>CM067372.1:36035211-36610896 GCA_034401795.1 Chaetoderma sp. LZ-2023a | reverse complement strand
ACGACACGACGATGTTGGGAGTCAGAGCGTAGTCTGGCGGATGCCAGCCCCACCACCGCGCATGCGCAGACTAGCACTTCCTCTGACTAGATTATTGGCTGACACACATGCAACTATTAAGAGCCTGAAGACCGAGCCTCTGTGGGGTGGAGAGGCCGGGTCCGTATCTAGGGAGGTAAGTATCAACTCTCTCGTGAAAAAAGAAATCCTAGATTTCGTTTATTTCACTTCAAGAGTATACTTACCTCCCTAATACTTTTGATATTGCCAGAATTCGAAAGTGAATCTGGCGGGAGGGAGGCGAGGTCAAAAGACCAGCTCATCCCTATACGCTTTTCTGCGTTTAAGGCACTTAAACTTCTGAAACTGTAAGAAAAAACAGTCAGGATTTGACTAACCATCGGATAACACGACCGATGTATGAGAGATGACCGAATGTCATATGCGCTCCCCCCCTCCTTCCTGGGAGGAAGAGTCGACTGACCTCAATGTCCTATACGCTCTCTACGTACAAGTGCCATGTACTACAGGACAGAGACGAAAAAGCTCCATTTTCGTAACTCTCAACAATGAACCACACAAATACACAAACCATCACCATATTAATAACGGGTAATCGTGACAATACAATCAACAACGGACAACACATGAACAAGACTGACCTTGTTGAAAATGGCTGCTGACATCATCTTCCCATCGGTAAAGACTGATGCAGGCCCAAAAAAGTGGGTGTTTCCATAAATTAATTGTGATATATATAAGTAATGAGGAAATCACCTCAAAAAATATAAACCGATTTATTTTTTTCAAACCGACAAGGCGAGAGGATTAGAGGTGTCACGGAGATAATGGTCTGTAAAACTTGACTCACAGTGCCACTGAGCCACCGACATAATATCATCCACAGGGACCCCATTAAATAGGGCCGTGGATGTCACTACGCCGCGGACACTGTGAGCCTTGGCCACGTCAACCTGCTTCCCGGAGGCGGATTTATGGCAAAACTGAATGCATTCCACAATCCACCTGGAAATGGTGTCCTTAGAAGCCCTCCCATGGGGTTCAATATATGACAACCATAACGCTGACTGGTCGGTGCGCCATGCCGCCGTACGTTGTTTGTACCGGCGCAGCGCCCGGACGGGACACCATGCTTTAGAATTAGGATCATATCTAGTTAAAGCAGGCAAAATAATAGGTTGACCTGGATATTTCAACGACTGATTTTTAGCCAAGAAATTAATCCTAGGTAGCAGCTTAAGGCCTTCCCCTGAAACCACAAACGGTCATCCTCGGCTGATAAGGCATGAATCTCACTCCTACGCCTAGCCGAGGCCGCAGCAATTAAAAACACAGTCTTCAGTGTTAATAGTTTCATAGAAATGGAACTAAGTGGTTCAAAAGGCTTATCACCTAGTACTTGAAGCACTAGCGATAAACTCCAAGACGGAATCACAGGAGGATTCCTTGGTCTTAGATTGCCCATGCCTTTAATTAATACATTCAATGTATTTACTTCATCACTTCCCCTCTTAGCCAAGCAAGGAATAACAGACATTAATGCTGACTTATAACCAGCAATAGAGTTAGGCTTGAGGCTATAGGCATCATAGAGGTGACAGAGGAAATCAGCTACTACTTGAATAGATGAATCCATTGGATCAATACATCTTTTGAGCACCATTCTGCAAATCTGTTGATTTTATAATTATATGCTCTGGAGGTTGACCCCCTCCTGGCTTTGGCCATAAACATGGCTGCTTGCTCAGAAAAGCCCACCTTAATTCTAGATTCCTTGACAACATCCACGCAGTCAATCTGAACATTGACGGATTGTTGTGAAGGGCCTTGCCCTGGAAGATAATATCGTCCATCAGAGGCAGAGGAACCGGATTGCAGACCAGAAGGTCCAGCAGATCCGTATACCATGATCGGCTTGGCCAATCCGGGGCGATCAGAAGCACTTGGCATTCCTCTTGTCTGATTTTCTGAAGAATTTTTGGAATCAGGATTGCTGGAGGGAATGCGTATGCATACATTCTCCCCAGCTGATAGCTAACGCATCTGTTGCGAAAGCGCTTGGATCCGGAATCGGAGAGACGTACGTCGTCATCTTCGCATTCTTCTTCGTTGCGAACAAATCGATGTTGGGTTTCCCCCAATGGTCGAACAGACGATCCGCCACACATTGATTTAGTTGCCATTCCGTGGGTAAAACACTCATCCTTCGGCTCAATGAGTCTGCTAGCAGGTTTAACCTTCCCGGAATATGAACTGCTTTCAAGGTAATCTGGTGATCCAGACACCAACAAAGCAGTTTCCATGTCATCATACAGAGACTGGGCGACTTCGTTCCGCCCTGGCGGTTTATGTAAGTCACAACTGTTGAGTTGTCTGAACGAATAAGAACAATCTTGCCCTGAACTTTCTGTAAGAAATGTTCCAGGCCCAGGACTACTGCTCTTAGCTCCAGTAGATTTATATGTTCCTGTGACTGTTCCAGATTCCAAAGCCCTGATATCGTGGATTCTTCCAGGCAAGCTCCCCAGCCCTCCATCGATGCATCTGTATACACAGTCACCTGAGGGTGGGGAGGGGTTAGCAAAACCCCCGGTAAGAGATTCTCTGTATTCAACCACCATTGCAGGTGGTGAATCAGAGGCGCCAACACTGACACATTCGAGTCCAGCGAACCTGTACTCTGGGTCCATTGTGTCATGAGAAACAACTGGATCGGCCGCCTGCGTAAGGCGGCCTGAGGAATGACTGGTTCCAACGAAACCATCAACCCCAGCATTCTCAAGTAAACCCGTGCCAGGACATGACGACTGTCGCACACTGACTGAATCAACGAGATGAGTATTTGAACCCTCTCCTGAGTAGGATAAACATATCCTGTCTCCAGATCGAAGAACATCCCCAGGTAAACAACTTCTGGGATGGAGTCAGCTCTGATTTTGGGAAATTGATCATCCAGCCCAAGTCTGTGAGAATTTTCAAAACAATCTCCAGATTGGCGGACAAACTTTCCCGGTGTGCGCTTTCAACAGCCAGTCGTCTATGTACGTGTGGACTGCTATGCTTCTCCTGCGGAGGTATGCTGTGATCGCAAGAACCACACGGGTGAAAACCCGAGGAGCCGTGGAAATTCCGAAGGGCAACACCCTGAATTCCCACTGTCTGCCCTGGAATGCAAATCTCAGGAAGCGACAGAAACTCCTGTGGATGGGGATGTGGAAATAAGCGTCCATCAAATCTATCGACGCCGTCCACATCCCCCTCTCCAACCCCGCCAACACCGAGCGCACCGTTTCCATCTTGAAACTGGGCGTCTCGATGAACTTGTTCAATGGCTTGAGGTTGAGAATCGGTCTCCACCCACCAGTGCGTTTTGTTACCAAGAACAGGGTTGAATAGAAGCCCGGACACCTTTGTGCCGGCTGAATAGCTCCTTTTTGTACGAGGGAATTTATCTCCTCCTCGATACACAACCTTTGATCTGGATCTCTCGGAATGGGAGTCCAGATTGGCACCAGAGACAGTCGCGACGGCGGGCCTGTCATCCACTCTGGATGATACCCCACGGAAAGCCATCGCAAGACTAAACGGTCCTGAGTTAACCGTTCCCACTCTTGCATGTGGTCGGCTAGCCGGCCTCCCACCGGTCCACCTAGGGACCGCGGTGGACACAAGGCATGCAAGAGCGGCACTGTCTCCGTCGCCATACACACCGGCGTGGTCCTTACCGCGGTAAGCGCCCTGTCAGGAACGATAACCACGCCCAGATCCTCGCGCGACCCGCCCCGCCCCGCGCGCACCTCGGTGCACGGGCGGCTGCCTGGCTGACGGCGGCTGAGGAGCCTGCGCCCCCCTCACTGCTGGCCGAATCGCACGCGGCCGAGGCCGGCGCTGCGACGGCGGCTGGCCTCTGACTTGGCCAGCACCACCTCGAGCCTGCAGGGGGACGACACGCAGGGGCCGCGGCGCGAACGTTAGCACGACGCAGCACCTCAAACTGTTCGCGCAGCGCCCTCTGGTTATTCACCAGGGTGACCGTCTCCTGGAGGTGGCGACATCCCTCACCTCCAAAAAGACCAGGACCCGTCATAGGCGTACGGAGTAGCCTATTATACAGGTCCTGAGACGGGCACAGATTGTCCAGGGCAAATGTGCGTCTTGCCCGGACACTCCTGGTCACCGCCCGCGTCATACAGTCCAGCGCCAGGTTAATACCATCCTGGATGGTTCGCTGGACCGCGAGCGGGCCTGGCTGGCGCGATGCGGATGCCGTTACTACCCCCTGTAACAGCTGGGAGACGTGGGACAGAGCGGCAATCGAAGCCCTCCCACTCTCCTCCGCATCACGCAACGCGGTATTCGCCGAACGCAACGCGTTCGCGCACAAGACCCCCGCGTCAGAACGGGAGCCTGGCCGCGTATCCTCACCCAAAGCCGCGCGGTCATCCACGCTGGGCTTGGGTACCACACCGTACCGCTGGTAGTCCAGGGGCACGATGCGACAACGCCTGGCCACCTCGCGAGGGGCCTTCGCGAGACGTCCACTCGTGTTAATGGACGACTCCGCCGCCTTGAACATGTCAACGACATGCTCCGCCAGCGGCAGAGAAGGCATAGCGTTAGCAGTTGGTTTCCCAGCTAACCACGGCGTGTGAACACGGTGGCTAGCCGACTGCTCCACGGGCAGATCAGGCCTAACGCTCACCAACCACTGGCAAGCGTCATACCAATCCTCCTCCGTGGCTAACTGCGAGCGCTCTACAAGACGGGGTCCTTCGTCTTCCTCCTGAGCGCAAGCAGTAGAGCTTGACGGCGGGTACGCTGATACACCTGGCAAGCCAGGGAAAACATGCGGGCCTGACAGCACCGGCATGAGAATATCACTGGTTTGACCAGGAGCAGGCACCGCGGTAGAGCGCGGGTATATATAGCCCCACCACGGGCCCGGCCAGCACCAGCTACACTCTCGGCAAGCCGAGGTATGCGGTACCGCTGGCCATCAGCAGCGCCCTGGGCCACCACCTGAACCGCGGACCTTACTCCAGGGTGAGTAATACCGTGGAAAAAAGCGCCTGTATTCCCCGCGAGGGGTGCACAAACGTCTTCATCCATGTCCACGTCGTCAGACGGCGACCCTAGCAGGTAATCCTCATCACCCTGGTCAGAAAGATTAGACCCCGGGTCAGCAAAGAGAGCTAACCCGGGCTGACCAGGAACGGTGCCATAGGAGGTACTGGCCACCGCGGCGTGCGGATACCCCTGGACTGATAAGCAGCCCGCGGGTTCCAGCGACAACCGTCCACGGTCCCCTATCGGCGCGGCAATAAGCCTGCTGCCAGGGTCGTGGAACGCCCCCTCTAATGGGGCCACCTCTGAATCGTCGGACAACGGAAGCGGACTAAGGAAAATCGATCCAGAGGCGGGGATTACCTGCTCCGAAGCCGATGATGAGGACAATAAAGGATCTGGTCCAGGAAGCATGCCACGAAGCAACCCTGGAACCAAATCTTTTATTGTCCTCTTCATCTCTCCCAACATCTCGGTCCGGAAGGTCTCCATATCCACCGCGGACGAGACCTTCCCCTTACCCTTCCTACTTACAACCTCTCGTTTCCGCTTCTTCTTCTTCTCCTCCTCTACCACCTTGTCCGTCGCCTGTAAGCAGCACAAGAATTCGGACATTAACTCGCCCCCCCAGTGCTTACATATGTCACAATTAATCAATGGACCACAAGGGCTACATCGATAACACAGATGCGGCCAGAACTTTACATGCATAAAACGTCCACAGGACGCGCAACCCGGTCCCTGAAACAGGGCAAAGGACAAGGAGTATGAGCAACTAGTTAAGCTTAGAAACTCAATCCAACTCAAAGAGAAGGAAAACGATCTTAAAGATCAATATACATCAAAAACCAGCATAGCGCTTGAATTGCTAATAAATACATAGCCAGGCCGATTATGACGTCATTAATCCCGTGACAGGAAAAATTCGATCCCAACAAAACATCCAAGTGCAAGGACGAATTGTATGCTGAATGGATAAGTTGACTACACAACCATCAGATACATATAGATAACTCTTTTCTGGCAAAAATGTTAATTATCTCCCTTTGTTTGTTTACAATAATTAACATCACCACATTATCAATAACTAGATACCTGACACTTTGTATAGACAAACCATCCAACGTGACGAACCGGAAACTCCACCATCTGCACGCCTCTTAACTCTCTCCACCTCATGGGGAAGGAATTGGATCAAGAGGGCAAAGTGAGAAGACCTTTATACCAGGCCTCCAACTCACTGGACATAAATTTTCATTTGGTTAGATAACCTAACAGTGTTAGTAGGAAATGGAACCATGGTGGAGAGAAAACTAACTCTCTGCAACTGTGACGTCACAACCTAGCGTCATACAGACCTGTGGACAGAAACAGAAAGAGAAATTAGTCCTAGGTAGCACCAAGTTGACCTAAACCAACTAACTAAGGCGCTTATCACGGTAAACGCGAGTCCCGGAAACACAATACACCGGGAAGAAAACTCGCTAATTTTACTAGAAGTCACCTGATTTAAAGGTCCAACGTCCTCCTGTGGCGAAGTGTATCCTCCCGCCATCCAAATCAGGTCTTATCACTTCCAAAATAACACCAATAAAAACATTAAAGAGCAAGAAAAGCTTATGACTCAAAAAACATGTGTGTTCTCTTTGCCAATAATCTAGCAAAGAGGAAGTGCTAGTCTGCGCATGCGCGGTGGTGGGGCTGGCATCCGCCAGACTACGCTCTGACTCCCTGCCCAGTAGGGGCACCTAACTGTTTTAAATCTGAGTGTTTATTGAGTGAAAGCCAATATTTAGCAATATCAAAAGTATTAGGGAGGTAAGTATACTCTTGAAGTGAAAATGCCATTACACGTACTCTGATTCGGTGACTGACCATCTAAGAGTCGTTAGATAAAATATCACAGCGCATAGTAGCTACACGGCGTATGACACCGTGTAGCCTGGTTAGCAAATAAATGCCCCAGGGAACCAAGCTACCGCAACGGGTAAGGTGTACTGCAGTTCTGACAGAATTAACTTCCTGGTTAGTGTGCTATAAAAATATGCACATGCGTGTCAAGATATTGCCATGACTTGCAAAATAGTAACGCAATTTGGACACGTAATATGCTAATTCTTCTTAGATGCACGAAAATTTATGATCATGGCGAGTATTATTTAAGATGTGCAATGCGTTAATCCTGTATTTCGCTCACAAATTTAAAAAAAAAATCTCATTTAACATGACTGCGCATATATATTCATATGCATGATTTGCCGATTACTGGAAGTACACAGCAAATTACATGTGGTGCCTGGTTCCCTGTACCATATAATATTATAGCGCTAAAAGAATTGATAGCGGTTCCAAACTAATTATGCAACATCAAATCATGTGATAAGGGTACCAAAAACTTTGGCAGGAAATGTGAGTACCATAGGATATTGTGGAACTGGCGGTATCCCGCAATCTCGGAATTCACGTTTTGCGGCTGCCGGGCTAGCTGATTCCCGCCATTTCTACGGACACCCGGCAGTCGTACCTTGGAACCTGAAACGCAAGCACCTGCAGCCGGCTCCCTGTGCAATTCAAGACCCCTGTTTGTGAGTACCACTATAATGTACTAGTAGTATTACTACAAATGGTGTAAGGACTACTTTGGCCCTAAATTAAATTTAAAATTTTTTTTTCAAGATTATTTTTCACGATTTAGCTGCTTAATTCTCAAGAAGGATGCCGCTACTAGAGTATTACTCGAATGGCGCAAATTGTCCTCCATTTTGAACTTCTGACAAGTGCGAAAATTATATCACATTTTTATCATTTCCTGGTAGGTAAGACTATATTTTAAAGGTTTTAAATCAAATTAACCTGATTTTAACTCCATTTTTAATTTCTGATGTATTTTCGTGGTATTTGCTTTGACATTTTCTAATTATTTGGCACTCGTCAGTCCTACAAGTTGTATATCTATTTTTGTGGTATATTTATATGCCATTGCAGGCTATGTCTTGATTCTAACCCCACCCATAGATTGCCACGAAATCTGGTTAAAAAACTACAATATTAAATTATCTATAATGTTTCCAATGTCTACAACATTTTAATAAGTAAGACTATGATGGGGTTGTTTTTTCGCCATACGAAGAAAGCAGTAAAATTAAATAAAAGAAATAAATGCGAGTTACATGTACCACTTTTCGTGAGGAGTGAGAATAAGGATATAGGCCCATGGCAATCTGTAACTGTAACAATTCCGATCATTCTCAAGAAATCCAGCAATTTTTCTGCTGTCAGTTGAATGCTTTCAGTGTTCATTATGTAGTGAGCGAATCTACACTTGTCTAATTCCATCAATTTCATGTGCTGAACATTCAGGAATCATTATCAAGGTTATTTATTTATTATATTTATTACAACTACAGTGAACATGTACCACCGTGATATTACTTATTATTCTTGACCTTATTCTTAGACAATACCCCGCTCTCTTCATTTAAAAAATGGTGGAGGTGGTGCGTCATGACGAACAATACAAAAAATTAACAATACAGTATGTATGATTAATGCGTAACAATTTACGCATCATTTGACAATGCATCTTTGCATTAATCATACATATTGTATTGTTAATTTTTTTTATTGTTCGTCATGACGCATGGTCATAATAATGTTTTCTGTTTGTGTATATGGCAAATCCATACACACACTTGTATAGTAAGTATATGCATCATATGTTGTGATGCAAACTCATCTATGTATAGTGAAATTCAGCTTAGGTTAGCTACACTATGTCAGTTTCGCGGCTGCCGGGCTAGCTGATTCCCGCCATTTCTACAGACGCCCGGCAGTCGTACCTTGGAACCCGAAACGCGAGCATCTGCCACCGGTTCCCTGTGCGATTCAAGACCCCTGTTGGTAAGTACCACTATAATGTACTATTGTGTGGTCTGTAGATTTTCCGAACCCTTTTAATAGGACTAGTGCTTTTATCTGCGGACTAGTCTATTTTCAAATTAAAAATATATATATATATATATATGATTACTGTATTCTGCGGCTGTAGTAGTAGAAACATCCTACAGCTGCAATCAGTCCTTCTTCATTTTTGCCCACTGTGTCTTGTCCTCAGCCGTAATTCTTAGCTTCTCAGGTCCATTTTTGACTCGAGTGTACCGAGTCCTGCTTTCATGAAGTCATCTCGTAGCACGCTCAGCAGATTTATGCAATAACGTCCTCTCCTGGCTTTGTATTTGCTGGCGCCGAGTATGGCGAATTCCAAGGCTCTCTGTGCTGGTGTCTCTTCCGCCATCCTTAGCACATGGCCAAATATGGACCATCTTTGCTGGGCGACTTTTACAGACAGCAGCGATGTATTACACATCTTGTATAGTACATTGTTGGAAATTATGTTGTCTGGACATCCGTGTCCCGTGATGGTGCATAGGTGTTTGCGGGTGGCAGTCATCGACTTTGTCTAGAGCTGCCTTTGGAGCTGCTCAGCTGTTATAGTTATACAGCATCAAGGATACGCAGATTGCATTGTATAAACATAGTCTTTTAATCAAGGGCATCTTTGATCTACGAATCCATAACTTCCAGAAGGACTGGACTGTTCCCCATGATGCAGCATGCAGCAATGTCAGCAGTGCGGCAAAGCAGTCAGCCCAGGATTTTACTTTTCCTCCATGGTTCGCCACCATGAAGTGGGTCGTCATTTTCTTTAGTTTCATGCTTTGTAGATAGGTATATGTTGGTGAACTCTGTTTTGAATTCATTCATAGAGATTCTCAATTTTTAGTTTGCTTGCAGCTATTGGGAGAAGTTCATCAAGGGGTTTCTTTTCCTCATCTATGAAGTCCACATCATCGGCATATTCCATCTCTAGCGGCATACCCAGTATTGACACTGGGGGGTTTGGTTTTGTGGAACTTTCCCGTACGGATTTCAATTCAGCAGCAGGGTAACAGGTGAAAAGCACCGGCGATGGACCATCTCCCTGTGGGGAGCCGATTGATGTCTCAAACTCTACAGACTTCACTGACTTGACTCCTACTCTCAGCTTGGTGTCTGCACCATATCTAGATATATATATATATATATATATATATATATATATATATATATATATATATATAATATATATATATATATATATATATATATATATATATATATATATATATATATATATATATATATATATATATATATCAACTTATGGGGCATAATGAGAGGATGTGTATACCTGTTAACCCTTTAATACTTATATCAGCCAAAAACAGCTTCTGCGGTGGTCTTGAGAAATCTCCATTAGCAGACCATGAGGACTTTTTTTTGAAAATCTAACACTGGAATGACTGGCTCGATAACCGAGCAAATTTAAGGGTTAAAGGTACTTAGCTGTGAACTTGCCACAACATAGAGCTTGATTGGGACATTAGGAATTCTGAATATGGCTTCAGAATAGTCTAGCCCATAGTTTAACATTAACATTTAGCAACCTAATTTGAGCCAGGAACTGTGGCCATGGAAGTAGTAAGCGCAGACACTAACCATGTGCGTCTTTCTACTGATTCCTAGAACTAAATGTCTGTAGAAATCATATATTCACGAAAAGATATGACAAAACACATTTCTTTAAACTAATTTGTTCTAGGAATCAGATAACATGTCGAATAATTTTCAATGCATATTCACCTGTTTCCTGGTCTTTGTCAGTGTAGTAACAGTGGCTGCACTGATAGCAGAGGCTGGCGCTGGCGCTACGGTATTATGTGCGACACTCATTCCTGGCCAGTGATTCAGTATCTTGTCTTTGGACCACCATGGCCTTCCACCAGAAGTGTCCAATGGTGGTACAGAATTCTGAAATATATACAGCTAACAATAAGTAAACTCTTATGATTTGCTGGCACCACACGTTTCAGTATTATGCTAATCCCCTCATCATCCTCTATATCCAAGAATAGTGACAAAACTAAGTCTCTAGACTTTTATTATTAAATTTTATTTAGCCATTCATAGCAGTGCTTCATTAATTATAGCTGATCCTATATGGCTTAAAAATTATTTGTTAATACTAAAGGTCCAAGGTCAACCTCACTGTCGTAACTATCAAGATAACATTATGTTGAACTGTAGACATGCCAAACCTCACACAGTTATGCAATTAAAGCTTCTCACATGCTCTCCAGCTAAAGGAAGAGCGTCTAAATCTCACACTATAAACAAGAAATGTGAAGATTTTGGTCTAAAATTCACATTCAGATGCTAAATTATTTGCTGGAATACACTTAGTAAAAGGTGTTTTTTCACTTGTCAATGATACCATCATATGAGGCCTGACTCGAGTAGTTCGACAGTAATCTCCCTCTCTATACAAAACATAACTTGTCATCTCTCAGATACTAAACAAGACTTCAGGCGCTTACAAGACACATTTATGGTGTGAGAATGCTAATGATAAGAGAAGCAAGCATTCAGGGGGGGGGGGGGGGGGGGGGAAGGAGCAGGGCTGAATTTCTCTTGCCTACTGATGTGTCTGTCACAGTACCTTATGTCTTGGAGTGGATTGTTCACTGCAGCTGTCCTCTGTGATAGTCTTCAGCATACCGTCTGATAAGTCACGTGACAGCCTAAAGGTGTGCGTGCGATGCAGTCCACAAGCTGTATTCTGAAATAAACATATGACATTGATTTCATAAGCAGATTAAAATGACAACCTGTCCTATATAATAATAACAACAAGAAATCACAATACAATGAAACTCATGACACACCTGATTATATTAAATGAATTTCGTCAGATTATTATAAAACACATTCATGGAAGAAAGGTGTTCAAACATCAAAAGTTAATTGGAATCATGACTGAGAAGCTGAGAAGTTTTTACTAACCGCAAAGATTAACGTTGAAATGTTTTGAACCAAGATGACAGTGAGCTTGACCTTTGACCTTGTGTCTTAAATGTCATCATGCTGATTTCAAAAGCATAGGCAAACATGTCTCCAAGCTTAGTTCCGATAGGCTTAACCCAGCCTGAAATGGTAGCCAACGCGATTTGCTAAACGCAAAACTTAATGTTGGTGATGCTATTTTTTGAAGACTGATACCTATGTCTCACTCCACAGATGAGACAATTACGCTTTGACACGCCTGCCCTACCACACGTATACCCGCACATACCGAAAGTGAGGCACATAGTTTACTCTATTGACAAGTTTGATTTATTGTTATTATTGTGTGGGTATGATTTTCCACTTACGCATATACTCTGTATAGAAGGTACCTGTTTATAAAGTGCACTTATGTTCCACATGGTTTACTCTATAAATGAGTTTGACTTATTGAGCGGGTATGATTTCCCACTTACATATATTGAATCACTTGTGCTCTCTGTGTCAAAGAATCCAGCAGCTGTCTCATCCTGGATGCTAATGGTTCTCAATGAGCTTCCGTCATGTGACAAGCCACAATAAGCATCCACTTCAATGATCTGTGGTGTTCCAGGCTTCTGATACATATCAAACATCGTCCGCTGAAATTAAGATAAAAAGTATATTATCTATTAACACTTTAATGGTCAAGTCAGTCAAAACTGACCTCTGCAGTGGGCTTCGGGAATGTTCATTTGCCGGCCATGTGAAGACTATTTTTGAAAATTGACCACTCAAATGCCTGGCTCGGTAACCCAGCCAGTCATTCGTGTGATCAATTTTCAAATATAGTTTTCTCTTGGCCTGGAAATGGACATTTAATACGCAAATATTTAGATTTTCTTGATGGCATTTGACCATTAAAGATTCAACAAATGCATATTACAAAAGATACGTAGAACTTTATAAGTAATTTCAATACACACTACCATATAGGGCATGTAATGTAAATCTGACCAAGCACGATTAGATAACGTTTACTAAAATTAAATTATATGGCATTTCACAATCTTACAAATTTTACAATTTTAATTTATTTTTAAAAATTACCCCATTAATTTGGACTAAAATAAATAAAAGCTTTTTTTAGTGCCTGTAGCTATTCCCATAATTATCGTAAAACCATTCACCTCATAAACCTGATATTACTATATACCCTTTTCAATTACTTGTGATTAATTTATTATTATTGATCAAAATCGCACAGTTCTTTTGGTGCGCGATAGTTTAGCTCCTGTGAAAATTCCAAAATATGCCGCACAGATAAATCCATCACGTAGAATGATATTTGAGCAGAGACACTTTTACCAAGATGTACAAGTGCCTGGCAATTTCAAACTGTGAAATTCATGACTTTCCAGAAATACTACACTATTCTACCACAAACAAATTCATGGGAACCAACTAAAAATACATATAATGGATGCACATAGATTCCTTTATTCTTTTACTTACCTTACATCTACTCTTGCGGAAGAGAAGCACTATAAGCATATTGAGCGGGAAGACCATGAACGCAGCAGCAATTCCAACAACAACCTCCTCCCAAGAGAACCAGGTCCACCCGAGTAGATTACCATCACTGTCAGTGCGCTTCAGCAGGCCATACCATATGGCATTTACACACATGTATGTATAGAGCAGTGTCACGCATGCTGTTGCTCGTTGCACCCGAGTGAAGCGACTATTCCCTGACTGGTCAATGACAGACAACCAAAGGTGACCGTCAGCAAATCCATGTGAGGCGGCACATTTCAGAGTACTGGAGAATCGCTGTAGTTTATAATTCTCTGTAAAAGGAAACACAGCCATTAAAGCCCTCATGTTCCATTAAATAGCGAAGCATTTGTACGAGATATGAGATGCCTGTTGATTTCTATCTCGTGTAAGTTTCGCTATTTAATGTGGCATAAGAACCTTAAACTTAGTATAGTGATTCTCAACTAATTCTCCTATTAACCCTTTAGCCATTGAAATTCAAATCTCTAAATTTCAAGACAGCTATGCAGAAAACCTGTTGGATATTTGAAACTAATTTGACTGGAATCTGTTGCTGCCATAGGCTACAACAGCTCCCAGTTAAATTAGTTTCAAATTTTTTAACAGAATAATATCCTGCATGAAAATAAATTTCTCGTTTCAGTTCTTACAAGTGGTTAAAGGGTTAAATCTATCAGTGGTTGATATTATGCCCTGTAGGTGGGGCTTAGAATACACCTTCCGTATCCTCTGCGTGTCGTACGAGGCGACTAAAGGAGGTAAGGGTGAGGTAACCCTGACAGAAACCTCGAGTGCTGAAGACGGAGGTTCCAGGCCGCACGGCGTACTCTAATAAACCATGGATCCACGCACTTAACGCTTATGATCATGTCGATAGTCACTTACAGGACTGGCGGTATGATCAGCGAACGAAAAGAAGAAGAAGAATCAGTTATTGAATCAAGCTTCATGATTTTATTTGTCATATCTCATATCATAATGGTTATTCCAAGTCGACATCATTCCAAGTCGACATAATGGCGAGTCAATTCTTTAATTGTCAAAATTGGTCAGGAAAGTTGAAACTTGAAATTGAAAATTTACCATTTATTGATCCAGTTATTTTAGTGGTCAATTCTGGAAAATGGTTTTCTTTTGGTTTGCAAATGGAAAAATTCTCAAGACAACTGCAGACACTGGTTTTTAAAATTTATGTTAAAAATACCTGTAACATATAATTCTTTCTGTAGGAATCCACCTTCATTGTTCAGTGACAACCAAGCATGTGCTAGAAAAATGCTTTTCTGACCAGTCTGCAAATCCCTGCAAGAAAACACAGTATGACACACACCAGCACTGAGCAAACCATCAATAATCAGCAGCATATATGTATTCTGATTATCACAAATACTTCATTAATGATTGGATCCATGGAAGCAGGAGCTTTGAAAAAGACATCAACAGATAGCCTACAATATTCTTAAATTAATGGATGACAAACACCTAATGCATGTAGAACACTATTCTGATCACTAAGGTGAGCTGTCTGCCGCTTCACTACAGGTGGGCACAACAAGTATCATAATCTATTCTGATCACTAAGGTGAGCTGTCTTCCGCTTCACTGTGGGCACAACAAGTATCATAATCTATGCTGATCACTAAGGTGAGCTGTCTGCCGCTTCACTGTGAGCACAACAAGTATCATAATCTATGCTGATCACTAAGGTGAGCTGTCTTCCGCTTCACTGTGGGCACAACAAGTATCATAATCTATGCTGATCACTAAGGTGAGCTGTCTGCCGCTTCACTGTGAGCACAACAAGTATCATAATCTATGCTGATCACTAAGGTGAGCTGTCTGCCGCTTCACCACAGGTGGGCACAACAAGTATCATAATCTATCTTGATCACTAAGGTGAGCTGTCTGCCGCTTCACTGTGAGCACAACAAGTATCATAATCCATTCTGATCACTAAGGTGAGCTGTCTGCCGCTTCACTGTGAGCACAAGTATCATAATCTATGCTGATCACTAAGGTGAGCTGTCAGCTGCTTCACTGTGAGCACAACAAGTATCATAATCTATTCTGATCACTAAGGTGAGCTGTCTGCCGCTTCACTGTGAGCACAACAAGTATCATAATCTATTCTGATCACCAAGGTGAGCTGTCTGCCGCTTCACTGTGGGAACAACAAGTATCATAATCTATTCTGATCACTAAGGTGAGCTGTCTGCCGCTTCACTGTGAGCACAAGTATCATAATCTATTCTGATCACTAAGGTGAGCTGTCTGCTGCTTCACTGTGAGCACAACAAGTATCATAATCTATGCTGATCACTAAGGTGAGCTGTCTGCTGCTTCACTGTGAGCACAACAAGTATCATAATCTATTCTGATCACTAAGGTGAGCTGTCTGCCGCTTCACTGTGGGCACAACAACAATCATAATCTATTCTGATCACTAAGGTGAGCTGTCTGCCGCTTCACTGTGAGCACAACAAGTATCATAATCTATGCTGATCACTAAGGTGAGCTGTCTGCCACTTTACTACAGGTGGGCACAACAAGTATCATAATCTATTCTGATCACTAAGGTGAGCTCTCTGCCGCTTCACTGTGAGCACAATAAGTATCATAATCTATTCTGATCACTAAGGTGAGCTGTCTGCCGCATCACTGTGGGCACAACAAGTATCATAATCTATTCTGATCACTAAGGTGAGCTGTCTGCCGCTTCACTGTGAGCACAACAAGTATCATAATCTATTCTGATCACTAAGGTGAGCTGTCTGTTGCTTCACTGTGAGCACAAGTATCATAATCTATTCTGATCACTAAGGTGAGCTGTCTGCCGCTTCACTACAGTTGGGCACAACAAGTATCATAATCTATTCTGATCACTAAGGTGAGCTGTCTGCCGCTTCACTGTGAGCACAACAATTATCATAATCTATGCTGATCACTAAGGTGAGCTGTCTGCCGCTTCACTACAGGTGGGCACACCAAGTATCATAATCTATTCTGATCACTAAGGTGAGCTGTCTGCCGCTTCACTGTGGGCACAACAAGTATCATAATCTATGCTGATCACTAAGGTGAGCTGTCTGCCGCTTCACTGTGAGCACAACAAGTATCATAATCTATTCTGATCACTAAGGTGAGCTGTCTGCCACTTCACTACTGGTGGGCACAACAAGTATCATAATCTATTCTGATCACTAAGGTGAGCTGTTTGCCACTTCATTACAGGTGGGCACAATAAGTATCATAATCTATGCTGATCACTAAGGTGAGCTGTCTGCCGCTTCACTACAGGTGGGCACAACAAGTATCATAATCTATTCTGATCACTAAGGTGAGCTGTCTGCCGCTTCACTGTGAGCACAACAAGTATCATAATCTATTCTGATCAATAATGCGAGCTGTCTGCCGCTTCACTGAGGGTGTAACAAGTATCATAATCTATTCTGATCACTAAGGTGAGCTGTCTGCCGCTTCACTGTGAGCACAAGTATCATAATCCATTCTGATCACTAAGGTGAGCTGTCTGCCGCTTCACTACAGGTGGGTACAACAAGTATCATAATCTATGCTGATCACTAAGGTGAGCTGTCTGCCGGTTCACTACAGGTGGGCACAACAAGTATCACAATCTATTCTGATCACTAAGGTGAGTTGTCTACCGCTTCACTGTGGCCGCAACAAGTATCGTATCATAATCTGGCCAAAGTAATCTCACACTTGGTTGCACATTATGAATTTATTAGAGCTGGGTGATTTTTTCGGCTTGATCGAAAATCATGATCGGGTGGTGTCTTAGAGTAGGGTAGCGTGATAAGGCGCCTTGGCCTATAGCGTCGATGGAAAGGTCGTCCATAAAAGTCGAATTGATTAGACACGTGATCGCTTTTGAGATAATCTCACTTGCACATTTGAGTTGTTCATTACTCATGTTATTACATGTAGATCCGGAGCCACGTCCATTTTCCAGGGCTTTGAGTGCCTTCTCAACTTCAGCTGTTTTAATTGGTGTTAGTAACGACCTGGGGTCACTTGAGAATGAGTGCAATGGCTCATTATTATAGTCAGTGAACTGTTCCTTGAACCATTCTTGAACTGCGTCGGCTTTGCCCTGGTCAGTCATGATAGTGTCCTTCAGAGTTGTGTACAGTGAGTGGTGTGTAATCAGAAACTCTCAGGGCTCGAGCTGCCCGGAACATTTTCTGACAGTCATCTGTGGTAGTAATTTCATTTGCTTGTTGAATCGTAAGATCTTTTAAGTGTTCGCTGATGTTGCATAGATTGTTATTGTATTCCCTGCATAGTTTGGTGTGGTCTTCACTTAGGCAACTTTGATAGATGCACAACCATAACACCTTTTACTCTGTGACAGTTTTACTACTACAGGGTCATCAGTATACATGTACCTAGTTCGGTTGTTGTGAGAACTCCCATGTTGCTGGTAGCTGATGATTCCATAAATTTGAGTATTGTGATTATGGCTTCATTTAGATCGGTCCTGTCATCAATGTTAGCTATCAGCTCCCCGAGGGCATTTTTGTATGACATTTGAGTGGCAGTGTCAATGATGAGTTTGGGTAGGTTGTAGGCGACTCTACCCTCTTGCCTGGTATGGCGTTCATACATTAGGTAGAGATGGTTCATCTGAAGACGTGTAACATCTGGCTTATGGTTAAAATTGAGGTCTCCATAGAAATGAGCATCCAGAAGTAGGGGCTTTGCTTCTGTTTTGCATAGTATGAAGTCTATTTGGTTGAAGACTGCTGTTGTAGCCTTAGAGCATGTTGGGGGCTTTCAGATCAGCAATGTGTCCTATTTCTGTTGTCAGGTGTTTGAAAGCAGTATTTGTGGCAAATAGGCCATTGGAACTAAGGAATGCCACCAGTGCATTTCTATTGCTGTTGCGTGTGCCCTCTCCATACAATGCCCTGCCTAAGCCATGATAAATTATTGTCAGCAATGCTGAGTTTACCCAGCTTGGAGTTTAAATTGCTGGGATTGTAATGTAAGAGCTCCGTTCTGCATAGAAGGACTCTAATATTGGTGGATTATCTTTGACTTTTTCCGTAGTTGGGCCATATGTGTTGACTATGTGACACTTTAAACGAAATCACAGATTTCTTTTTTCACGAGAGAGTTGATACTTACCTCCCTAATACTCCCTTGATATTGCTAAATATCGGCTTTCACTCAATAAAAACTCAGATTAAAAAAGTTAGGTGCCCCTACTGGGCAGGTAGTCAGATGACAGTCTGGCGGATGCTAGCTCCAACCACTGCAGACTAGTACTTCCTCTGACTAATTTATTGGCTGACACTATGCAACTTTACGAGAGCCTGAAGACCGAGCCTCTGTGGGGCGGATAGGTCGGGCCCGTATTAGGAGGTAAGTATCAACTCTCTCGTGAAAAAAGAAATCTGTGATTTCGTTTATTTCACTTCAAGAGTATACTTACCTCCCTAGTACTCTTTGATATTGCCAGAATTCGACAGAGAATTCGGCGGGAGGGAGGCGAGGTCAAAAGACCAGCTCTTCCCTATGCGATTTTCTGCGTCTAAGGCACTTAAACTTCTGAAATTGTGTAGAACCACAACCAGGGATATAATTGAACATCGGGTAACACAACCGATGGCTAAGAGATGACCATATGTCATATGCGCTCCCGCCCCCCACCCCACCACCTCTCTTCTTGGGAGGAAGACTAAATGACCTCAATGTCTCATATGCTCTCTATGTACAAGTACCATGTACTATAGGACATTAAACGAAAAAGCTTCATTTTCGTATACTCTCAATAATGAACCACATAAAACACGTACCATCACCATATTAGTAACGAAGGGTCAAGTGACATTACAATTAATCATGGACAACACATACACAAGACTGACCTTGTGGAAGTTGGCTGCTGTCATCATCTCCCCATTGGTGAAGACTGATGCAGTCCAAAAAAGTGGATGATCCCATTGATTAATGTGAAATATATAAAAATTAACGATACCTCATCAAAATATGTACACCTAGATTAGCTTTTCAAAATCGATAAGGCGAGAGGATTCGAGGTGTCACGGAGATAATGGTTGGTAAAACTTGACTCACAGTGCCATTGAGCTACTGACATAATGTCATCCACAGGTATCCCATTAAATAGGGCAGTGGAAGTCACTACGCCCCAGACACTGATCCTTGGCCATGTCAACTTGTTTACCTGTGGCGGATTTATGGCAAAATTGAATACACTCTACAATCCACCTGGAAATGGTGTCCTTTGACGCCCAGCTATGGGGTCCAATATATGACAACCATAATGCTGTTGGGTCCATCCGCCATTCCTGAATACGTTGTTTGTACCGGTTTAATGCTCGGACTGGACACCATGCTTTTGAATCAGGATCATATCTAGTCAAAGCTGGTAAAAATATAGGTTGACCTGGATATTTCAAAGACTGGTTTTTAGCCATGAAATTTATCCTAGGTAGAAGCGTAAGGCCTTCCCCTGTAACCACAAAACGGTCTGTCTCGGCTAATAAGGCATGAATCTCACTTCTACGCATAGTCGAGGGCGCAGCAATTAAAAATACAGTTTTAGGTGTCAACATTTTCATAGAAATGGAACTTAGTGGTTCAAATGGCTTATCAGCTAGAACCTGAAGCACCAGTGATAAACTCCAAGACGGAATCACTGGGGGATTCCTTGGTCTTAGATTGCCCATGCCTTTGATTAAAGTATTTAATGTATTTACTTCATCACTTCCCCTATTAGCAAAGCAAGGGATAACTGTCATTAAAGCTGACTTATAGCCAGCAATAGAGTTAGGCTTGAGGCTATAGGCATCATACAGGTGACAGAGGAAATCGGCTACTACCTGAATAGATGAATCCATTGGATTAATACATCTTTTTAAGCACCATTCTGCAAATCTGTTGATTTTATAATTATATGCTCTGGAGCTTGACCCCCTTCTGGCTTTTGAAATGAACATGGCTGCTTGCTCAGAAAAGCCCTCCTTAATTCTAGATTCCTTGACAACATCCACGCAGTCAATTGGAACATTGACGGATTGTTGTGAATGGTCCTGCTCTGGAAGATAATATTGTCCATCAGAGGCAGAGGAACCGGATTGCAGACCAGAAGGTCCAGCAGATCCGTATACCATGATCGGCTTGGCCAATTTTGGGTGATCAGAAGCACTTGGCATTCATCCTCTCTGATTTTCTGAAGAATTTTTGGAATCAGGATTCATTCTTGCATACATTCCCACCCAGCTGATAGCTAATGCATCTGTTGCGATAGCGCTCGGATCTGGAATCGGAGAGACGTATGTCATCATCTTCACATTCTTCTTCATTGCGAATAAATCTACGTTGGGTTTCCCCAAGTGGTTGAACAGACAATCCGCCACACATTGATTTAGTTGCCATTCCGTAGGTAAAACACTCATCCTTCGGCTCAATGAGTCTGCTAGCAGATTTAACCTTCCTGGAATATGAACTGCTTTCAAGGTAATCCTGTGATTCAGGCACCAGCAAAGCAGTTTCCGTGTCATCATACAGAGACTGGGCGACTTTGTTCCGCCTGGCGGTTTATGTAAGTCACTACTGTTGAGTTGTATGATCGAATTAGAACACTCTTGCCCTGAAGTTTCCGTAAGAAATGTATCAAGGGCTAGGACTAATAGTCGTAATTCCAGTAGCCTGAATTCCTGAAAGCCTCTGATTCCTCGTAATTTATATGTTCTTTTGACTGTTC
This sequence comes from Chaetoderma sp. LZ-2023a, assembly GCA_034401795.1. Taxonomy (NCBI): domain Eukaryota; kingdom Metazoa; phylum Mollusca; class Caudofoveata; order Chaetodermatida; family Chaetodermatidae; genus Chaetoderma; species Chaetoderma sp. LZ-2023a. The sequence goes on along the minus strand of CM067372.1, from coordinate 36,589,637 downwards.
CAGATCCCAAAGCCCTGATATCGTTGATTCTTCCAGGAAAGCTCCCCACCCCTCCATCGATGCATCTGTATACATCGTTAACTGAGGGTGAGGAGGGGTTAGCATCACCCCCACCAGGAGATTTTCTGTCTTCAACCACCATTGTAGGTGGTGAATTAGAGGCTCCAGCACTGACACGTTTGAGTCCAGTGAACCTGTACCCTGGGTCTATTGCGTCATGAGAAATAACTGGATCAGCCACCTGCGTAAGGCCGCCTGAGGAATGACTGGTTCCAGAGAAACCATCAACCCCAGCATTCCCAGGTAAACCCGTGCCAGGACATGACGACTGTTGCACACTGACTGTATTACTGAGATGAGTATTTGTACCCTCTCCTGAGTAGGAAAAACATATCCTATCTCCAGATCGAAGAACATTCCCAGGTAGACAAACTTCTGGGATGGAGTCAGCTCTGATTTCTGAAAATTGATTATCCAGCCTAAGTCTGTGAGAGTTTTCAAAACTATCCCCAGATTTGCTGATAAACTTTCCTGGTTGTGTGCTTTTAACAGCCAGTCGTCTATGTATGTGTGGACTGCTATGCTTCTCCTGCGGAGGTATGCTGTTATCGCAAGAACCACCCTGGTGAAGACCCCTGAATTCCCACTGTCTGCCCTGGAATGAGAATCTCAGGAAGCGACGGAAACTCCTCGCTATTGGAATGTGGAAATAAGCATCCTTCAAATCTATTGAAGCTGTCCACATTCCCTTCTCCAACCCTGCCAACACCGATTTCACTGTCTCCATTTTGAAACTGGGTGTGTCTATGAACTTGTTCAATGGCTTGAGGTTGAGAATTGGTCTCCACCCTCCAGTGCTTTTAGTTACGAGGAACACGGTTGAATAGAAGCCCGGGCAATTTTGTGCCGGTTGAATTGCTCCTTTGAGTATGAGGGAATTTATTTCCTCCTCTATACACAACCGCTGATCTGGATCTCTTGGAATTTGAGTCCACACTGGCACCAGAGTCGCGATGGTGGGCCTGTTATCCAGTCGGGATGATACCTGACTGAAAGCCATCACAAGACTAAACGGTCCTGAGTCAACTGTCCCCACTCTTGCATGTGGTTGGCCAATCAGCCTCCCACTGGTCCACCTAGGGAGAGAGGTGGACATAAGGAGCGCAAGAGTGGCACTGTCTCTTGGTGCAGATGCACTGGAGTGGCTCTTACTGTGGTAATCGACCCATCAGGTACGATTACCGGTACGATTACCATGACCAGATCTTCACGCACCACAGCCCACATCACGCGCACCTCGGTGTGCGGGCAGCTGACTGGCTGGCTGCGCCGGAGGAGCCTGCGCCCCCCCCCCTCGCTGCTGGCCGGCGCTGCGCTGGTGGCTGGCCTCTGCCACCTCGAGCCTGCAAGGGATCATACGCAGGGGGAGCGCTCTCTGCGGAGCACTTCAAATTGCTCACGCAATGCCCTCTGGCTATTGACCAGGGTAACCGTCTCCTGGAGGTGCCTACATCCCTCACCTCCAAAGAAACCAGGACCTGTCATAGGCGTACGCAGCAGCCCATTTTACAAATCCTGGGACGGGCACAAGTTATCAAGAGCAAACGTCGCCTCACCCGAACACTCCTGGTTACAGACCGGGTTAAACAGTCCAAAGCCAAGTTAATTCCATCTTGGATGGCTCTCTGGACAGTCACCGGACTAGGCTGGCGCAATGGGGATGCCGTTACTACCACCTGTAACAGCTGTGAGACGTGCGAGAGCGCTGAGATAGACGCCCTCGAACTCTCTTCCGCATCGCGCAAAGCGGTGTTAGCCGAACGCAAAGCATTCGAGCACAGCGCTCCCGTGTCAGACCGGGAGCCTGGCCGCATATCTTCGCCTAGCGCAGCGCGATCATCCACGCTTGGCTTAGGCACTACACCGTATAACTGATATTGATCAGCTACAATACGGCATCGCTTTGCCACCTCGCGATAGGCCTTTGCTAGACATCCATGCGCCCTAATGGATGTTTCCGCCACAGTGAACAGATCAACAATATGATCAGCCAATGGCAGAGATGGCATAGCGGTAACAGTCGGTTTACCTGCCAACCATGGGCGCTGGTCCCGTTGACTGTCCGACTGATCTACAGAAAGACCTGGCCTGACGCTGATTAGCCACTGACAAGCGTCAGACCAGTCTTCCTCTGTGGCCACCTGTAAATGCTCTACAAGATGAGGGCCTTCGTCATCCTCCCAAGCAATCGCAGGCGTGTGTGTGGATGGAGGAACTGATACTCCTGGCAAGCCAGAGAAAGCATGCGGGCTTGAAAGCACAGGCATGCTAAACTGACTAGCTTGACCAGGAGCAGGCGCCGTGGTATTGCGTGGGGAAATTTTCGCCACACCACGACCCTGGCCAGCACCAGCTACACCATAGGCAAGCCGAGGTATGCGGCAATACTGGCCATCAGATCCCGCCAGGGCTACCTGACCCGGACTGGCCAGGAAAGGTAACATAGGAGGAATCGGTACCTATGGTGTGCGGATAATCCTGGCCTGATAAGCAGGCACCAGGCTCCAGCGACACCTGTCCACGAACAACCGGCGCGGCAAGCCTGCTGCCAGTGTCCTCATAGTGGACATTACCCTCTATTAGGGTCACCTCTGAATCATGGAGGAAAACTGGTAAGTCCCTATGAAATACAGATTCAGAGGTGGGGATTATCTGCTCCGAAGCAGATGAAGAGGGCAACGAAGGATTTGACCAAGGAAGCATGCCACAAAGCAACTCTGGGACCAAATCCTTAATTGTCCTCTTCATCTCTCCCATCATCTCAATACGGAAGGCCTCCATATCCATACAGGAAGAGGCCTTCCTCTTACCCTTCTTACCAGAACCCTTCTTAATTTTCCTCTCCTCCTCTAGAGCCTTCTCTTTGGTCTGCAAAGATGGAAATTCATACATTAGCTCTCCCCCACACACACACTTTTTACAGATCTCATATTTAAGCAATGGCCCACATGGGCTGCACTGGGAGCATAAGTGGGGGGGGGGGGGCGAATCTATCCTTGATAAACCTTCAACATGAAGGACAACCAGGTCTCTGAAACAAGCCAGAGGACGAAGGCAATGAGTATTTCAGTTATTGAATTAGAAACTCAAAACCAAAATAAACAAGAAGGCTGGGGGGCTATAATAAACCAGCATTGGGCAAACTTTTAAAAGATAGTAAGGTGCAAGGCTGATTATGATATCATAACTTCAAAAATTAGAAGTTAAATCGATCCGAAACAAACATCCAGGGGTAAGGACGTATTCATATCCAGAACATCCTAACTGGAAAGGATAGTGTATACAGACTATACAAACATCAGATAAACAATGATAAAATGGCAGCAGATTTCATAAATATTTTCAAATATAATTGAAGTGCCTCATATCATAACTAGAATACCCGAGTCTTTAGCATAGACAAACCATCCGGTCTGATGCACTGGAAACTCCAACAACACCATGACCTCTTAACTCTCCACCTGTAAGGGGAAGGAAGTGGACCAAGAGAGCAAAGTGAGAAGACCTTCCGCGGCCTCCAACTCACTGGGCATAGATTGTGGTTAGATAACCTAACAATGTTAGTAGGAAATGGAACCTTGGTGGAGAGAAAAACAAACCCTCTGACGATGTGCTGTCCTGTTCAATCATAGATAGATACCTGTGGACATAAACACAAAGACAGATTAGTATTTCATAGCGCCATAATAGAAATAAACCAGTTTTTTAGGCGCTTTTCACGTTAACGCGAGTCCCGGAAACACATTACAACGGAACAAAACTCGCTAAAGTGTAGTTGAATTCACCTGATGATTAGGTCCTGGGCCCTCCTCTGGAGACATAGCGCATTCAGACATAATCTCAGGTATTTAATTCTTGAATTTATTGAATAAACCAGCAGAAAACTTTATAGAAAAAATTTGCATGTGGACTCTGCCAATAAATTAGCAAAGAGGAAGTACTAGTCTGCGCATGTGCGGTGACTGGGGCTAGCGTCCGCCAGACTGTCATCTGACTACCTGCCCAGTATGGGCACCTAACTTTTTTAATCTGAGATTTTATTGAGTGAAAGCCGATATTTAGCAATATCAGAGTATTAGGGAGGTACAGTATTTCGCTTAATTGTAGCCTATGCTCTAATAGAAGCCCACCCCCTAACTTTGACATATGAGCTCCAATGATTTCTTAGCAGTTTCAAAATGGCAAAACTCTGTATTAGAAGCCCACCCCCTAACTCAGCAGATTGTGTAGGAAATTTTTTTTTAAGAGCCAATTTTTAAGAATAGCATGTATAATAACAATCGTGTCACAGGGTGTGTACTTCAGACCGATCTCTGCCCTGATACATTTCCGGCCCCTCTAGGAGTCAATACAGGTCTCGGATTTGTAAATCTCGACCACCTATTAGATTAATACTAATAGTAGGCCACGTATGTTCACGATATAATAAAGTTTATTCCACACTTTTGTAGTCAAATTGAGCATAAAACAGTCTTGGCATGATTAAATACCTTCCTTATAAATATATTTTAAGACCAAATTTATGTACCAAACAAGTACGGGAGAAAATGCGCATCAATTTTGTAATGCCGCTCAACATTAAATGATCCAAATTTAATTATTACGAACAACAATATAGCCGGCTTCTTAAGTTGGCGAGCCAGCAGCTCTTTTGCGATGGGAGGCGGCGTGTTCTCGCGAGATATTATACGCTAACGGGAGTTTATCAAATGGGTACCCGTTATTCAGATCAGTATAATACTCAGTTGCTATCGCGCAATGACAATATATAGAAATTCCCGAGTTCCGAGTCCTCGATTCCAGAATATTTATATCCGAGTACTCGCTCTAAAATAAACTCTTCAATTGGAGGCGAATCACGTGATTTGTATTTTTTCAGGACGACTTTTTATATCCAATTGTGGATCAATTTTGATTTAATAAACAACCTTTATTAAAGGATATGCAATATTTAGGCGCTCAAATCAAATAATTTCACTTCCCCGGTGATGTTTTGAGGTATACATTAAACATAGGCGTAGGCGGTGGGAATTTTTACGGGAGAAAATGCGTTGAGTTTCCCTGGTGTCAGTTTTAGAAAACTTTTTTGGGAAAACTCTGTAATATAAGGCCACCCCCTTTTTCAGAGGTGTTGGTTTGGAAATTGAACACCTCTTGTCCTAATAGAAGCCTAGACTTCAAATAGGCGAAATACGGTAAGTATATTCTTGAAGTGAAAAGTGGTGGTGAGTTTTTGCATTGGCATAGCCAGGTCGCTTAATGCAATGTGATCACTGACATATCCAAAACTAATGACTTGCTCAGATTACGAAGCCTAAAAGCGGCTGTACGTAGCTTGTTTTTGCTCCATGAGTACTAGCTTATGGCCTGCCTGAAGTTGCTACATGTAGCTTAGTATCTTGAATGCATGTAATATCAATATCATAAGTTTTCACAGTCTGCACCTAAGGTTTGGCTCTTCGATGTTACAGTCAGACCACGTACATTCCACGTAGCTATGCTAAGCTCCTCGGACGATCGCGCTGTCTGAGGATGTTGAACACAGTTTCTAGTTCGAAGAGGGTTAGACATAGTTGCCCACAAGCATTGATGACTTACATGTAGTTTACCAACAAAATATGGTAATTAAGTAGGAGAGCAGTATGGAGGTATTTACTATATCTACAATATTAGGAATATAGAATGATAAACATAGACAGACACACATGGACAGATAAAATTCTTTTGTACATGCATAAACCAAATATCGTAGCAAAATATTATTTAGTAATGTTTTGATTTACCTGACAACGACTTGTTCCATATACCAGGAAGGTGAGCGGCCTGTGTTGTCATGCCAAACTAGAATCTTGTACAACTTGCCCAACTGGATGTGATGAGCAATTAGAAAGTTATCATAACCACTACGCTGGAATGCTTGAGATTTACACAAATGCTGGCAACGACTACGACCCCTCTCTCCATAAAGACGAATTCCAACATTAGCCGTTGTCCCTGAAAATCCAAAAAAATTTAATAAATCTAGAAAGTAGCTTTAGTATGCAAAAACCTTTTATATACTCTTTATACGAGTCTTTCTAATGTGAAAAACATTGGCAATGTTTGTAGACTTACAAAGAATTTTTCCCTGTTAATGATATATAATTTTCTTTAGTTTTTAATCAACAGAAACAGGCCAAAAAGCAGCATACATTCTTGCAACCATAGACTCCAGACCGCCAATTCAGCTTGCCTATACTCAGATGTTCATTCTAAGCTTTAATTCCTCGGGCCACCAAAATTCCTAGATCCATGCCTGCTTAACTATGTTTATTTTCTTGTTAGGTTATGAATGATTAGATGAATAATTATATTGAACATCTGTCAGTTAATTAATTAACATGCAACTTTGCAATGACTAACAAATATTTAATGCAGCACTAAACAAAACTGTTGACCCGAGCCATGAATTACGAAATCTTCAGCGCGTACCTAATTTCATTGACAGTTGATGAAACATGGCGTTTATGAGCATCTGCTAGCGTTCCACTTGTTAACACTTTAACGGTCAAGATGTGTTATGAAAGTTAATATTTGTACAGGTCAAGAGAAAACAATTTGCAACAAATTGCAACTGGAATGATTGGCTTCCAGCTCTTAGTAAATTTTCAGAAAAGGCTTTCTCTTGACCTGCAAAATGGGCATTCCTCAAGACAATTGCAGTTCCAGTTTTGGCCAACTTGACCACTAAAGGTCACGGTCTGTGTCAGAATTGCATAATGTGACACTCGTTTGCTATATCCATCTTACAAGGTCAGTGTCAAAATATTAACTCCGGACACAAAGATCTGATGTATAAATTACCTGCTCCATGCCTTCTGCCAGTGATGACCGTCACCTCGTACTTGAAAGCTGCATCTTTACCACACAATGGTACCATGGCATATCGTTGAAGGTCTGTTCTGTCCAGACGATAACAGATTATTGCACAAACAATGTACGCGGCCAATATCACACACACCGTAATGAGAGCGACCGGGTTAGTCACCAAATCAAGATCCTGAAAAAATACAATTCCTCGGAAATTCTAATAATGTTAATCTATTCTTTAAAATGTTATTGTTATACAACACCAATCTAGACAGACAGATAGACCTACAGACAGACTTGCAGACTGACCAACGGACAGACAGATACAACAACTAATACTTGCTGCTAACGGCGCGCAACCATTGAACAAAACTGTGTAAATAAATTATGGGAACCAGCTGTATATGCCAGTTGATAGTTGAATTAGTTCTCCTCACACATACATGTATTTATTTAACGCTTAGCACTCTGATGTCAAAGTTTTTAATTTTCAAATTAAATTACAAGATGAACTGGTGCTCATTTTTAAACAAATTTGGTGGAAGATGGTGCTGTCGTACTGGCACCGCAAAAAGACAGAATGTTGACCCCAGAGTGGTAAGAGTTAACCCATTAGTGGTCAAGTTTACAGAAATCGCTTCTGCAGTGGCCCATTACAGGCAGGCATTTTTTTTTTTAATTTACCACTAGAATTGCGGGATCGATAACACAGCATGTCATTCCTGTGGTAAATTAACCCTTACCATTCTGATGTCAAGATTATAACTTTTACTATGTCAAGAGCAGAGAAACTGCTGTACATGTACATTTTCAACAATTTTGGTGGACAATGTTGCTGTCTACGACAGACACTAAACATCGCAGCAACATCTTCCACCATATTTGTTCCAAAAAAACACCAGTTCATCTTTGAATTTAATTCGAGTGCTATGGGCTAAAAAACTGTTCACATCAGGCCAATATTGGCTATTACATTAACCCCCCCCCCCAAAAAAAACAGCTTCGCCTAATGTAGCAAATGTCAAATACAGATTTTGTAATCATGTGAAGTTTGAAACTCAAAATAAGGAATTCATTTGATAAAAAATCTTATCCAGAGTTAACTTACAGCAAGATCGGCAAAGTCAATGGAACTAGGCGGAACTAGAACACTGGCACCAAATGATGTCAAATGATTGCACAGACAGACAGCGCTTAATGGAATTGACTCAGCATCAGATATGCATCCCGCAGTATCCCAGCTTCTTAGAGTGGCATTGTAATACTGGCAACTGCTAAAGTACATGCCTACTGTCACGTTTACTTTGTGATAAGGATCTGCATTCTTTAGTGTCACATAATACTGGCCTTCTGTATCGAATGATCTGACAAAGTGAAGACAAAACAAATAAATTAGTCTAAGTTGTGCCAAGCACTGTGTTCTTAGCGCACAGGAAAGGGTAAATTGGTACGGTGTTGTTGGAAGAATGCTAGTGTTTGTTGTGTTGTTGAAAGCTCTTCATGTCGTAAATAGCATCAGCTTTCAAAAACAAACAATACTAAAATGAGCAGCAGTTATCATGCTAGAGGAAACTGAACAATGGACTGGAAACGGAGAATTACTTGTGAGTGCATGTATGTGTGTGCGTGTGTCCATGTATGTATGTATGAGCGTGTGCATGACTATGCGTGCATGTGTGCGTGCATGCATGCGCATGTTTGTTTTTATTGACCACTTACATCAGGGTGTATTTGAGGAATTTTGAGCCATTTTACTTTGAAATCTGCATGTAAATATTCATCTTATCTACCATACACAGCACATCTTTATGTATCATAAACACTCACTAACTATGAGAAATATACTTGTTTTAATTAAATTACAACATTCTATATCTATTATCATGCAAAGATGTGTGCAAACAAGGCATGAGTTTATAGAACCGCCAGCACTAAAGAGATGGTGTCATCACACACAGTTGAAAAATTACCATAATGAATTCTGGTTTTGACATAGAAAAAGATGTAGCAGGTTTTGTAGTCTTATAAGCGAGAAGTTCTGGATCCCTGAACCCCAGCTGCATCCACATGTGTACATGTTAATCCATTAACCCTTTAACACTCAAAATGGCCACAAACGGCATCTACATTGCAAAATGTCCATTTGTAGACCAAGAGAAGACTATTTTCTTACAATTTACCACTGGAATGACTGGCTCGATAACTGAGAAGGTCATTCCAGTGATAAATTTCCACAAATAGTTTTCTCTTGGTCTGCAAATGGACATTTTCTATGAAAGATTGAAATGTTCTTGGACAAATTTGAGGGTTAAAGGCTAGGATTGGTCAAGAAAATCTGTTTTAGAAAATTTACTCCGGGAATGACTGGCTCGGTTAAAAAACTTCACAAGACCACTGCAGAAGCCAGTTTGGGGTCAGCTTGATCATAAAAGAGTTAAAGACTTGTAGTAAGGCTTATTTCTAACATTATTGATATGCTAATATCAAGAAATTATGAGAAAACAAATCAGAGTAAAATCTAGTGAATGTTATTTTTGTGTACACATAACACATAGAGAAAATAGATGTACAGACTAGCAGTTAAAATAGCCAATAATCACTTCTCCTGTAGCATGGGAGAAATGTCCTTTTGCAGACCTGGTCTGAAAAGGGTGTTTCTCCCATGCTACTGCAGAGTAACCTGAAAAATATTAAAAGCCAGAAATGTGTTTGCAATGCAATCATGAAGCTCGACTTTACAATGAACTATGAAGCTGGACTTCAAGCATAAAATAAATATAGAAGGCTTATCAATACCCTTATCAACAAGAGGCCCAAGAGCTTGTAACACTAACCTGGACCATTAACATTTAAAACATTTGCATTTACATGTATATACTGGTAGACATGATGGATAATTAAAAAAAATCCAAGATGGCCATAAAGAAATTTACCATGTCAAAATTCTTGTTTGATATGTTGAAGTCTACCGCTATAGGATCGTTCCACCCATGTTTCGTTGAAATCGGACCACTAATTACGGAGTAGCATTTTGATTGCCTATGGAAATTTTTCAAAAAATCCAAATGACCACGTGCAAAAAATTGACCAAACAAAATTCTGAATAGAAGTTCTAGAACCTACCACTATAGAATCCGTCCAGTCAAATTTGGATAAAATCCACCAAGCGGTTATGGAGATGCATTTTGACAATATCCAATAAAATTCTCATAAAATTTGGTTTTCATCAAAGAAATCGACCCATTAAAATTCTAAATAAATGTTCTGGAACCTACCACCAACTAGGGTTGAAATATGTCAAGTTTTTTGACAATATCCGGTATATTTCCGGTAAATCTTTCATAAAATCTAAAATTCTCACACACACAATCCACACCCACCACAAAAATTTACCAATCAAAATTCTGTTGAAAAATTTGGAAGCCTAGCCCCATAGAGTCGTTCCAGCAAAACTAATTTGAAATCTGCCAAGCGGTTAATGAGAAGTAGAGCTTGGACAATTTCCGGTCAATTCCTCATAAAATCTAAGGTCTTCACCAAAGAACTTGACCTGTCAAAATTTTGTATATAAATTCTGAAGCATAGCCCCATAAGGTCCATCCAGCAAAAGGAAGTTGAAATCCGCAAAGCAATTAATGAGTAGCGCTTTGACAAATTCCAGTAAATTTTTCATAAAATAAATTTTTCACAAAAAATCGTGATCGATCGTAGTGTTTTGACAATTTCGGTAAATTTTTCAAAAAATTAAACTTTTGTATTGAAAACCGAAGCCAAAAATATTAGGGTCCTTCCAGCCAAATTAGGTTGAAATCTGCCAAGAGGTTAATGAGGAATAGCGTTTTGACAATTTCCATTAAATTTTTCATAAAATCTAACATTTTCACCCAAAAAATTGACCATTCAAAATTCTCTATACATGTTGTGAAGCCTACCCCTATAGGGTTCTTCAAACCAAATTACGTTGAAATCTGCCACTCGGTTAATGAGTAGCGTTTTTAAATAAAGTTGACAGATGGATGATGGACGACAGACGGTCGCTGGTCGCCATGCTTATCAGCGACTTTGACATTTGAGCACAATGTCATTGTGTGATGTGTCATTATAAGGAAACATGAGCCCAAGTTTGGGGCCAGTATGATGAACCAAACCTGAGATATAAACAGAAAAGCTGAGCTAAATGGAAAATGTTACGGTTGAAAGACCAAGGTTTTTTTTTACCAAGGTTACAGTGACATTGACCTTTTGACCTCAAACTAATTATGTGATGTCATGTCATTATAAGGAGGCATGTGTTGAAGTTTGGGTCCAGTATCATAAACCAAACCTGAGATATAAAAAGAAGTCGAACTAAACGGAAAATGTTAATATTGAAAAAAACCTAAGGTTTTTAACAAGGTGACCTTGACCATTGACCTTTTGACCACAACATTATCGTGAGATGTCGTGTAATTATAAGTAAGCATGTGCCCAAGTTTGGGTCCAGTATCTTTAACCAAGTCTGAGATATAAACAGAAAGGTTGAGCTAAACGCAAATTGGACGATGATGCCACCACAGCCGCCGCCGCCACCACCACCCCCAACGGACAACGTGCAGGGTATCGCAATAGCTCATTTTACTTCGTAAAGTCAAGCTAAAGATGTATACCTGGGATGCCAGACACTCTGGCAGTATTTTTTTCTAAAATATTATTATCTTGGTCTGGAAAATTACATTTTATGAGAAAGTTTATCATTTCCTGAGCAAATTGGATCCTTATTCCTTTAATTTCGTAAAGAAAAATCAAAATATTTGCTCATTGAATGTCAAGTGGTCAAGAGATTAATTTTTAAAATTTAACACTGGGATGATAATCAAGCCACGTATTTCAGTGGGAAATTTTCTAAAATCGTTTGTTGTCATGCAAATAGGCATTGCTCAAGACCACTGCAGAGGGTGGTTTTTGGCCATCTTGGACATCAAAGGGCTAAATGATTCAACACTCACCCTGCCTCTAGAAAGAATGTGTAAATTCTATGATCTGTTCCAGGAGCCATATCCGCCGATTGAATTATCTTAGCTTCTATGTTATTCTGCTCAGATGGTTCCATATTCTTCCCAAAGTATGCAATCAACGATCCACGAGGAATAATCCCTTGTCGTTCATCTGTCGAGTTTGGAAGTATAGAGATGAGCACTTGTACATGAATGGATGAGTATTGAGTTCCCGATGCAGTATTAAGTAGTGCCTTTTTGGACTGCTTTTGATCTAGCTGAATAGAGTGATAATCAACCTTATAATGAGGGTCATAAAGTGGTGTTCCAATTAAGGTATCGCCCATTCTAGTCATATCTGACAGGTTGCTGATATCGCCAAGATAAATCAGAATTTTAATGCGATTCTCTTTAGCAACGTCTTTCACTGACACTGGCAGACCATCACTGAACTTAAAGGCGAGTGTTGGAACTCTCGCTCCAATTTTATAGTCACCTTTATAGCCCCATGTGAAAGGATTTTGCTGGTTGACAAACATGATGCGGAACATCTCAGTTTCTGATGAAAGATCATTAAATATCATTTGTGGGAATGTGAATTGACATCCAGTTGAATACACTTCTGCCCACATCATCCCTGGCTGTGTACGACTCCCCTCAACTTGAATATCACCAAGGTCAACAGTGACCGCTTCTTCATTCTGTACCCGTGTCATCAATATAACAGACATAATTTTCTCAGCTGTGTGCACAGTTTTGGTTACAACATCAATTCGGTGCTGCTCCTCAGTTTTAGCTGAAGTTATGGTGCTAACACCCTCAGTAAATAAATTCTCTGGAATAACTTTGTTCTGCATTAGTCCATCTAACCCGGAACTGGAGCTTTGTGAAGGCATATTGGACATTTCTTGTGGAGAGTAGATAGGTAGATTGATTGCCCGGAGAAGATTAGACATGGTAGTGAGGAGTTGTGTTGGTGTAAAGTCTTCACTATCTACACCTTGTAGAACAGAAACCTTGATTCGATCCGTCATTGTTTCAACTGACTCGGCAATCATTGATTGGCAGTCACTTGTCTGAAACTCACTGCTGAATTTCTAAAAAAAAAAGTGAAAACAAATTAAATGATTTCTTTGTTTCTATAGAATTTAATAATACTTAGTGTTTATTTTGAGTGTGTAGCTTGTGAGGACTAATGCTGGCTGAGCCAGATAGCAGCAACATCATTTTAAATATGGACAAAATGAACAACAGTATGTACAGCACAACTCCTACCAGAGAACTATCCGTCTACATCTTGGTTAAGCTGTTTTATTCTACATAGTATAAAGATATGATACGTAGCCTACAAACATCATTTAGGTTACCTGTGGGTGACAGCCTTCCATTTCTATATAACTGTAGATTATTTAAAGAAAAATCATACATACCAATTTAAATAAAAGACTTAAAACCATTCAGCAGTTAGTTTTTACCCCCGTCGCAAGTACTTACACAAGGGTTAATGTGAGCATGGAGTGATGCTACTTCTTCTTGTCGTTGTTCCGAAGACATTTAAAAATAAATCTGGTTCTACGGAGGGATCCTCTCCAAACTTGGATGGAAGCTTACCCATGGCTTCGCAAAGACATACATGTATGCTAATTTTGGAGTAAAAAACTAAACGCAACACCAACATATTTCTCAAAATGAACAGTTGATGTATTTTTCAACAATTCTGTCTCTACTAAAGGGATCTACTCTAGACTTGGCTCAAAGCTTGCACGTGGGTCCCGAAGACATGTGTCAATTTCAGGGTCGAAAGCTAGATAACAACAGCAACAGCACCAGCTTTCATCAACATTGTTTTCAAAATGAACACTTTTGATGCAATTTTCAATAACTCTGGTTTTACTGTAGCGATCCTCTCCAAACATTTGTGTATCCATGTCCATTGAGTCATGAAGAGGTGTTCCAATTTTGGGGTAAAAAGCTCAAATGTAACAGCAATAGCTTTCAGCAACTGTGTTTCCAAAGTAAAAACATTTGAATTCACAGCAGCCAGATTGTAAAATATATATCAATGACACGGGTATTGGACAAATTTGTTCTTGCTATCTTTGTTTACATTGTACCTCTATAATGGTGACGCCGGCTTGACAATACCATTACCACTGGAATGATTGTCTATTAGCTAATCACCGTCTTCTTAACCTATTTTGATCATTACAGAATTAAGTATGTATGTTAGAATGATAAACTCACGGTTATCTCAGTCAATGCAAAAGCCAGTTGTTGAATATCTTCCATTGATCGCAGTGGTAGACCACTGATACATCGAACGATTAAGTCACGAATTTCTGCTCGAGATGTAAGAGTCAAATCATCTGCAGTAGGACCTGCACTTAGAGAAGCGTCATTCAGAGCGAGTGTTACTGCAATCGCATACTGTAGCAGAGCACTGCGTGTCTTCAGTCTGACCAGCTCAATAACTTTTGGCATGGCTTGCATCTTTATGTACTCTGTCTTGCTGTCTGCTAAGCTTGTAATAGGGGAATTATAGATTGGGTTCTCCACCATCAGATTTCTGGAAAAAAATATGTATGTTGTTTTAATGCATAGTATTAACCCTTGTTGTGTTAATTTAACCCTTTAATGGTCAAGCCGGAATAAACAACCTCTGCAGCGGCCAGGAAAATTGTCCATTTGCAGGCTAAGAGATTATTTTTCTTCACCTGCGCAATTTACATGTACTGGCTCGGTAATAGAGCCAGTCACAGTCATTCCAGTGGTAAATTTAAAAAAAGGAATTCCACAGAATTAAATGTCTCGCCTGTCGTCTGTCCTGTGTTATTATGCTGCTTCTAAACATTATCAGTAACCAGGTATTCGATTTTAGTTCCAATAGGATTAACCAATCCTGAAATATAATTAATTTGCTGAATGGAAAAATTAAGGTTGAAAAAGCAGAGGTCAAATAGCAATATTAGAATGGCCTTGACCTTTGACCTCGTGGCCTCCATGTCACCATCCTGTATCCTCTTGGTATAAGCAACCATGTACCTAAGGTATGATCCATTAGAGTTAGGTAATCCCAAAATATAATATGATAAGACTTGTCGAGCCTAAAAACTTAACATTGAAAAATAACAAAGTTTTGTAAAGGTCAGAATGACCGCGACCTTCGCTGTTGTGACATCAGTGTCAACATGCTGCTTCCTAACATTATAGGTAACAATGTATCTAAGTTTAGTTTCAATAAGATTAGCCAATCCTGAAAGCCGATTAGTTTTTCTAAAAGCAAAAACTTAACATTGAGAAAAACAGTTTTGTATCAAGGTCACAGTGACTTTGACCGTTGACCGTATGACCTCAGTATCAACATGCTGCTTCCTAACATTATAGGTAACAATGTATCCAAGTTTAGTTACAATAGGATTAACCAATCATGAAATATAAGCTGAAAGGTTTTGCTAAACGCAAAAACTTAACATTGTTAATGCCGTCGCCGTCAGAAAAGTGACACACACATGTCTCGCTTTCTACTTCACAGGCGAGACAAAAATTGTCTTCTCTTGGTCTTCAAATCGACATTGACTACAAACATTTGGATTTTCTTCACCCTTAACCATTTAATGGGCCAGGCTGCCAATACGGCTTTTACAGTGTCCTTGTGAAGTATTTATTTATAGGACAACAGAATGTGATTTTTGTAAATTCTAGTGGTAAATTTACAAAAATAGTCTTCTATGGCCCTGTAAATTGACATTTATTGAGCAAAAGAAATTTCTCAAAATATCCGGATCGCTAAATCATAGACAGTAACATCGTTCACCAAAATTGTTGAAACCTGTACAGCAGTTTGTGTGTTATTGAGAGTAAAGGATAGCATATCTACATGAGGGGGGGTATGGGTTAAACATGCTAGATGTTTGAGCAAATCCTAATAGCTTCTACTGAAAGATTTACAGTATCTCAGGAATGAACTGACATTACACCACAAACAAATTTGGTCCACATACATATCAGTTTGAGATGATATTTCCAATCAAACATTAAGTCAGTCAGTGATCGTTTGATGTGACAAATTATAACTTCATACAGATGCATGTCTATGGTTACTATGGTCATACACAGCAAGAGACGATGTGGTCAGAAGCGGATTCTGGTCGTCACACAAATTATGATCATTGGTAACTGTTACTTCCCGAATATTTCTTATATTTTTCATGAGATAGGAGTATTGTGTATGAGAATCAAAAAAGCATCCGCTTTTGTTTCTACGAGAATTCTTAATACTTACCAGATGTACTATTATGATAATGTCTATTATCTAGTCTAGCTCAAAATAAACAATTAAAACTCCGCACTCTCCTGGTCCTGCCCATACTGTGTCCGGGAATACCATAGCCGCAGGTACCGAGTCAATTCCCAATCACAGTCAGATTCGTCTTATATTTGCCTTGGCAAACTGCGAAAGCAGCTCAGCCTCACCTCAGCGGGGCGGCTGAGGCAGGGCCATAGTACATCTGGTAAGTATTAAGAATTCTCGTAGAAACAAAAGCGGATGCTTTTTTGATTCTACTTCGAATAATATTTACCAGATGTACTATTATGATAAACTCCGGATTTCGACAGCCAGGAAATGTCGGTGGGAGGAGGTGAGGCTCGAACCAGCACTCATCAACCATCCAACAGAGAAGGTTGTGAAGAGACTAAAACCCTGGCATACGCTTGGGTTCTGCTATCTGACTCATAGAGTGCTAAACTTCTATGGTCTAGACCGCGCTCCCCCCCCCCTCTTTTGTCCGCACAAAACCAGAGGGATGTCCATGGGGATGCAACACCCACCAGACCCGTGTCAGCCCCAAGTCTCAGCTAGGGCAGTCCAGTAGAGTGCAAAGAAGCTACTACAACTTCAAATCTTTGAAAAAAACTATCAGTATATCGATTAGATTTTCAAATTGGAATGAGTCTCATGTCTGTATGAGAGGATAAATATACTCTTGTACCAGACTATTCACTTACTCAGTCTGGTATTTCGACTGGAAGTAAACATATTTATAGTCACTTAATTAATGTAAACACTCACCATTTTTGAGTGGTCGATCTGTTCT
The DNA here is from genome assembly GCA_034401795.1 of Chaetoderma sp. LZ-2023a. NCBI lineage: Eukaryota > Metazoa > Mollusca > Caudofoveata > Chaetodermatida > Chaetodermatidae > Chaetoderma > Chaetoderma sp. LZ-2023a. The sequence goes on along the minus strand of CM067372.1, from coordinate 36,572,659 downwards.
TGATCATCACAGGAGCTAGGCCCAATCCACGGTCGTACTCAGTCATGTGCATAGCGCTTGGTCAGTGTAGGCGGAAGACTTTTGTGATGTGTGCGAAGTCGTGGTCGGACGTGGCTTAGTTTAGGTTCGACAAATTGGCGACGGCTACTGGGTTAAGTGTGCTGGAGATGTCGCGAAGGTAGAAATCAGTGAATGACGACTCGGCATGCCATTGTGCTACAGACATCACCTGCTCTAATGAGACACCCTTATAAAGGGCCGATGATGCTGCTAGTGCTCGGACCTCATGGGCATTCGCACGATCAATCTGCTTTCCTGTAGCGATCTTGTGCGACATCTGAATAGCGTCAACTATCCAACGAGAAATAGTATCTTTCGAAGCACGTAAATGGGGAGCTTTGAGACATAACCACAGAGATTTCGGGTCGTCTCTCCACTCAGAAGTACGTTTCTTATACATCTTTAGACATCTGACAGGACACCAAGCACAAGAATTTGGGTCATGTCTAGTTAAACTTGGCAAATTGATCGGCTGTCCTGGATATTTAAGTGACTGATTCTTTGCCAGGAAACAAAGACGTGGAAGTAATCTTAAACCTTCACCCGTGACGACAAAACGGTCTTGTTCGGCAGAAAGCGCATGAATCTCGCTTCTCCTTCTCGCCGACGCTGCTGCAACCAAGAAAACTGATTTAATAGTTAACAGTTTAATGTCAATAGATCTAATCGGTTCAAAGGGAGCATGCCCTAAAACCTGTAGAACAAGAGATAGATTCCATGCTGGGATAGGAATTGGCTGTTTAGGTCGCAGATTGCTCATTCCTTTAATAACTTCATTCAAAGTGTCATTCTCCACTCCTTCAATGGCCAGACTGGGAATGACTGAAGCTAATGCAGACTTATATGCTGCTAGGGTAGAAGGTACAAGTTTGTCAACTTCGTATAAATGACAGATAAAATCTGCTACGTGTTGAACAGATGCAGAAAAGGGATCAATATCTCTTCTCTCACACCACTGTGCAAATTTGTTGATTCTATAATTATATGTTTTTGTGGTCGAAACTCTTCTGGCCGAAGCAACAAACGTCACTGCTTGCTCAGAAAAGCCACCCTCAATTGCACGCTGCTTGACAACATCCATGCAGTCAATTTGAACATTTCTGGTCTGTCGTGAAGGTACAGACCCTTGTTCTGAGAGATTACATCTCTTGTGTCTGGAAGAGGGATTGGACTGCAGACCAGAAGGTCCAGCAGATCCGTAAACCATGATCGGCCTGGCCAACAAGGAGCGATCAGTAGTACTTGGCACATCCCCTCTCTTATCTTTGCCAGAACTTTCGGGATGAGAATTGTTGGAGGATACGCATACGCGTACATTCCCTTCCAACTTATCGCCAGTGCATCTACTGCTAGAGCTAACGGGTCCGGGATCGGTGACACGTACGTGACCATCTTTGCGTTTTTCTTCATTGCAAATAGGTCGACATTTGGCTTGCCCCATTGTTTGAATAGAACCTCTGCTACCACTTGTTGAGCTGCCATTCCGTCGGACGACAAACCGTCCTTCGACTGAGAGCATCCGCTAAGATGTTCAATCTTCCTGGAATGTGTGCTGCCCGAAGAATAATATTCCTCTCTTGGCACCACAGCAGAAGGTTCCAAACCATCATACACAACTCCGGTGATCTTGTCCCGCCCTGGCGGTTCAAATAAGACACCACTGTTGAGTTGTCTGTCCTTACTAGGACAATTTTGTCTTGAACTAGACTCTCGAACTTCTGCAGTGCTAATACCACCGCTAATAGCTCGAGCACATTGATATGTTTCTGCGCATTGGTCCGATCCCATTCCCCTGACACTGACTGATTGTCCAATACCGCTCCCCCAACCTGTCAATGATGCATCCGTGAATATGGACATCTGAGGTTGAGGAGGTTGTAGAGGAACACCTCGCAGGAGATTCTGTTCCGACAACCACCACTGAAGGTGGAATATCAATGGTTCTTTTACTGGTATTCTCAGAGATAACGGATCTGTTCTCTTTGACCAGAACGACATCAAATACATCTGAATCGGCCTGCGCCTGAGCGCCGCGTATGGCACCACCTTCTCCAGAGATACTAGTAAACCGAGTATTCTGAGAAATTGACGCGCCGTCAGATAGGCTCCTAGAGAAACTGACTCCAATACTGCAATCAGGCTTCTGACTCTGCTCTCCGCCGGAAAAGCTACGCCGTCCCTGAGATTGAAAAAAATTCCCAGATAAACAAACTCCTGGGATGGAGTCAGTTCTGATTTCTCTAGATTCACAATCCATCCTAGCTTCTTCAATAAGTCTAGGACTACCTTCAGATTGCTGCGCAGAGTGACTGGATTCCCCGCCTTTAGCAGCCAGTCGTCTATGTAAGTGTGAACAGCTATGTTTCTCCTGCGAAGTAAAGAAGTCATGGCGAGAACCACCTTGGTGAAGACCCTCGGAGCCGTGGTCAGGCCGAATGGAAGAGCATTGAATTCCCAAACATTGTCTTGGAATGCAAACCGCAGGTACTTCTGAAAGGGAATTGACATTGGAATATGAAAATAAGCATCCTTCAGATCTATTGATACCGCCCACATGCCTTTCCTGAGCCCTGTCATCACCGCTGCTACCGTCTCCATCTGAAACCTGGGAGAAAGAATAAATTTGTTCAACGGTTTGAGATTGAGAATTGGTCTCCACCCTCCGGTACGCTTCGGAACTAGGAACATAATCGAATAGAAGCCCAGTGATGACTGATCGGCGACCAGGTGAATCGCCTTCTTCTGACGAAGCGATTCTATCTCTGACTGAATGGCAACTAGACGGTCTAATTCCCTTGGAATAGGAGCCCATATTGGAGTCGAGGTTAACGGAACTAACGATTGATGGATGAGCCAGTCCGGATCGTAGCCGTTTCTTATCCACTGACAGACTAAATAGTCGCGCACGACCTGTTCCCATTGGCTTAGGAATAGCTGAAGTCTGCCTCCGACGGAAGGAATCTGCACACAGTTGTCGGTCGAGATTAGCCGACAAGACGCTACATCGCTTGGGTGAAGATTCTCGACTCCATTTGTTTCCAAAGCCGCCGGTATTGATTCCGCCGGAAACCCGTCAGGAACGAGCCCCACGGCCGCCCCGCGGCTTCTTGTGGTATGACGGTCCGGAACCGCCGCCACGACTATCCTTACGGTAGCCGCCACGGCCCGAACCGCCACCCTTCCTGTCGTCCTCATACGGCCTCTTACTAGAGGGCTTGTATGTGGACGAACGGCCAGGCCCTTGTGCTCCGGATGGCCTATGGGCATCACGGGCAGAAGGACGGAAGGGCGATCTAGGACGCTGCCTCTGCTGCTCCTGTCTGTGTTGACGGTAGGACTGTTGCGGCTGAGTCCTCTTGGTCGACTTCCACGACTTGCCGACCACCTCTTGCTCCGCCACCATCGATGCAACTTTAGAAAGCGCTTGTCGTGCCGAGCCGCCGAACAAGCCTGGACCTATGAAAGGCGCAGAAGATAACGCTGCCCTCATTTCCGGTCCTGGTTCCACACAATCGAGAACCATTCTCCGTCGCTCTGCTAAAGTTCTTGTGATCACCCTGGCCAGGCAATCCTGAGACAGGCGCATGGTGTCCCGAACAACTCCGGGAGCAGCCTCTGGCACCTGTCCGCCTTCCGCCGTGCAGTCCAGCATACCCTGCAAGACGGTACACCCGTGCGACAGCGCAGCCATGGCTGCCCTAGCCGCATCCTCAATGAGCGTGAGCTCATTAAACGGGTCTTTGTTGGTCTGAGAAACCAAGGGACGTGACCGCCCCTTGGCCTTCCCAGCCAACGGCCTATTCAGCGCCTCACGTTCCGCAACGGAAAGCCGTGGAACTCTGGCGTACTGATGATAGGCCTGCTCCGGAAAACGGACCCTACTCCTTATCCCCTTCGGGGCCTTGGGCAACGCATAGTCTGGCTGAACCAGACGATATGCCGCAACTTCCAACATGTCAGAAGTCTGCGTGTCCAAGGGGAGTGTAGGCATGGCCGAAGAGCCACTGGACAGAGCGCTAGCCGCACGCTCTGACATCCGCTCCATCGCCGGATCGCGCTGAGATCCTAGATCCGATGCCAACCCGAGACGATTGGTCATCCATCCAAGGACCTGCACCCATTCAGCTTCGGCGCAGAAAGCGGAATCGTCCATTAAAGAACTCCCGTTTTCATCCTCCCTCTCTCCCTTAGATGAGAGGGCCACCGACGATCCTTGCTGAACGCTACGATAAACGTCTCTGCCAGGACAGAGCGCATCCATAGCGCGACTACCAGCGGCACCAGTATCCAACGAATCGCCGGATACGGATTCTCCGCAGTCCATCGGCTCCAACACGGGATCCGGGACTACGACCGCCTCAATCACGGCTGGCACTGTCACTCCGATAGGAGCCGCGCCTAACGCCGTCGGGATAGCCGTCGGAACCGCAAACCACGGCTCCGCCGGCATATCCGGTTGCACAAATGACGGATGAAAAATGCCCGACGGAACGTCGACATCACCATCCGCCTGGCAAACCCGTACAAATCCCGAGGGAGACCCCTGGGACGTACTAGGCATTGCCGACATTGAAAGATCCGGCATGCCGGAGTCTTCCATCAACAGGAATTCTTCCTCCTCTACCGACGGCTCTTGAGCCGAGGACAGAGAAGGGTCAGGTGCATGACCCTCAGCAGAACTAGCCGGACCACCTAATGGTTGCCCTGCACCAGATTGCCTCACCGGGACCGTGGACTGTAATGAATCAAACATGGCCTTGAACTGGGCCGCCCATACGCCCAGTGCTGAATCCATCCTCTCATTCAGCCGACCTTCCAGTCCAACCAACGACGCTTGCTTCCGCTTCACTGCCTTATCCTTCTCTATACGCTCCAGCCTCGCCCGTCGATCCCTGTCAAACTCAGCCACCATTGCCGACGACCACTTGGCGCACACATCACACGGGCTTCCGACCTTACACTTCGCACACGCCACACAGTGATGACCCAGATACTTCCGTTTCATGAACCTGTTGCACTTCTGGCACAACGTATCTGGGTTCTTCGGTTTCTGCGAACACAGAGAAGAATTAAAACGCTGCACATGACAAGTGATGACGAGCAATACGCACAATAGACTTGATAGTTAAGATTTCTTAAACACATTAACTTTCTCTTAAATTAATGATAACAAGTCTTAGGCAGGAAATATTTGAAACTTTTTTGAGTGAAAATTTTTTAAAAAACACAACTTAGCCTTTAACTAACGTTAAATAACCAAGAATAAATCGCCGATCACTACAAACACCCTCGACAACTAAGCGAGAGCTAAAATCGGCGACAACAGAGTGCCTGGATACACCAAGCCAAGAACGACATAATTCATGGGCGCCGCCATCTTGGCCAAGGACGCATCCATCTTAGAGGAACCGAGTCGCAAGAGAAATTTAACCGAGTACCCGAATTAAAACTAAAAGTCAACGGGTACAGAAGCGACTCCAACAATGGCTAACATTATAAAAAATGTGCCAATTTAAGGAAATTTCAAACAGTCATTATGGCACGAATGTATAAATTCTAGATTGATACAACCTGCCCCTGTGATGATTTCCCAAGTTCCTCCATGAATCCAGCGATGTAATCGACTAACACAACTGATTAACTGCTTAAATTGCAAAATTTGAGCACTCTAAAAAACACGACTGAAAAAGCGCAAAATAGACGAATCTGACTGTGATTGGGAATTGACTCGGTACCTGCGGCTATGGTATTCCCGGACACAGTATGGGCAGGACCAGGAGAGTGCGGAGTTTTAATTGTTTATTTTGAGCTAGACTAGATAATAGACATTATCATAATAGTACATCTGGTAAGTATTATTCGAAGTAGAAATTGCGTGCACATTCACACAAGCTATTTGTTAGTAACGCACTCAAAAGAGGAAATAGGAAAAAACGCTGTTATAATGTCATTATGTTCAGTACCCACCAAAAATTGACAAAAGAACAGATTTTCTCCTACCTTCAATGCTATATTGAATATTTTGAAATTAATTTGTCCGGAAAGACGTTGCTGCCTTAGGCAGCAACGGCTTTCCGGACAAATTAATTTCAAAATATTCAACGGCGTCTCTGTATAGTTGCCTTGCAAAGGAGTTTTATTGAAATCCATCGGTGAATGGCTTAAAGAAGTGATCAGCTTTGAGCTTACAAATATTGGGTTAGTGAAATTTGCTGCGGGATAGTAAAATCAATGATGCACTATCCCGTCTGAGTTATTAGAAAAAATCCTTAAAATCTACCCCTGATCTATTGGCCTAATAGAACATTAGAACATTAGTTAGTCATGCATTCAGAAAGAACAATGCCTGTTACAAAAGAGATGTGTTTGGTCAATAATAATTGCATATTTTAACATCATGTCTCTCTCACTTAAGTTATCTGCTTCACTGCGAGATGAACATGTCTAGGACTGTCAAATCTACGTCAGATATCGCCAAATGTCACTAGGTAATCATTTTATCCCACAAAAGTGCACTAGGCCCCAGATTGGAAATTATAGGATTACTTACATGTATCTACACAAGCTTAATAATTTCAAAAAAATTAAACATACTTTTTATACAAACATGTACATGAAGTAATCGTCTACAATAATGTGTTACCCCACAAATCTGTGCTCCGAGAGATCACTTTTCAATAACGTAATATATCATCAGTATCTGGTCTTAACCCTTAACACTCTGATGTTGAAATTTTAAATTTTCAAATGAAATTAATAGATGAACTGGTGTACATTTTTCAACAAATTTGGTGAATCAAAAAAGCATCCGCTTTTGTTTCTATGAGAATTCTTAATACTTACCAGATGTACTATTATGATAATGTCTATTATCTAGTCTAGCTCAAAATAAACAATTAAAACTCCGCACTCTCCTGGTCCTGCCCATACTGTGTCCGGGAATTACCATAGCCCCAGGTACCGAGTCAATTCCCAATCACAGTCAGATTCGTCTTATATTTGCCTTGATAAACAGCGAAAGCAGCTCAGCCTCACCTCAGCGGGGCGGCTGAGACAGGGCCATAGTACATCTGGTACGTATTAAGAATTCTCATAGAAACAAAAGCGGATGCTTTTTTTATTCTACTTCGAATAATACTTACCAGATGTACTATTATGATAAACTCCGGATTTTAACAGCCAAGAAATACCGGTGGGAGGAGGCGAGGCTCGAACCAGCACTCATCAACCATCCAACAGAGATGCATACGCTTGGGTTCTGCTATCTGACTCATAGAGTGCTAAACTTCCATGATCTAGACCGCGCTCCCCACCCTCTTTTGACCGCACAAAATTCAGAGGGCTGTCAATCGGGATGCAACACCCACCAGACCCATGTCAGCCCCAAGTCTCAGCTAGGGCAGTCCAGTAGAGTGCAAAGAAGCTACTACGACTTCTAATTTTGAAAAAAACAGCAGTATATTGATTAAGTTTTCAAATTGGAATGAGTCTAATGTCTGTTTTAGAGGATAAGTATACTCTTACACCAGACTATTTACCTAAGCAGTCTGATATTTCGAAGTCACTTAATTAATGTAAACACTCACCATTTTGAGGGCTTGTTCTTTCTTGATCATCCCAGGAGCTCGGCCCAATCCACGGTCGTTCACTGGTCATGTGCATGGCTCTTGCCCAGTGCAGGAGGAAGTAACGTGCGATGTTTGTGAAATAGTGGTCGGATGTGGCTTAACTAAGGTTCAACAAATTGGCGACGGCTACCGGATTAAGCGCACTGGAGATGTCGCGAAGGTAGAAATCAGTAAATGACGACTCGGCATGCCACTGTGCTACAGACATCACCTCCTCTAATGAGACAACCTTAAAAAGGGCCGATGCTGCTGCTAATGCTCGGACCTGATGGGCGTTCGCACGATCAATCTGCTTTCCTGTAGCAATCTTATGCGACATCTGAATAGCATCAACTATCCAACGAGAAATAGTATCTTTTGAGGCGCGCAAATGAGGATCTTTGAGACATAACCAGAGATTTCGGGTCGTCTCTCCACTCCTCAGTACGTTTCTGATACATTTTCAGACATCTGACAGGACACCAAGCAGAAGAGTTTGGCTCATGTCTAACTAAACTTGGCAAATTGATCGGCTGTCCTGGATATTTAAGTGACTGATTCTTTGCCAGGAAACAAAGACGTGGAAGTAGTCTTAAACCTTCACCCGTGACGACAAAACGGTCTTGCTCGGCAGATAGCGCATGAATCTCGCTTCTCCTTCTCGCCGACGCTGCTGCAACTAAGAAAACTGATTTAATAGTTAACAGTTTAATATCTATAGATCTAATCGGTTCAAAGGGAGCATGCCCTAAAACCTGTAGAACAAGAGATAGATTCCATGCTGGGATAGGAATTGGCTGTTTAGGTCGCAGATTGCTCATTCCTTTAATAACTTCATTCAAAGTGTCATTCTCCACTCCTTCAATGGCCAGACTGGGAATGACTGAAGCTAATGCAGACTTATATGCTGCTAGGGTTGAAGGTACAAGTTTTTCAACTTTGTATAAATGACAGATAATAAAATCTGCTACGTGTTGAACAGATGCAGATAAGGGATTAATATCTCTTCCCTGGCACCACTCTGCAAATTTGTTGATTCCATAATTATATGTTTTGGTGGTTGACCCTCTTCTGGCTGATGCGACAAACTTTGCTGCTTGCTCAGAAAAGCCACCCTCAATTGCACGCTGCTTGACAAGCATGCAGTTAAGTTAAACATTTCCGGCATGTCGTGAAGACACACCCTTGTTCTGAGCGACTAGATATCTTCGGTCTGGAAGAGGAATTGGATTGCAGACCAGAAGGGCCAGCTGATCCGTAAACCATGATCGGCCTGGCCAATGAGGGGCGATCAGTAGTACTTGGCATACTCCCTCTCTTATCTTTGCCAGAACTTTCGGGATGACAATTGTTGGAGGATACGCATACGCGTACATTCCTTTCCAACGTATCGCCAGTGCGTCTACTGCCAAGGCTAGCGGGTCCGCGATCGGGGACACGTATGTGACCATCTTTGCGTTTAGTTTCATCACAAATAGATCCACATTTGTTTTGCCCCAATGTTTGAATAGAATCTCCGCTACCAATTGGTTGAGCTGCCATTCCGTCGGACGACAAACCATCCTTCGACTGAGCACATCTGCTAAGATGTTCCGTCTTCCTGGAATGTGTGCTGCCCGAAGAATAATATTCCTCTCTTGGCACCACAGCAGATGGTTCCAAATAATCATGCACAACTCTGGTGACCTCATCCCGCCTTGGCGGTTCAAATAAGACACCACTGTTGAGATGTCTGTCCTTATTAGGACAATCTTGTCTTGGATTAAATTCTCGAACTTTCGCAGTGCTAATACCACTGCTAATAATTCAAGAACATTGATATGTTTCTGCGTATTTGTCCGATCCCATTTCCCTGACACTGACTGATTGTCCAACACCGCTCCCCAACCCATCGTCGACGCATCTGTAAAGATGGACATCTGTGGTTGAGGAGGTTGTAGAGGAACACCTCGCAGGAGATTCTGTTCTGATAACCACCACTGAAGATGGAATATCAATGGTTCTTTTACTGGAATTCTCAGAGATAACGGATCCGTTTTCTGAGACCAGAACGACATTAAATACATCTGAATCGGCCTGCGCCTGAGTGCCGCATAAGGAACCACTTTCTCCAGAGCCACTAGTAAACCCCGTATTCTGAGAAATTGGCGCACCGTCAGATAGGCTCCTAGAGAAACCGACTCTAAAACTGCAATCAGGCTCTTGACTCTGCTCTCCGCCGGACAAGCTACGCCGTCCCTGAGATTGAAAAATATTCCCAGATAAACAAAGTCCTGGGATGGAGTCAATTCTGATTTCTCTAGATTCACAATCCATCCTAGATCCTTTAGTAAGGCTAGGACTACATGAAGATTGTTGCGCAAATTGACTGGATTCCCCGCCTTCAGCAGCCAGTCGTCTATGTAAGTATGAACAGCTATGTTTCTCCTGCGAAGATAAGAAGTCATGGCGAGGACCACTTTGGTGAAGACCCTCAGAGCTGTGGTCAAGCCGAATGGAAGCAAATTGAATTCCCAAACATTGTCTTGGAACGCAAAGCGAAGGTATTTCTGAAAAGGAATTGACATTGGAATATGAAAATATGCATCCTTCAGATCTATCGACACTGCCCACATGCCTTTCCCCAAACCTGACATCACTGCCGCTACAGTCTCCATCTGAAACTTTGGTTACAGAATAAACTTGTTTAACGGTTTGAGATTGAGAATCAGTCTCCACCCTCCGGTGCATTTCGGAACGAGGAACATCATCGAATAGAAGCCCGGGGATGCCTGATCGCGGACTAAGTGAATCTCATTCTTCCACTGAAGACTTTCGATTTCTGAGCAAAAGGCCTCTAGACGATCGGATTCCCTTGGAACGGGAATCCACACTGGAGTCGATGTTAACGGAACTAACGAATGACGGATGAGCCAGTCCGGTTCGTAGCTGTTTCTTAACCATTGGTTTGAGAACAGTTGAAGTCTGCCTCCGACGGAAGGAATCTGCACACAATTCGCGATCGATATTGCACGAGACGGCGTTAATTCGCCTAGGTGAAGATCCTCGACTCCCCTCGTTCCCGGTGATACCGGAGCGGATCCCGCCGGAAACCCGTCAGGACCATCTCCCACGGCCACCCCATGGTTTCTTGGTAAACGACGGTCCGGAACCGCCACCACGGCTATCCTTACGGTAGCTGCCGCGACCCGAACCGCCACCCTTCCTATCCTCCTCATACGGCCTCTTATTAGAGGACTTGTATGAGGAAGAGCGACCAGGACCATGCGAACCGGATGCCCGATGGGTATCACGGCCAGAAGGACGGAAGGCCGATCTTTAGCGCTGCCTTTGCTGCTCCTGTCGGTGCTGCTTGTAGGACTGGTGCGGCTAAGTCCTTTTCATCGACTTCCATGACTTGTCGACTACTTCTTGTTCCGCAACCATTGACGCGACCTTGGATAAGGCTTGCCGTGCCGAGCCGCCGAAAAAGCCTGGACCTATGAATGGCGCGGAAGACAACGCAGCCCTCATTTCAGGTCCTTGTTCTACAAAATCGAGAACCATTCTCCGTCGCTCAGCCAATGATCTCGTGATCACCCTGGCCAGGCAATCCTGAGATAGGCGCATGGTGTCCCGGATAATTCCGGGAGCAGCCTCTGGCACTACCCCACCTTCTGCCGCGCAGGTCAGCATACCCTGCAGGACAGTACAGCCGTGCGAAAGCGCCGCCATGGCAGCTCTCGCCGCATCCTCAATGAGGGTCAACTCATTGAAAGGATCTTTATTAGTCTGGGAAACTAACTGACGAGAACGCCCCTTAGCTTTGCCAGCCAATGGCCTATTCAGTGCCTCTCTCTCCCCGACGGAAAGCCGTGGGATTCGGGCATACTGATGATAGGCTTGCTCCGGAAAACGGACCCTAATCCCTTTCGGGGCCTTCGGAAGCGTAAAGTCCGGCTGGACCATACGATACGCCGCCACCTCCAACATGTCAGCGGTCAACGTATCCAAAGGCAGAGCAGGCATGGCCGAAGAGCCACTGGACAGAGTGCTAGCCGCTCGCTCTGACATCCGCTCCATTGCCGGATCGCGCTGAGATCCTTGATCCGATGCCAACCCTAGACGGCTGGACATCCATTCAAGGACCTGCACCCATTCAGCCTCGGTGGAGAATGACGACTCATCCAACAAGGGACTGCCGTTCTCATCTTCTTTCTCGCCCTTGGACAAGACAGACACCAGTGATCCATGCTGAGGACTGCGAACTTGCTTACTAGTGTAAACAACGCCCGCAGACCGTGCACTCGCGGCTCCAGTATCCAACGATTCGCCGGACACGGACTCACTGAAATCCATCGGCTCCAGCACGGGAGCCGGGATCACAGCCACATTACTCACGGTGGCCAATGGAAATCCAATAGAACCCGTAACCACCGGCGCCTGGATGCCGTCAAACACGACTCCAACGGCAGCACGGGCTGAGCAAAATCCGGATGGAAGATGCCCGACGGAACATTAACATCACCACCCGGCTGGCAAATCTGTACATAACCCGAAGGAGAACCTTGGGATGTACCAGGTACAGCCATAACGGAAAGATCTGGCATGCCGGAATCCTCCATGAGCAAAAGCTCTTCCTCCTCTGCCGTTGGCTCTCATGCAGCACTGGCCGGACCACCAAAAGTAGTCCTGCACCAGACTGCATCGACGGGATCGTGGAGTGCAGGGACTCAAACATGGCTTTAAACTGGACCACCCAAAGCCGAGTCCATTCTCTCATTTAGGCACTCCTCCAATCCTCTGTTGGACGCCTGATCTGCCTTGGCCACCTTGTCCCTCGCGATTCTGTCCAGTCGCACACGCCGATCACGGTCCAACTACGCCACTAACTCCGACGATCACTTCACACAAACATCGCACGGACTTTCCAACCTTGCACTTCGCTCAAGCTACGCAGTGGTGACCAGCAAATCTCCGTTTCATGAACCGATTGCATTTGGTACACAAAGTATCCAGGCCTTTAGCCCTCTGCGAACACAAAGCAAGAATTAAAATGCTACGCATGACATAGATGACGAGCAAACGCACAATGACTTGATTGTATTATTAAAATTACTTAGAAACATTAACTTTCTCTTAAATTAATGATAATCAAGACTTAAGGCAGGAGATATTTGAAATTTTTTAGAGTGAAAATTAATAAACACGGCTTGGTAATTAACTAACCGTTAAAATAACCAAGAAAAAACGTACCGATCGCTACAAACACCTTCATCAATGAAGTGAAGACTAAAGATCGGCACAGTTAGAGTGCACAGATACGCCAAGCCGAAGGCAAACATAACTCATGGGTGCCGCCATCTTGGCTAAGAATAAACGAAATCTAGGATTTCTTTTTTCACGAGAGAGTTGATACTTACCTCCCTAATACTTTTGATATTGCTAAATATTGGCTTTCACTCAATAAACACTCAGATTAAAACAGTTAGGCGCCCCTAGTGGGCAGGGAGTCAGAGCGTAGTCTGGCGGATGCCAGCCCCACCACCGCGCATGCGCAGACTAGCACTTCCTCTGACTAGATTATTGGCTGACACACATGCAACTATTAAGAGCCTGAAGACCGAGCCTCTGTGGGGTGGAGAGGCCGGGTCCGTATCTAGGGAGGTAAGTATCAACTCTCTCGTGAAAAAAGAAATCCTAGATTTCGTTTATTTCACTTCAAGAGTATACTTACCTCCCTAATACTTTTGATATTGCCAGAATTCGAAAGTGAATCTGGCGGGAGGGAGGCGAGGTCAAAAGACCAGCTCATCCCTATACGCTTTTCTGCGTTTAAGGCACTTAAACTTCTGAAACTGTCTGAAAAAACAGTCAGGATTTGACTAACCATCGGATAACACCACCGATGTATGAGAGATGACCGAATGTCATATGCGCTCCCCCCCCCTCCTTCCTGGGAGGAAGAGTCGACTGACCTCAATGTCCTATACGCTCTCTACGTACAAGTGCCATGTACTACAGGACAGAGACGAAAAAACTCCATTTTCGTAACTCTCAACAATGAACCACACAAATACACAAACCATCACCATATTAATAACGGGTAATCGTGACAATACAATCAACAATGGACAACACATGAACAAGACTGACCTTGTTGAAAATGGCTGCTGACATCATCTTCCCATTGGTAAAGACTGATGCAGGCCCAAAAAAGTGGGTGTTTCCATAAATTAATTGTGAAATATATAAGTAATGAGGAAAACCCTCCTCAAAAAATATAAACCGAGTTATTTTTTCAAAATCGACAAGGCGAGAGGATTAGAGGTGTCACGGAGATAATGGTCTGTAAAACTTGACTCACAGTGCCACTGAGCCACCGACATAATATCATCCACAGGGACCCCATTAAATAGGGCCGTGGATGTCACTACGCCGCGGACACTGTGAGCCTTGGCCACGTCAACCTGCTTCCCGGTGGCGGATTTATGGCAAAACTGAATGCATTCCACAATCCACCTGGAAATGGTGTCCTTAGAAGCCCTGCCATGGGGTTCAATATATGACAACCATAACGCTGACTGGTCGGTGCGCCACTCCGCCGTACGTTGTTTGTACCGGCGCAGCGCCCGGACGGGACACCATGCTTTAGAATTAGGATCATATCTAGTTAAAGCAGGCAAAATAATAGGTTGACCTGGATATTTCAACGACTGATTTTTAGCCAAGAAATTAATCCTAGGTAGCAGCTTAAGGCCTTCCCCTGAAACCACAAAACGGTCATCCTCGGCTGATAAGGCATGAATTTCACTCCTACGCCTAGCCGAGGCCGCAGCAATTAAAAACACAGTCTTCAGTGTTAATAGTTTCATAGAAATGGAACTAAGTGGTTCAAAAGGCTTATCACCTAGTACTTGAAGCACTAGCGATAAACTCCAAGACGGAATCACAGGAGGATTCCTTGGTCTTAGATTGCCCATGCCTTTAATTAATACATTTAATGTATTTACTTCATCACTTCCCCTCTTAGCCAAGCAAGGAATAACAGACATTAATGCTGACTTATAACCAGCAATAGAGTTAGGCTTGAGGCTATAGGCATCATAGAGGTGACAGAGGAAATCAGCTACTACTTGAATAGATGAATCCATTGGATCAATACATCTTTTTGAGCACCATTCTGCAAATCTGTTGATTTTATAATTATATGCTCTGGAGGTTGACCCCCTCCTGGCTTTGGCCATAAACATGGCTGCTTGCTCAGAAAAGCCCTCCTTAATTCTAGATTCCTTGACAACATCCACGCAGTCAATCTGAACATTGACGGATTGTTGTGAAGGGCCTTGCCCTGGAAGATAATATCGTCCATCAGAGGCAGAGGAACCGGATTGCAGACCAGAAGGTCCAGCAGATCCGTATACCATGATCGGCTTGGCCAATCCGGGGCGATCAGAAGCACTTGGCATTCCTCTTGTCTGATTTTCTGAAGAATTTTTGGAATCAGGATTGCTGGAGGGAATGCGTATGCATACATTCTCCCCCAGCTGATAGCTAACGCATCTGTTGCGAAAGCGCTTGGATCCGGAATCGGAGAGACGTACGTCGTCATCTTCGCATTCTTCTTCGTTGCGAACAAATCGATGTTGGGTTTCCCCCAATGGTCGAACAGACGATCCGCCACACATTGATTTAGTTGCCATTCCGTGGGTAAAACACTCATCCTTCGGCTCAATGAGTCTGCTAGCAGGTTTAACCTTCCCGGAATATGAACTGCTTTCAAGGTAATCTGGTGATCCAGACACCAACAAAGCAGTTTCCATGTCATCATACAGAGACTGGGCGACTTCGTTCCGCCCTGGCGGTTTATGTAAGTCACAACTGTTGAGTTGTCTGAACGAATAAGAACAATCTTGCCCTGAACTTTCTGTAAGAAATGTTCCAGGGCCAGGACTACTGCTTTTAGCTCCAGTAGATTTATATGTTCCTTTGACTGTTCCAGATTCCAAAGCCCTGATATCGTGTACTCTTCCAGGCAAGCTCCCCAGCCCTCCATCGATGCATCTGTATACACAGTCACCTGAGGGTGGGGAGGGGTTAGCAAAACCCCCGGCAAGAGATTCTCTGTATTCAACCACCATTGCAGGTGGTGAATGAGAGGCGCCAACACTGACACATTCGAGTCCAGCGAACCTGTACTCTGGGTCCATTGTGTCATGAGAAATAACTGGATCGGCCGCCTGCGTAAGGCGGCCTGAGGAATGACTGGTTCCAATGAAACCATCAACCCCAGCATTCTCAAGTAAACCCGTGCCAGGACATGACGACTGTCGCACACTGACTGAATTAATGAGATGAGTTTCTGAACTCTCTCCTGAGTAGGATAAACATATCCTGTCTCTAGATCGAAGAACATCCCCAGGTAAACAAACTTCTGGGATGGAGTCAGCTCTGATTTTGGGAAATTGATCATCCAGCCTAAGTCTGTGAGAGTTTTCAAAACAATCTCCAGATTGGCCGACAAACTTTCCCGGGTGTGCGCTTTCAACAGCCAGTCGTCTATGTACGTGTGGACTGCTATGCTTCTCCTGCGGAGGTATGCTGTGATCGCAAGAACCACACGGGTGAAAACCCGAGGAGCCGTGGAAATTCCGAAGGGCAACACCCTGAATTCCCACTGTCTGCCCTGGAATGCAAATCTCAGGAAGCGACAGAAACTCCCGTGGATGGGGATGTGGAAATAAGCGTCCTTCAAATCTATCGACGCCGTCCACATCCCCCTCTCCAACCCCGCCAACACCGAGCGCACCGTTTCCATCTTGAAACTGGGCGTCTCGATGAACTTGTTCAGTGGCTTGAGGTTGAGAATCGGTCTCCACCCTCCGGTGCGTTTTGTTACCAAGAACAGGGTTGAATAGAAGCCCGGACACCTTTGTGCCGGCTGAATAGCTCCTTTTTGTACGAGGGAATTTATCTCCTCCTCGATACACAACCTTTGATCTGGATCTCTCGGAATGGGAGTCCAGACTGGCACTAGAGACAGTCGCGACGGCGGGCCTGTCATCCACTCTGGATGATACCCCACGGAAAGCCATCGCAAGACTAAACGGTCCTGAGTTAACCGTTCCCACTCTTGCATGTGGTCGGCTAGCCGGCCTCCCACCGGTCCACCTAGGGACCGCGGTGGACACAAGGCATGCAAGAGCGGCACTGTCTCCGTCGCCATACACACCGGCGTGGTTCTTACCGCGGTAAGCGCCCTGTCAGGACCGATAACCACGCCCAGATCCTCGCGCGCCCCGCCCCGCCCCGCGCGCACCTCGGTGCACGGGCGGCTGCCTGGCTGACGGCGGCTGAGGAACCTGCGCCCCCCTCACTGCTGGCCGAATCGCACGCGGCCGAGGCCGGCGCTGCGACGGCGGCTGGCCTCTGACTTGGCCAGCACCACCTCGAGCCTGCAGGGGACGATACGCAGGGGCCGCGGCGCGAACGTTAGCACGACGCAGCACCTCAAACTGTTCGCGCAGCGCCCTCTGGTTATTCACCAGGGTGACCGTCTCCTGGAGGTGGCGACATCCCTCACCTCCAAAAAGACCAGGACCCGTCATAGGCGTACGCAGTAGCCTATTATACAGGTCCTGAGACGGGCACAGATTGTCCAGGGCAAACGTGCGTCTTGCCCGGACACTCCTGGTCACCGCCCGAGTCATACAGTCCAGCGCCAGGTTAATACCATCCTGGATGGTTCGCTGGACCGTGAGCGGGCTTGGCTGGCGCGATGCGGATGCCGTTACTACCCCCTGTAACAGCTGGGAGACGTGGGACAGAGCGGCAATCGAAGCCCTCCCACTCTCCTCCGCATCACGCAACGCGGTATTCGCCGAACGCAACGCGTTCGCGCACAAGACCCCCGCGTCAGAACGGGAGCCTGGCCGCGCATCCTCACCCAAAGCCGCGCGGTCATCCACGCTGGGCTTGGGTACCACACCGTACCGCTGGTAGTCCAGGGGCACGATGCGACAACGCCTGGCCACCTCGCGAGGGGCCTTCGCGAGACGTCCACTCGTGTTAATGGACGACTCCGCCGCCTTGAACATGTCAACGACATGCTCCGCCAGCGGCAGAGAAGGCATAGCGTTAGCAGTTGGTTTCCCAGCTAACCACGGCGTGTGAACACGGTGGCTAGCCGACTGCTCCACGGGCAGATCAGGCCTAACGCTCACCAACCACTGGCAAGCGTCATACCAATCCTCCTCCGTGGCTAACTGCGAGCGCTCTACAAGACGGGGTCCTTCGTCTTCCTCCTGAGCGCAAGCAGTAGAGCTTGACGGCGGGTACGCTGATACACCTGGCAAGCCAGGGAAAACATGCGGGCCTGACAGCACCGGCATGAGAATATCACTGGTTTGACCAGGAGCAGGCACAGCGGTAGAGCGCGGGGTATATATAGCCCCACCACGGGCCCGGCCAGCACCAGCTACACGCTCGGCAAGCCGAGGTATGCGGTACCGCTGGCCATCAGCAGCGCCCTGGGCCACCACCTGAACCGCGGACCTTACTCCAGGGTGAGTAATACCGTGGAAAAAAGCGCCTGTATTCCCCGCGAGGGGTGCACAAACGTCTTCATCCATGTCCACGTCGTCAGACGGCGACCCTAGCAGGTAATCCTCATCACCCTGGTCAGAAAGATTAGACCCCGGGTCAGCAAAGAGAGCTAACCCGGGCTGACCAGGAACGGTGCCATAGGAGGTACTGGCCACCGCGGCGTGCGGATACCCCTGGACTGATAAGCAGCCCGCGGGTTCCAGCGACAACCGTCCACGGTCCCCTATCGGCGCGGCAATAAGCCTGCTGCCAGGGTCGTGGAACGCCCCCTCTAATGGGGCCACCTCTGAATCGTCGAACAACGGAAGCGGACTAAGGAAAATCGATCCAGAGGCGGGGATTACCTGCTCCGAAGCCGATGATGAGGACAATAAAGGATCTGGTCCAGGAAGCATGCCACGAAGCAACCCTGGAACCAAATCTTTTATTGTCCTCTTCATCTCTCCCAACATCTCGGTCCGGAAGGCCTCCATATCCACCGCGGACGAGACCTTCCCCTTACCCTTCCTACTTACAACCTCTCGTTTCCGCTTCTTCTTCTTCTCCTCCTCTACCACCTTGTCCGTCGCCTGTAAGCAGCACAAGAATTCGGACATTAACTCGCCCCCCCAGTGCTTACATATGTCACAATTAATCAAGGGACCACAAGGGCTACATCGATAACACAGATGCGGCCAGAACTTTACATGCAGAAAACGTCCACAGGACGCGCAACCCGGTCCCTGAAACAGGGCAAAGGACAAGGAGTATGAGCAACTAGTTAAGCTTAGAAACTCAATCCAACTCAAAGAGAAGGAAAAACGATCATAAAGATCAATATACATCAGAAACCAGCATAGCGCTTGAATTGCTGATAAATACATAGCCAGGCTGATTATGACGTCATTAATCCCGTGACAGGAAAAATTCGATCCCAACAAAACATCCAAGTGCAAGGACGAATTGTATGCTGAATGGATAAGTTGACTACACAACCATCAGATACATATAGATAACTCTTTTCTGGCAAAAATGTTAATTATCTCCCTTTGTTTGTTTACAATAATTAACATCACCACATTATCAATAACTAGATACCTGACACTTTGTATAGACAAACCATCCAACGTGACGAACCGGAAAACTCCACCATATGCACGCCTCTTAACTCTCTCCACCTCAAGGGGAAGGAATTGGATCAAGAGGGCAAAGTGAGAAGACCTTTATACCAGGCCTCCAACTCACTGGACATAATTTTTCATTTGGTTAGATAACCTAACAGTGTTAGTAGGAAATGGAACCATGGTGGAGAGAAAACTAACTCTCTGCTACTGTGATGTCACCACCTAGCGTCATACAGACCTGTGGACATAAACAGAAAGAGAAATTAGCCCTAGGTAGCACCGAGTTGATATAACCCAACTAACCAAGGCGCTTATCACGGTAAACGCGAGTCCCGGAAACACAATACACCGGGAAGAAAACTCGCTAATTTTACTAGAAGTCACCTGATTTAAAGGTCCTACGTCCTCCTGTGGCGAAGTATTCCTTCCTGCCATCCAAAAAAGTGACTAACACTCCAAACAAACACCACTTAAACAGTTTAAGAGTACGAAAAAGCTATTGCACAAAAAAACATGTGTGATCTCTCTGCCAATAATCTAGCAAAGAGGAAGTGCTAGTCTGCGCATGCGCGGTGGTGGGGCTGGCATCCGCCAGACTACGCTCTGACTCCCTGCCCACTAGGGGCGCCTAACTGTTTTAATCTGAGTGTTTATTGAGTGAAAGCCAATATTTAGCAATATCAAAAGTATTAGGGAGGTAAGTATACTCTTGAAGTGAAATGCATCCATCTTGGAAGGAACCGAGTCGCAAGAGAAATTAACTGAGTACCCGCATAATGCTTAAACAGTTAAGGGTACCGGACAGACTCCAACAATGGCTAGCATTTTAAGACAATGTGCCAATTTAAGGAAAATTCAATCATTCATTACGGCACGAAAGTATCAATTCTAGATTGATCCAACCTGCCCCTGAGATGATTTCCCTTTCTCTTCCATGATGCCAGTAAAAGAACACTCCAACTACGCTGAATTCCGTTCAAAATTGAGAATTTTTACGAGCTTAGAAAACGTGGCTTTCCAAGTCAGCAAAATAGACGAATCTGACTGTGATTGGGAATTGGCTCGGTACCTGGGGCTATGGTAATTCCCGGACACAGTATGGGCAGGACAAGTGCGGAGTTTTAATTGTTTATTTTGAGCTAGACTAGATAATAGACATTATCATAATAGTACATCTGGTAAGTATTATTCGAAGTAGAAAGTTGGTGCTGTCAAAGACAGCAACATCGTCCACCAAAATTAGTGAAAAATGTACACCAGTTTCTTTGCTATTGACAGGGTAAAAGATAGAATATTGACATCAGAGTGGTAATGGTTCAAAACATATTAAAGATATCACATATGAACATAGAGTTCATTGCTTAAGTGCTGACTGTAAACAGAGATCATAAAATACCTTCTAAGTGCAACAATGGCAGCACCCATGCTATCAATAACCCTGACTACCAATGTGATTGGTTGACGATCCATCCCTGGCCAAGACGAGAACAACACCTTCTGCTGCGAGTTTGTTCCATGATAAAGCAAATATTTCTCTTTTACCTCCAGAGGAGGCACAGTATTTGTCCGTTCCACACTTATTTCATATATTATATTATCACCTGGACTGTCTGTATCATTCCAACCGGTACACTGTACTTCAACCATCGTTTCTAATGCTATTATTTTTGATGGAAATATGATGTTACAATTTCCACCCTTGGGCGGTGAATTTGATAATAAAATTAAAGATGCTGTATTTCTAGAAAGTTCCACCATCTGTGAATCATATTTGACTACTTCCAATAAGAATGTATATGCAAAATTGTCCATCAGCTGTCCACGACGGATGACCAGATTTGAAGCAAGACCTCCAGTAGTTGTTGAGGTTTTATTAAGTTGCAAGAGAATGCCATCAGATCTAGTCACTGTCCACCAGTATCTAATATTCTGCTGTGTACCGCAGTTTGTGCATTGACCGATCAGCGTAACATGCTGATTTGCGCTGATGCGGTAGTTATTTGTGGCATAACAAGATAGGCAGGTGACAGATATGGTTGGAATTTCTGTGGACACCACTACTAACTGTGAATATACAAAGGTAAAAAGGTCTCATAAAATGCATTTACAATATAGTTTTGGATGGAAATCATCCATGAAAGTAATAGATGGTCCATTTTCTAGATAAGCTCCACACACTTTGTGTGTTGAAAATGATTTGAAGCTTTGAAACCTGAATTCCCAGAATCTAAAGTTCAACGTAAGGTAAGCTGTTGGATATTTTGAAACTAATTTGACTGGGAGCAGTTGCTGCCTGTCGAAGCAATAACTTCCAACCAAATTTGTTTCAAAATATTCAACAGAATGTTTATTAAATTGGAAATACAACAGACATAAAATTTGCACACAATTCGTCATTTTGATTGTGACATCAGCTAACATGTGATGTACTTAATTATGGCATCAGATACTTGAGTGACAGATTGGATCCCTCCGTAGATTATTACTCTTCTTGTCCCACTGGGTAAAGGCGATAAATCACTTGGTTTGTTTCAGGGCAGTTTCTCGGAAATAATTACCCAGCTGTGACTCAAGATTAGCACAGGTAAATATGTTCCCACACACGATTTCACATCTTTGGTGGTAATCTGAAAGATGCTGTTACGGGCAAATTGGAATGGACCTTTCCACTTTATCCACCCATCATATGACAGTATAGTGAACTACCTGACGTGTAGAATGACATCATAATGAATGACATCATTATGATATCATGAATGACGTAGATAAGTACGTCACGAATGCATATTTGAAGATTGACTATGCGTTGTCATGGTTGGTGTACGAATTGTATGTCTTTACAATTTAATAAATATTCTGTTGAATAGTTTGAAAGTAATTTGACTGGGCGCTGTTACTGTCTTAGGCAGCAATAGCACACAGTCAAATTAGTTACAAAATATTAAACAGCTTACCTGTATAGTTTTCAGGAAATTGATAGTTAGGGAATTCAGGGATCGATCAATCCCAACACGGTGAAGTGTGGGTGGAGCTTACATTTGCAGCTAGAGGTTGGCGGGGCATAGCTAAATCTGGAAAGGTCCATTGGAATGGTGAGATTTGGACCGCTCGTGCTTGTTTTGAATCAGGATTTCAAACAAAGTATATTCTTCGTTTATCAGAAAGGTGTGTACAGTGGATAATTGCAAAATGATACTGGAATAAATTAATTTACTGTAATGCATTATCTTATTAAAATTATCATGTCCAAGTCACAAAGGTAACAGATATGACAGACAGGCAGACAGTTTGCAGGAACAAATATTGAAATATATTCGTAGTGCAATGGGCCTTTCCAAGTTTATCCATCGAACATATGACGTCATAACCAACTAAGTGAAGTGTAGAGTGACCTCATAATCATTACGTCATAAATGATTCTAATTGGCCCATCTTTAACTCTCAATAGTCCGACACATTGTACGAATTGATGTCTCTACTATTTCATAAACATCATGTTGAATATTTTGAAACTAATTTGACTGGATGCTGCCATAGGCAGCAACAGCAACAGTGCCCAGTCAAATTAGTTCCAAAATATTCAATAGTTTACCTGTATAGTTTTCAGGAAATTGGTAGTCAGGGAGTTCAGAGATCGATCGATCCCAAAATGAGTGAGGTGTGGGTGGAGCTTAGCTAGAGATGGGAGGGGCATGGCTAAAAATGGAAAGGGCCATTATCTTACATTCAGCGAAGTGCTTCCAGTTCTGCAATCTGCTTTGCCAGATTTACATCCTTCAGTGCTGACCGTCAGATCAATTCTGTACTTCCATCCCGCTAGAAACTGTCCTGCATCCACCAGAAATACCTCCCTCTCATCGTTAGTAAAGCAGCCATCAGTACCTCTTGATGATGAACTAGCAGGCTGTGAACCAATGGAAGAATATCATATAATGGCATAGCAAGGTCAAGCAATGAGGTGAATAAATGTCAGCTATGGTAAAAAAAAGTAATGTGTTAGTATGGTGAATGTCAGTATTCGCTGTGTTTGTATTTCTCAGGTTACATATTATTTCATTGTCTGGCCAAATCATCATGAGAATGTTTCTGTTAAAAGTACATTTTTCCCTGATTAGTGATTAGTTCTTAGTACATGTACATTGCGTGCAGCCATGCTAAGGACACAGAACAACATCATATTCCCCTGGGTCCAAACATTTCAAATATAAGCACACATCAAGAGTTGATATAACGTTAATTGTAAAGGACAATATTTTGGAACAAGAGGCCCAAGGGCCCGTGACGCTCACCTGGACCATTAGCATTTGAAACATTGGCATTTAAATATACGTTTCATTCCATTAAACAAGATGACCACCGAAAAAATTGACCAATAAAAATTCTAAATAGAAGCTCTGGAGTCTACCTTGTAGGATCACCACAGCCACATTTGGTTAAAATCCACCAAGTTGTTAAGGAGATACATTTTGACAATTTCCAGTAACTATTTCATAAAATCTCAGATTTTCACCCAAAATATTGAACAATTAAAATTCTGAATAGATGTTCTAGAGCCTACCACCATTTAATCCATCTAGTCAAATTTGGATGAAATATGTCAAGCAGCTAAAGGAGGTAGCATTTTGACCATTTCCGGTAGATTTTTAATAAAATCTAAGAATTTCACCCAAAAGACTGATCAATCAAAATTCTGAAGACATTCTAGAGCCTACCATGATAGAATCCATCAAGACAAATTTGTTTGAAATATGTGAAGCAGCTATGGAGGGAGTAGCATTTGGATCATTTCCGGTAAATTTTACATAAAATCCAAGATTTTCACCAAAGAATTGATCAATCAATCAATCTTCTGAATAGAACTCCTTCCAGAACCTACCACCATAGAATCCACCTAGTCAAATTTGGTTGAAATATGTCAAGTAAAGCTCTAAGGAGTAGCATTTTGATAATTTTCGGTAAATTTTTCATAGTCTCTGATTTTCACCCAAAAGAATTGCTCAATCAAAATTGTGAAAAAAACATCTGGAGGGTATAAGCATAGGATCCTTCCAGTCTAATTTGGTTGAAATCGATCAACCCGTATTAGAAGAAGCAATTTGACGGACGGATAGACAGACAGATGGATGACGGACAGATGATGGGCAACCACCTTGGCCTTTCAGGCCAGGTGAGCTAAAATCTAATCTGGACCATTAGGTGGTCCTATAATAAGGAGATGCCATTTGACGGGTGGAAGGTCGCCACGGCATAAGCTCACTTGACCCTTCGGGCTATGTGAACTAAAAATGAAATCTGACACTGCATCTTCCCTTAATATATCCACTGTGAAAGATTTGCAAGCGCAGGTTCAATTCCATTCAAAACTCTTGAAGATTATGCATGGACAAGAAACTTTTGATGAATTTTAAGTTTGTCAGGGGAGATAAGTCTGGGGAATACAAACAGATTTTGCTGAAACATGATCACAACTGAGGTATTCTCACATCGTATCCATCAATCAAATCAGAACTGAACATGTCTAGGCACTTTCAAGTAATGTAGCAGCAACCATATTTTCACCAAATTTAAAGTCTGTCGGGAGAGGTAACTCTGGCATAAATGCATACATTTAACCGAAACCACATCATTGCACCATGTTTCCATACAATATATCAACTGTGAGTGTAAGTTCATAATTCTTTAAGATCTGGGCCGCGCAAGACAATTTTTATATGTTTTACGTGTTTTATGGGATATAACTATGGACAAAAAATGATGGATGGATTTTGTAAATCTTCTACTGGTAACATTTACCAACTTTCACAAGAATCGCACCTAAACTGTAGGAGGTGCACCCTAACACTAACCCTAGGAGGTCCGTTGACAAGAAATGATTAGAGTCAAATGGACAAACACACAGACAAAATTTTAAGTTAATCCATTGAGACCTCTAGGAGTTGCCTTGACAAGAAATTATTGTCAGAGACAGACCGGACCGACAGATGGACACGCATACATTTTGGACAGATGGATGGATGTACAGGTAAACGGATAGCACATGCACATCTCCATGTGTCAATGATAATACTTACCAAGTTTCACAAGAATCGCAGCTAAACTGTAGGAGTTGCGTTGACAAGAAATGATTGGCAATGCAGTTTATGTATCAGCTTTAAGATATTTAAAGGGTGATCACTCTGCAGTGAATAATTGAAAAATATGGCTGTGAAAAATGTATGTCTGCACATGATACTGATAATATGGCCGAAATTTTAAGTTAATCCATTGAGACCTCTAGGAGGAGTTGCGTTGACAAGAAATGATTGTTAGAGACGTATATGGATAGCACATGCACACCTTCGTGGTAATCATAACACCTACCAACTTTCAAAAGAATCGGGGCTAAACTGTGCGAGGAGTTGCGTTGACAAGAAATGATTGGCAACGCAGTTTATGCATCAGCTTTAAGATACATGTATTTAAAGGGGGATAACTCTGTAATGAACAATTTCTTGGCCGCGAAAAAAGGACACGCTCATATGCACATGATACCGATAATGTGGACGAAATTTAACGTTAATCCATTGAGACCTCTAGGAGGAGTTGCGTTGACAAGAAATGATTGTCAGAGATGGATGGACTGACAGACGGACATACATAGATTTTGGACAGACGGATGGACGTACACGTATATGGAGAGCACATGCACACCTTCACATGGTAATGATAACACTTACTAGGTTTCAAAAGAAGTGGAGCTAAACTGTAGGACGAATTGCGTTGACAAGAGATGATTGGCAATGCAGTTTATGTATAGGCTTTAAGATATTTAAAGGGGGATAACTCTGTAATGAACAATTTTTTGGCCGTGAAAAAAGCACATGCACATCGGCACATGATACTGATAATGTGGACAATATTTGAAGTTAATCCATTGAGACCTCTAGGAGTTGCGTTGATAAGACGGGGACAGATGGACAGACAGATGGACAGACGGGCAGATGGACAGACGGAAGGATGAACATGCTGATCGCTATATCCCCACCGTCTTCCAGACCGGGGGGGGGGGATAAAAATATGAACATGTTTATCATTTTTTACCAACATGGCCAGAATTTATAACAAATCACATAGTAGGTGCATAATAATATGTTTCGTTTTTGTTTCATTTCTGTCTTTAGCACATTTTATTTATGTTATTACTGTACTGTAAATGCATTAGCAGATGGGCAGGCCTGACGATATACCATAAAAACTAACTCTAAATACACTTACCACAGATGATAGTGCAGTACATGTCCAAGCGAAGAACAATCCTTGTTGCTGCGCAGTCCGTTTGTTCAGCACACCAAGGTCCGGATCAAATGAGAGTGATGCATCAAAATGAACGGCTTGACTGACTGGCATAGTCCGCTCTTCACCTCCAGATATCACTGCAACAATATCTGTCCACATAACTGATACATGGATCATAACCACTTCATGCACTGGAGTAGTCAAGTACCCGGTTGTGAACTTCATACAATATTCTCCATAATCCAGGAAACCAGATGGAATTATTATCTCTGGATTGTCTGAATGGATAGTGTTTGGAATATGAACTTGATCAACAGGTAGACGTGAACAGTCACTTGTACGATATATCAGCCATCTGTGCTCAGCTGTGTATATGCTGCATCTGTGCGCATCAATATTAACTTCTAGGTGAACAGTTTGTGATTTCTTCACAACACGGTTTGTGTTTCCACCATTGCTCAATGTAGGTATATTGCACTGTAGTTCTTGCACGTTAAATTGCATGGTGATCTGTTGTGAGCTAACTTTATTGTGAACCATTACTATTAATATTATCGATTCAACTGTAGTGAATACGATCTCATATCCTGGGCTACTTGTCTGTACTGATCCGGACAAAGAGGAAAAATTCCAGTCAAATTCTGCATCTTCAAAATTTACGCCTGATACTTCAAATGTCACTTCCTGATTATGAAATATGTATTCTTTCACGGGATGCGAGATGATTTCAAACACCTGAATTCTATTTTGTACTAAAATTTGGAATGAAACTTCTGCAGTGCTAACAAAGTTCAGGGCAGCTATACGTAACTGGTACAGACCGGGCTGAGAGAATGTGAAGTGCATCACTGAGTTCAAAACCGTCTTCAAAACAGTGGTACCTTTACTCAGAGATATATTGAATAAAACATCCGTTCCTCTGCTCACTGTGGCCATAAAGGGTATTCTTTCATTTGTTGGAAAGGCATCAGTGCAACAGTTTGCTACTAGAATCCTAGCTATTGGTTCCTGAACTGTTATCGTTATTGTGTCATGGTATGAGCTGATATTATTATATGCCTCCACATCAATAATATACACACCTGCAATATTGTAGATATGACTGGTATGGTTTGAAGTTCCTTCTTCGATGACTTTATCTCCAAAATCCCAATAAAATCTGATATTATCACCCGATGATACCTCTGCATCCAGATTCACAGAATCTCCAACTGCAAGATTAGCTACATTTGAGTGAATATCAAGATTACTTATCCTAGTCTGTACCTGAAGGTTGTGTGTGATTTGGACACTACTAATGTTATTATAGATACTTAATTCAATCAGATAAGTTCCAGGTACAATAATTAACACGGAACAAGATTTCGATGTAAAAAGTGTGGGTACTGCATTGTCATGAATTGTCCACAGATACTGTAAATGTGAGCCTAAAGTAGTCACGGCATCAAAATTAGCCTGAACTCCAGCTGCCATCACAGACATTGTTGCATTTTTAAAATTGTTAATTTGTGCACCATCTATTGGTTCCTGTACCATAACTGCAATACTGTCAACAACTGAAGAGAGACCATTACTCGCATTACACTGTACGCTGTGTGTGCCAAAGTTTGTGAATGTATATACAATTGCTTCATCGCTTGATGTCAATAGTACTTTACTGTCTAATTTCACAATCCATGAGTAAGTGATATCGGTTCCTGATGAGACTATAGTGTGAAGTCTTATGGCTGTGTTCTCAGGAACCAGTGTCGAATTTGCATTCACTACAAAACCATTGATCCGCTCTAGCACATTAGTTGTTTTTATCACAGTTTTAGATGATATTAGATTTGAAACTGTAACTGAGATTTCATACACTCCAATCCCAGTAAATTCCACCATGAACACGGATGCAGTACCAGTTTCAAGAGTTCGAGAATGTTGTGTTAATGTCCATATGTACTCTACTCGCAAGTCATTTATCAGATCTACAGTAAAGTTAACAATTTCCCCAACAGGAACCCATTCTATAGAAGAAGCTATGTTATTGTTCAATGTTGCATTGGTTATTTCTAAAAGTGAATAGACATCCAATGATTTTGTTAAGGAGCTCACAGCATTACTGATGGTCACATTCAATCTAAAGTGCCCAGGATGTTCAAACTGATAAACCAGGCTACTGTCAATAGTTATGATTTCTGGGCAAGTAGTACAACAGTGCCACTTATATGATACAGCAGTACCCCTCGCTGCTGACACTTTAAACATTACATAAGATTCAACAGCAAAATCTGTTGCATTAGATGTCAGAGTAACTCCTGTAACACTGTCAAGGATCGTGACAGTGAATGTTGCATTCTGGGTGCTGACTAAATTTCTAGCCTCTAAATGAAGGTCATAATCACCAGCGGAACGAAAAGTGTAACCTGCAGCTCGCGTAGACGCTGTATATCCATTAATAAAAGTCCAAGTAAAATTCATATCAGTTCCAGCCATCCAGCGACTCACAAAAAGACCACGGGTCCCTGATGCCAGATAAACTTTATCCTTACAGTCACTACATGCGATATACAACGTGTCTATAATTTCTTGTACAACTACTGTTGTATTGATGGCCTGGTCACTAACATCATTGGAAGCTATCACGGTAATGATATGAGATCCGGTGTCACTGAATGTAATCTGAACAGACGCTGTTGGGCATAGGTGACAACTTATAACACTGCCTTCTTGCCAAGTGTATTTAATATCTGAACCGGACACAACTTCTGCAGTTAAATTCCCGACTACCGTTGATCGACCTACAAGGCCTATTGGTTCTGTATTTCGAACACTCAGTCCTACCACTGGCATCTGCACACAAGCCATAGTTGACACAGATTTCGATTTTACTGAATTTGTTACCGTAACATTCACAATAAAACTTCCCATGGTTAGATAAGTGTGCAAAACTGTTGGAAGATTTGTATTATTTAGCGAATTACCGTCTCCAAACTGCCAGAAATAAAGTAGATGCTCTGGATTAATGTTGATAACACTCGCATTAAGACTAGTTACATCGCCAAACACAGTGCAGTTTGGCGTAGCTATCCCGACTAACTCGAGCATTACCGGGCTAAGAATAAAGACTAGAAGATTCACAGTCTGCTGACTGATCAAGTTAGAAGCTGTAACTAAAACATTCTGAGAACCAGGTAAATCAAAAGTATGCTGAAACTCCTGCAATGTTTGTGTATACATGACACCATGTCCAACATCTAATGTATAAGTAATATCTGATCCCGTTGATACAGAAACGAAGAATGAATTTAAACTTCCATTTAATTTTGGTCCATCATAAGTAAGTGACAGACCAGAGATATGGTCTTGCACATGGATTATTGCATAGACTACTCTTTGGCTAACTAAGTTACTGACTAGAGCTGTGATATTGTAAGTGTCTGGTACAGAAAAACTGTACAGAAGTTCAGGAATAAGTGTTTGGATTGGTGCAGTAGCACTGGGAGATATATTCCAAGTATAATTAAGTTCTCCTAATTCTGTTCCATCAATTAATACGGTAAGCAACACCCATTCATCCAGAGAAATAGCTGTAGCATTAGCACTAAGCGTCACATTGTGTATTGCATTCAACACTGTAAGATTTGCATTGATACTTAAACTGCTAAACGTATCACTAAATGTTATGTTGATTATGAACAGGTCTGCGGTAATGTATGCGTGATCTAAAACATATTTAAAATTGTCTATAGAAGAGACATATGACGTATTCTCCGATGAATTATCTCCATACGTAATTGTCTTTGTGAACGAGCATCCTATATTTACTTCTCCAACTAATTCAATATTTATTGCTTTGCCTTTTTCTATAGCAGCTGGCAAATTGAGAAAACGTACATTTCTGAAGTTTGCTGGTACTATCACGGTTAGATTTAACTCAGCTGTAGCATATCCCAGAACATTAGAAGCGTTCACCAGAATTTGATACACAGTTGGTGTGTTGAATGTATATCTGAATGTGGAGTCAGTGTCGACTGTGTGAGATAATACGCCATCAACATACCACTGAAAGTGAATAGAAGAGCCGACTTTAGTCCCCACACTAAGCACACTTTCCTCACCAACTGCAGCTACAGTCAAACCATTCACTAAAACTATTCTTTCTAACTCAATTCGAAATGCTTTATCAAGCTTTATTTTTATTGTCTGCATGCTGACATGATTTCTAGCAGTAATTGTCAGATAACTCATAGCACTGTTTCTCGCAAAATGGACTGTAGTATATGAAAATGGTTTATGAGCAATTGCATCACTTGCATCAATACATTCCGTGATTGAGGCAATTTCAGCCGGGCAATCAGAATGAAAACTTGTATATATCCCTGGCTGATGACTCCATTCCGCTCGTATGTCAGTTCCTTGTGCCACCTTAACTGTAAATAACATATCTGTTTCATACTGTACTACGACTAATCCCGATACATCACTAGGTAAATGACTGGTACTGATGAAAGCCGGGGAAATCAAAGAGAGAGACTCAATACGTTCTTCGGCTTTAAGCGTACACTGAGACTTCTTACTGTCTATTGAATTGCTCAAAGTATTAAACAAAGTGTATGTCCCTGGTGTCGGGAGATATGATATAGAATCAGGCAGAGGATTGCTAACAGGCATAGTGTATTTCACTCTAAAGTAGCAAATGATATTATCAATCCAGTTGAAAGAGAGTGCGTTGTCTATTGTATCTCCCACACTTTGCCAGGAGGTTTCTGTACTCTGAAGAACACTCTGACTCCATTCTGATGCGATATCAGTCATACAGAGGACCACGTCTTTTCCTGTAGGTTGTTCAAATCCTAACACATCGCCTTGTTTAATATCAAGAGAATGATCCGTCACTTGATATCGTTTTCGATCTGTACTAGACTGAACTTCCACAACAATATTAGCAATTAACATATATCTTGGGATGTCTGCTGCAAACCGAAAGTCCATAGTACTTCGCTTCTGAACAGTTCCTTCGTTAGTTTTATTCTTGTTCCTAGAAAATTAAAAATAAGATTTTATAGTACATAACAATTTCATAAAGTAACATCATTATTGTAATAATGAAATGTAGAAAACAGAACCAAAAACTTATTACAGCATTCAGGATACAAGGGGCTCAAAGGGTCTGAATCACTCACAATTCATCTGCAGTTACTCAGGTATTGATGTCATAATAAACTACATCACATATATAGGGTGACGTCACAATCATAATTGACAGAAATACTCCATCAAAAACCATGAATAATCTGTCAAGTTGTACGAATTGTATGTCCTTAACATATAACCCTTTCAACGACTAATCTCTGAAAAAGTAAATTCCTTACGATACAAAACTTATTTTGTTGAATATTTTGAAATTAATTTGACTGAAAGCTGTTGCTGTTTCTGTATGGTTGCCTTGAAAATGAGACATGGGGAATTCATCGGTGAAAGGGTTAATAAACATTCTGTTGAATATTTTTGAAACCAATTTAACATTTGACTGAGCGCTGTTGTTGCCGCAGTTTTAAAACATTCAACAGGTCAGCTGCATAATTAACATGAAATTGAGATTCTGGGAATTCACGATTTAACTCGATCCCAACATGTGCAAAGCCTGGGTAGTGCTTAGCTAGAAATGGGTCGGGTGTATAGGTAAAAGTGGATTCATCCATTTTAACGAGCAGCATGAAACATAGGAGAATTTTGGCCGGAACGACACATATTTCTGTAAGTAACATGGACATGTTTCAAATGTAAAACGTTTCAAGAAAAACGAGCATTTAGATCAAAAAGAATTTCTCTCAAAAATGCACTAAATGTGTTCAGAAACAAAGAAAAATTATTAATGCCACTGACCCAATCTACAGACGTCTTGAGGAATGTCCATTTGCGGGCTGAGATTATTTTTGAAAATTTACCACTGGAATGACTGGCTCGATAACCGAGCCATTCCAATGGTAAATTTTCTAAAATAGTCTTCTCTTGACCTGAAAATGAACATTCAATAAGCAAATATTTTAGGCTTTTAAAAAATGTAGTCATTAAAGGGTTAAATTAGTCCAGATCCTTCAAAAGTTCTTGAAATATCTAGATTGCAATGCTCAAATCCAGCCTGTGAGATGGCAACTGAGGTGTCAGCACGGAGTCAGAGATTCCAAGATAGTGTGATAACAAACTCATCACATGATCAATGCCTCCTTCATTGAATGGATTGTGGAAGAACAGAGGCATATGAATTAAGCATTATCCTGCTTTGCGTACCTAATAGTTGTGTTTTTTTAATTTAAGGAAGATTAGTGTCAAGTGTACAGCTTATGTTGTAGTCTAAGACACCAATCATTAACAACAACGTCAGAATATTTACCAAGCAAATGCAATACTGACACGATCTGTGACAAAGACAAACTGGGAAATGGCTTTAAAATTGCAAATATGGAGACCATAACAATACTTCGATTGGACTCGATTTGAAACACTGAAAACTCAATTCCGAAAATTTTACTTACAAGGTAACAGGTAAGCTGTTGAATATTTCGAAACTAATTTCACCGGGGCTGTTGCTATGGCAGCAATGTCCAGTCAAATTAGTGTCAGAAGATTCAACAGAATGTTTATTAAATAGTCATACAATTTGTACCGGTACACTTCTGGAGCGGGCTTTCATATGATTTATTGAAAAGTAAAGAAGTCCGAGATAGCCGCTGAGAAGTTCAAGCCAATGTCCAAACCTTAGTTCTAGCGCATCTTTAAAGTGTGATAAGTTTTGATGGGTTACCAATTGTAAGACCAGACTACTCATTGTGCTTAATACTTACCGCGCTGATGTCAAAATTTTTAATATTCAAATTGAATTAAAAGATGAACTGGTGTTCATTTTTCAACAAATTTGGTGCTAGATGGTGCTGTCATAGACAGCAACATCGTCCACCAAAATTGTTGAAAAATGTACACCAGTTTCTTTAAGCATTGGCACATTAAAAGATTGAATATTGACATCAGAGTGGCAAGAGTTAAAGAATAGAAAACCGAATTGTCAGAATTCTAGCTTCAATTGTCTTTATTATGATAACTGCTACTCATTTTGGAAACAAGGTTGCTGTAAGCTGTTGGTAAGACCATAAGACAGCAACATAGTTTCCTAAATGTGCACTCTTTGCTCCTTAAAACTATATTTCTAACAACGGTATAAGCTTTAAAGCATGTAATCTAATAGCAAAGTAACGGAGCTTGCAGGAAATTTCAATTTCCCGTTCTCCGAGATCTAACAATACTCACCATTCTGTTACTTTCTGATACACAGCTGGCCCTGACAGCTGGCTCTAGGACTATAGACTTAGAAAGCTTTACCGACTCCTAGGAACAGGGTACTCGGCTCCCAACTGCCGAGTACCCGTCAACCATAGAGCTCATATTGTTTGCATAGCCACCAAACAAGAGAAATCCATGGCTTGCCTCCGTGGGGCTGGGAGGCTGGGTCCGTAACAGAATGGTGAGTATTGTTAGATCTCGGAGAAAGGGAAATTGAAATTTCCTGCATTCTCCTTCGATCAATACTCACCATTCTGTTACTTTCTGATATACACCAGATTTGTTCAGTAACCTGGTGGGAAGGGGAAAGCCATAAATGCTACTTTTGCCCCTTGGAGAAAGATTTAGACTTAACAACTTGACTAACGAGACCTAAAAGGACCGTCAAGTTATCGGAACCGAATCACATTCGCATCACTGCCACCCCCCTCCCCTTTTCTCCTAAGAAAAGGGAGAGAACTCACGAACATGTATCTCGCCTGAAACACAAATTTGCCAAGAGGGTTAACTGCTCTTTGCATATATTAGCCTGGGAATGAGCATGAATATATAAGATGAATGATCATGATATATAGACATAATACAAAACACTCTCAATCGTGAATTACCTCATGATATTTGGAATTCAGACCTGGAGCCTCCAACCATTCACTTGTCCGGCCTCAGTGACACAACTGGTTGATATCCTCTCGCTCGACCAAGCCTGCTTCTAAATTCTCTCTTACAAATGCCAAAAAAGGAAGAAGAGCAGTGCGGTCATATAGCTATCGTCTCAACACAGCTAAAGTGAGTGGAATGGCGAAGTCTGACACATCCCTCATATAGTAATCCGTGAAAGAGGACTCACCGTGCCCTTGTGCGACAGCCCTGATGTCGTAAACGGAACACCATTGTCAAGGGCGGAAGAGGCGGCTATTCCTCTAACAACGTGCCCTTGCGCCTTGCACTTGGTGCCCAGTCGTAATCTCACGGGTAATCTGAATGCATTCGAATACCCAACGAGAGATAGAATCCATGGATATGGCGCCATATGGCTCCATATGGCTCCATATGGCAGATCCACAGATGTCTACCATTCGACCGTAATGAGTCTGTCCGTTTTG
This sequence comes from Chaetoderma sp. LZ-2023a, assembly GCA_034401795.1. Classification (NCBI taxonomy): domain Eukaryota; kingdom Metazoa; phylum Mollusca; class Caudofoveata; order Chaetodermatida; family Chaetodermatidae; genus Chaetoderma; species Chaetoderma sp. LZ-2023a. The sequence continues at coordinate 36,537,607 of CM067372.1, read as the reverse complement.
TACTTAGTCAAAGCACGGACTGGGCACCAGACACTGGCATCACGATCTAACCTACTCAGTTTCGGTATAACGATCGGTTTGCCGGGATATCTCAAAGACCGAGATCTTTGACATAAACTCTGCTCTTGGCAGTAGACGCAGACCCTCTCTGGAGACTAATCGGTCCCTCTCTGCTGAAAGTGCATGGATCACACTGCGCCTCCTAGCTGAGGAAGCTGCCAATAGAAAGACCGCCTTTAGAGTCAAATGCTTTAGACTAGCCGAACGCAACGGTTCGAAAGGGTGCTTGGCCAGTACATTAAGCACTAAAGACAGACTCCAGGCTGGAATGACTACCGGTTGTCTCGGTCGGAGATTGCTCATTCCCTTCACCATCACACTCAACTGGGCCACCTCTGGACTATCCCTGTTGGCTAGACACGGGATAACTGATGCCAAAGCTGACTTGTATCCAGCAATTGTGATAGGAGCTAGTCCTGAAAAGAACAGCTCACAGAGAGTCTGCTATTTGCTGAATAGTGGAATGAAAGGTACAATCCCCTTTCCTCACACCAGTCTGCAAATCCGTTAACCTTGGCGTTATATGACTTGAAGGTTGGCCTCCTTCTCGCAGCCGCGATGAAATCAGCAGCCTGTCGAGAAAAGCCTCCCGACGTGGAACGTTGTTTGACAACAACCACGCAGTCAATAACATTTCGGGACGCTCGTGTAGGAAGCGTCCCTTGGCCTGGGAGATTATGTTCGGAATCTCGGGCAACTGCACTGGATTTACCACCAGCAGATCTAGCAGATCAATACGGCGCTATTAGCAGGACCAGACACGGTTCCTCCCTGATCTTCACCAATACCTTCGGCAGAAGGATGGTGGGTGGGTACGCGTAAGCGTGCATACCCCTCCAGCTTATCGCCAGAGCGTCTGTATCGACGGCATTTGGATCTGGAATCGGCGAGACATAAGTCATGACTTGAGCATTTCCCATTGTGGCGAACAAGTCCACGTTGGGTTTGCCCCAATGCTCGAAGATCCTTCGTAGAACTGGAGGGTTGAGGGACCATTCTGTTGGCAGAATTCTCTGTCTGCGAGACAAAGCATCCGCCAGAATGTTCAATCGGCCAGGAATGTGAGCTGCTTTCAAAACAACCGAGTAATTCCTGCACCATTGAATCAAGTGCCACACTTTGATACACAGTGTGGTTGACCTGGTCCCTCTTGGCGATTTATGTATGATACTACCGTCGTTGTCCGACCGTATCAATATCACCTTGCCCCTGATCATCGGAAGAAACTCTTCCAACACCAGTTCCACTGCCATCATTTCCAACAGATTGATATGCAGCTGACTCTCCAGGAGAGTCCATGTGCCCAAGACCTGGTGTTCTCCCAGGCAGGCCCCACAGCCCTTCAGCTATGCATCCGTGTACACGGACAGCCGGGCGTGGGGTAGGTGCAGCGAAACCCCATCTAGGAGATTCTGACGCTGCTTCCACCATACAAGATGCGATATTATCGGCTCCAAAACTGGCACCAGTTTTGACAGGGGTTCTGTTCTCTGTTTCCACAGAGACATCAGATACAACTGGATAGGTCTTCGCATTAGAGCAGCGTACGGGATCACTTGCTCCATGGAGACCATCATGCCCAGCATCTGAAGAAACCGCCTCGCCTGAATGTGGTTTCCCACTCGAAAACTCTTGAGGATGGCTAACAGAGACACCACTCTGGGCTCTGAAGGGTAAATCCTGCCCTCCTCGAGATCGAATCGCATCCCCCAAATAAACGAAATGTTGAGTGGGTGTCAACTCGGATTGATCCTTGTTGACTATCCAGCCTAGATCTGAAAGTAACTTCAGAGTCAGAGCAGTATCCACGTTCAACCTGGCTGCAGAGTCTGCTTTGAGCAGCCAGTCGTCTATGTAGGTGTGTAGCGCCATGTTCTCTTCTCTGAGAAACGCTGTCACCGCAAGGACAACTCTTGTGAAAACCCACGGAGCTGTCGACAGGCCAATCGGGAGAACAGTAACCTCCCATACTAGATTCTGAAACGCAAATCTCAGAAACCTGTGCCAACTCCGGTTCATAGGAATGTGGAAATATGCATCTTTCAGATCGATCAACACACACCACATTCCCTTCCTCAATCCTGCCATTACCGACCTCGGTTTTTCCATCTGGAACCGAGGCGTATGGATAAACCAATTCAATGGCCTGCGATTGAGTATGGGTCTCCATCCCCCCGTGCTCTTGGGGACAAGAAACATAATTGAATAGAAGCCCGGAGTGTTCTGGTTCGCTGGGTTTATTGCTCCCTTCAGAAGCAAACCCGACACTTCGTTTTGAACGGCTTCTAACTTGTCTGGGTCCCGTGGTACGGGTGTCCAGACAGGTGCCAAAGACAGATTCTGCGGTAGAAAGTCTCACCACTCCGGCATGTACCCCTGGGATAACCATCCCGGGACCAGACTGTCTGACGTCACACCTCGCCAGGCCTCGACGAAACGCATGAGCCTTCCACCCACCATAGACGCCTCGACGTCTAACGGGGTTGTCCGGCTCGCGGTCCGCTCCCCCCCCCTTTCTTAACGAGAGAGAGAGAGAGAGAGAGAGCCATTTCCGTCTTGGCTCGGCAGGTATAACCGGCACCGCTGTTCCTGTCACACAGGTGCGTCCAGGCGGATATGAAGGGAGCCCTCGTACCCTCAGGTACGATCCGCTCCCTTCTTTCCGCCCTTGGAGGACACCCTTACCCCTCCCCCTGCCCTTCCTGCCTCTAGGGCGATCATGAGCAACAGTGGGGAGGGTAGGGGCCTCCACAACCTTCCTGGCTTTCTTAGCCGGCGGCGGCTGAGAAAATCCAGACGAAGCAGAAGTCACAGTAGGCTTAGCTTTCGCCTTGCCTTTCTGCTTCTTCTGCGTCTTCGAAAGTTGGACAGCTAACGGTTTCCCTAGAGCCCCTAGTGCGTGCGCTTGCCGCACTCGCTCCAGCTGTATGCCTACCGCCAACCGATTCTGCGCAATGCTGGCAGTGTCCTCTAGGATGGCCCGCGCCTGGCCACCGAAGATGCTAGGCCCTGTCAGGGGTGTCCCAAGAAGACGCTCCCTGACTGCCGTAGCCGGATGCATATGGTCAAGAACCATTTGCCTCCTGGACTTTGTCACACGCACCTGCACCCTTGCCAGTGCGTCCATAGACAGCACCAAGCCGTCATTGACGCACGAAAGCGCCACAGGTGGCACAGGGTGGCCTGCCCCCGCTTCAGCACACACCGACTGAAGAAGGCGATACGATTGGTTGACAGCACTCATAGCTGCCCTCACACCCACATCGCATAGGGACAGGACTTCATCCTGGTGTGCCTGGGACTTGTCCACAAGTGCCGGACCGGGGCCACCCGCTCCAGCACTCTGAACACCCAGTACACAGCGGTCATTCTCGGTGACCGACGGGACAACACCATACCTGTCGTATTCCCCCCGTGGAATACGACCCCTCGCCCGCACGAAGCTGGCCCTTGTTCATGCGTTGTTTGCTATACATAGTATCAAGCAACACCATAAACCATGGATCCAGTCCAACAGACTGGATCAGGGATGCGGGCAAGATCCCCGTCCTAATCGATGCACCGATGGACGTGGTACATCCTCCTCGGCCGTGGTCGAAACCACAGACGGGTCCACCCTGGCTAGCCAAGCCAGAGCCTCAGACCAATCCGTCTCCGAGGAGGACACTCCCATGAACACGTCACCTGTTGACATGTTCACGGCCCTACCAGCAACGGCCTCCCGGCTAGGAGCCATTGCTGATATGCCAGGAACTCCGGTACCGTACGGTTCCGCCGCCACCCCATGGAACACACCAGTCCATGGAGTAGGCCTGCACGGAAACCGTGCGGACCCCTAGCGGTTAAGGAACCGTGGCCAAACACAGGCGCCAATGGCACCCCATGTCTGACCGCCGGACCAGGCGAGATAGGTGAGTACCATGCCTGGCCGGCCACACCCGTCACCGTGGCGGTTGGCAGCAAACCAACCATCACGGGACCGGTGCCAGGCCAGACAGATGGAGGTCGGGTTCCATCAGGACGGAATCGACCTCCATGCTCTCCACCCGCGGCCTGAGGCCGCAGCACACTCTCCTCCTCGGCCTCCTCATCTTCAGACCCCTAAGAGTCGTCACTAGAAGGAAAACCGTGGAGCCGTCCTGGCCAGGACAGCCCCCCCATGCCTGACGGACCGGCCACCGCTACTGGACCACCCGGAGGTGGCCGCAGAGAGACAGAACCCATCAGGCCGGAGCCCGACGGGACTGCCAGGGGGCCGTACGAAACGGCTCCCTCGGTGTCCAGTCCAGAACCCTGTCCAAGGACAGGGTCCGAATCAAACATGGTGAGAGACTGCCCTACAACTTTTGGCAGCAGGGACGACACCAGCGTGGGAAGAACGCTATCTCTGCGTGGGAAGAACGCTATGCAAGACACCTTGCCTAGCCGGACCAAACCACGCCGGCGGTGCCATCTCCGCCACCTCCGGTTGCAGACGTGGAACGCCCCCACGGGCCGAAACGGACACTCCACGATTTACTTTCGGACCGCCTGACCCCCCGTCAGACCCTGCCAAGTCCTTCTGGCAAGGAACTTAAGCATCATATCGACCGACCACACCGCGCAAACGTTACACCTACTGTCAAGACTACACTTAATACAGTGGAAACAGACATGGTCCTTGTATAGAACCCATACGATATGTGGCACTCGACACATGATGGCGGGGATGGCTTGGCCTATAAACCAAACCTACAATAAGCCAGCGGAATGAAACAAAAGTGGAAGGCAGATAATTTGACCATAAATTAACTGCAAACCCTCCCGCACCCCACCCTGCAACGTTACAGCAAAGATCGCATTGATTATGACGACAAGAACGAAGTGGGCATAAATAGACCCATAAACTGATCCTCCAGGATGTATAACGGAACCAGGAATCATATCGCATAGCATTCGGGGTATATTTACCAATCAATATAAATTATACTCCTAATGAAAGCTGACACGATATGTGAAGAAACAACAAAATGTAAACAAACTGCTGTAGCACACGGTAAAACCGCAGACCACGCATCACTCAAGAATTTTGACACCACCGATCATTGCAAACCGATCATGATCACACGTAAACTTGACCATTCCAAAGTTTTCTGCTACCATTTTTAATACGCAGCACCCAGAACAAGATGCGCAAATTAATGAAAAAATTTTCTTCACATAAACATCCGAGCGACCGGGTGTGACGTCACCCGCTCGGATTCTACGGAGAACGACGTCAGCCGATATTCGTGTTAGAAATATCATAGCAAACACCTATTTTCATATCTGCCGATCGCCTGTTGGGATTTAAAGAAGGCGATCGTCTGGCATATCACGTTGTTAGCACGTCCCAGATTCTATGGGGTCAGAAATTGGGACATGCGACACAACGAAATTTAGAGACCTAAGTCTTTTAACTATGGATAATAAAGAATAATACAACCTGGTCATCATTGGCGGTCTTCTCCATTTTATCCAGTTAGATCCTTTCAAGAACGCACAAACTATCAAATCACAGTATAAAAGACTTAGATTTCTTTTCAAAAACTTTAATCTTTCTCCTGCAAAAAAATGTGGACAGCTCTTGTTGCTATGCAAACAAGAATGAGCTCTATGGTAGACGGGTACTCGGCAGTTGGGAGCCGAGTACCCGGTTCCAAGGAGTCGGTAAAGCTTTCTAAGTCTATAGTCCTAGAGCCAGCTGTCAGGGCCAGCTGTGTATCAGAAAGTAACAGAATGGTGAGTATTGATCGAAGGAGAAAGAAAATGTGTAATGCCTCGTGAAATGAGTTGAGGAATTACCTGGGATCTAGTTGGTTGTAGCGGTCCTCTGTGTCAGATAATGTTGAATTGCCACCTGTCTCAGCATCGCCGTCATCTGATTGTCGTCTTCTTCTGCTGGTTGGTGACAAACCACATGCTGCTCTGCTAGGTCCATGACAAGAACACGGCTCATAAATAGATAAACATGACTGAATGAGAAGACAAGGATGTGTATTTCTGTCAGAGCAGAGACTGGTAGGAGATGAGCACACAGGATTGCTCGAAGAACATGTTGCAAATGGTGACAACAATCCAGAACAACCTGAAAGAAATGTTTAGAAAATGACAGATTGCTAACACTTTAATAGTCAAGCCAGCCTCTTCAGTGGTCTTGAGGAATGTCCATTTTCAGGCCAAGGGATTATTTTTTTTAATTTACCACTGGAATGCGTGGTTTGATAACGAGCAAGCCATTCCAGCATAAAATTTTCAAAAATAGTCCTGTCTTGGCTTGCAAATGGACATTCAATAAGCAAAATATTTAGATTTTCTTGACCAAAGTTGACCTTTAAAGGGTTAATTAATTGAAAATTCTACCTCATGATTGACAGCACAATCATTGGTTTACACATTTTATTCAATTTAATAGTATATATATAAATGATAACGAAATAAGGAAAAAATTTCCAATGCCTGTGTTGTTGATATATTTTTCAATCGGGCTGCTGTGATATCAAAAATGTCTATTTTGGAAACAATGTTGCTGAAAGCTATTACTGTTGCCCTCTAACTTTTGACACAAAATTGGGCTACCTCTTCGGGAATCCCACGAATAAATATTCAAACAACTTTGGAGAAGATTAGTTCAGTAGAGCCAGAGTTATTGAAAACTATCTCAAACGTGTTCATTTTAAAAACATTGTTGCTGAACGCTGCTGCCTTTTAGCATTTGAACCTAAAATTGGGATATGTCTTTGAGATATGAGTCTCCCGCCACAACAGGATTTCAAGGAAAAACTTTTCTCAATCCTATCTTTCCATGCATCAGAAACAAAAGGCCTGAATGACTCGCCTGGAACATGTGGAACAAGAATATGGATGTCATGCGATGGGAGTTTTTGCCGGCAAAATAGTCTAAAATTCCAAAAATAGTCTCTTATCCCGCAAATGTACATTCCTCAAGACCACTGCAGAGGCGAGTTGTAGCCGGCTTTAACATTAAAGGTCTACCATATGTACTTGTATGTCGACACTCAGCCAAATGTGACTAACTGAATCGCTATTAGTTTGGACACTGATGCAGTCAAATTCAAACTTAAAGTACACGGTTCAGCTCTGACTACATGTACATGTATTTAACTCATGGCTAAATCACATTGTTGTCAAGATCTAATGTAATTTTGTATTTGCCTATGAAAATCATAGTGTTAAATTGATTTTGATTGAGCTATGGAGGCTATAGGGTTAAATTGATTTCAATTTGGCTATGGAAATTATAGAGTTAACTCAATTCGCCCAAACCCCAACCACCACCTGCCTCACCCCAGATTGAATGTGTATAAGCTGGAGTTTGTGTTGGCTGACTGTCTTTATAGTATACTAACCCTGAGAGAACTGTTGCCGCTAAGCTGCAGTGTGTTGAAGGAATGTTATTGTATTGTATGTATTCTAGCCAGGTATATTGAGTGAGTAGTGGTCAGTGAATGGAACAAGTTTAGGTTTGGAAGCCAAGTGTATGTTAGTTTGTAATGTGTGGAATTAACTGTCATCTATCTGGCCAGTTGCTATGAGGTAGTCAGTGAGAGCAGCCATGGTGTTGCAAAGTATGAATCGTGTATAGAATACTGTGGACGTTACCCGACACATAGTAGCGTCTGTATAATTTTATAGTAATTATTGCTTATTATGATTATTTACCATGTCGTATTATGAGTAGCCAATTCTTTAAGGGCCTGGCTATACTGTTGAAATATTCTGAACATCTTTACTACTGAATGTCATTATTGTCATAAAAATCTGTGTGCCTGTTTTTAAAGCAGAATTGTAATAGCTGTTGCTACCATGGTGTGGCAACATGGTGTTGCGATGTTTGCTTTAAAAATAAACACAACCAGATCTCACTTTCACTTTATTGTGATTCAGTAGTAAAACTGTTCATTGTCCCATAATGTTTTGTATACAGTGCCAATGTTGTAATAAATATATGTAGGAATAAACGAAATCAAGGATTTCTTTTTTCACAAGAGTTGATACTTACCTCCCTAATACTCTTTGATATTGCTAAATATCGGCTTTCACTCAATAAACACTCAGAATAAAAACAGTTAGATGCCCCTACTGGGCAGGGAGTCAGAGTGCAGTCCGGCGGATGCTAGCCCCACCACCACGCATGCGCAGACTAACACTTCCTCTGACTAATTTATTGGCTGACACACATGCAACTATTAAAAGCCTGAAGACCGAGCCTCTGTGGGGTGGAGAGGCCGGGTCCGTATTAGGGAGTTAAGTATCAACTCTCTCGTGAAAAAAGAAATCCTTGATTTCGTTTATTTCACTTCAAGAGTATACTTACCTCCCTAATACTCTTTGATATTGCAAGAATTCGACAGGGAGTTCGGCGGGAGGGAGGCGAGGTCAAAAGACCAGCTCTTCCCTATACGCTTTTCCGCGTTTAAGGCACTTAAACTTCTGAAACTGTGTGAAAACACAGTCAGGATTTGACAAAAACCTCGGTTAACACAAACCGATGGATGAGAGATGACCGAATGTCATATGTGCTCCCCCCCCCACCCCTTTCCTGGGAGGAAGACTCGAATGACCTCAATGTCCCATACGCTCTCTACGTACCAGTGCCATGTACTATAGGACAGAGACGAAAAGGCTCCATTTTCATATACTCTCAATGATGAACCACATAAACACACAAACCATCACCATATTAATAACAAAGGGTCACGTGACAATACAATCAACAATGAACAACACATGAACAAGACTGACCTTGTTGAACTTGGCTGCTGACATCCTCTTCCCAGTGGTGAAGGCTGATGCAGTCCCAAAAAGTGGTTGTTGCCATTGATTAATTGTGATATATATAAGCAATGAGGAAACCTCATCGAAAAAATACACCTAATCATTTTTTCAAAATCGACAAGGCGAGAGGATTTGAGGTGTCACGGAGATAATGGTCTGTAAAACTTGACTCACAGTGCCACTGAGCAACCGACATAATATCATCCACAGGGACCCCATTAAATAGGGCAGTGGAAGTCACTACGCCGCGGACACTGTGAGCCTTGGCCATATCAACCTGCTTACCGGTGGCGGATTTATGACAAAATTGGATACATTCTACAATCCACCTGGAAATGGTGTCCTTAGACGCCCTGCCATGGGGTTCAATATATGACAACCATAACGCTGACTGGTCGGTCCGCCACTCCGAAGTACGCTGTTTGTACCGGAGCAGCGCCTGGACGGGACACCATGCTTTAGAATTAGGATCATATCTAGTTAAAGCAGGCAAAAAAATAGGTTGACCTGGATATTTCAACGACTGATTTTTAGCCAAGAAATTAAGCCTAGGTAGAAGCTTAAGGCCTTCCCGTGTAACAACAAAACGGTCGTCTTCGGCTGATAAGGCATGAATTTCACTCCTACGCCTAGCCGAGGCCGCAGCAATTAAAAATACAGTTTTAAGAGTTAACATTTTCATAGAAATGGAACTAAGTGGTTCAAAAGGCTTATCACCTAGTACCTGAAACACTAGAGATAAACTCCAAGACGGAATCACCGGGGGATTCCTTGGTCTTAGATTGCCCATGCCTTTAATTAATACATTTAATGTACTTACTTCATCACTTCCCCTATTCGCCAAGCAAGGGATAACAGTCATTAAAGCTGACTTATAACCAGCAATAGAGTTAGGCTTGAGGCTATAGGCATCATACAGGTGACAGAGGAAATCAGCTACTACCTGAATAGATGAATCCATTGGATCAATACATCTTTTTGAGCACCACTCTGCAAATCTGTTGATTTTATAATTATATGCTCTGGAGGTTGACCCCCTCCTGGCTTTGGCCATAAACATGGCTGCTTGCTCAGAAAAGCCCTCCTTAATTCTAGATTCCTTGACAACATCCACGCAGTCAATCGGAACATTGACGGATTGTTGTGAAGGGCCTTACCCTGGAAGATAATGTCGTCCATCAGAGGCAGAGGAACCGGACTGCAGACCAGAAGGTCCAGCAGATCTGTATACCATGATCGGCTTGGCCAATCTGGGGCGATCAGAAGCACTTGGCACTCCTCCCGTCTGATTTTCTGAAGAATTTTTGGAATCAGGATTGCTGGAGGGAATGCATATGCATACATTCCCGCCCAGCTGATAGATAACGCATCTGTTGCGAAAGCGCTTGGATCTGGAATCGGAGAGACGTACGTCATCATCTTCGTATTCCTCTTCGTTGCGAACAAATCGATGTTGGGTTTCCCCCAATGGTCGAACAGACGATCCGCCACACATTGATTTAGTTGCCATTCCGTGGGTAAAACACTCATCCTTCGGTTCAATGAGTCTGCTAGCAGATTTAACCTTCCCGGAATATGAACTGCTTTCAAGGTAATCCTGTGATCCAGGCACCAACAAAGCAGTCTCCAGGTCATCATACAGAGACTGGGCGACTTCGTTCCGCCCTGGCGGTTTATGTAAGTCACAACTGTTGAGTTGTCTGAACGAATAAGAACAATCTTGCCCTGAACTTTCTGTAAGAAATGTTCCAGGCCCAGGACTACTGCTCTTAGCTCCAGTAGATTTATATGTTCCTGTGACTGTTCCAGATTCCAAAGCCCTGATATCGTGGATTCTTCCAGGCAAGCTCCCCAGCCCTCCATCGATGCATCTGTATACACAGTCACCTGAGGGTGGGGAGGGGTTAGCAAAACCCCCAGCAAGAGATTCTCTGTATTCAACCACCATTGCAGGTGGTGAATCAGAGGCGCCAACACTGACACATTCGAGTCCAGCGAACCTGTACTCTGGGTCCATTGTGTCATGAGAAACAACTGGATCGGCCGCCTGCGTAAGGCGGCCTGAGGAATGACTGGTTCCAACGAAACCATCAACCCCAGCATTCTCAAGTAAACCCGTGCCAGGACATGACGACTGTCGCACACTGACTGAATCAACGAGATGAGTATTTGAACTCTCTCCTGAGTAGGATAAACATATCCTGTCTCCAGATCGAAGAACATCCCCAGGTAAACAAACTTCTGGGATGGAGTCAGCTCTGATTTTGGGAAATTGATCATCCAGCCCAAGTCTGTGAGAATTTTCAAAACAATCTCCAGATTGGCGGACAAACTTTCCCGGGTGTGCGCTTTCAACAGCCAGTCGTCTATGTACGTGTGGACTGCTATGCTTCTCCTGCGGAGGTATGCTGTGATCGCAAGAACCACACGGGTGAAAACCCGAGGAGCCGTGGAAATTCCGAAGGGCAACACCCTGAATTCCCACTGTCTGCCCTGGAATGCAAATCTCAGGAAGCGACAGAAACTCCTGTGGATGGGGATGTGGAAATAAGCGTCCTTCAAATCTATCGACGCCGTCCACATCCCCCTCTCCAACCCCGCCAACACCGAGCGCACCGTTTCCATCTTGAAACTGGGCGTCTCGATGAACTTGTTCAATGGCTTGAGGTTGAGAATCGGTCTCCACCCACCGGTGCGTTTTGTTACCAAGAACAGGGTTGAATAGAAGCCCGGACACCTTTGTGCCGGCTGAATAGCTCCTTTCTGTACGAGGGAATTTATCTCCTCCTCGATACACAACCTTTGATCTGGATCTCTCGGAATGGGAGTCCAGACTGGCACCAGAGACAGTCGCGACGGCGGGCCTGTCATCCACTCTGGATGATACCCCACGGAAAGCCATCGCAAGACTAAACGGTCCTGAGTTAACCGTTCCCACTCTTGCATGTGGTCGGCTAGCCGGCCTCCCACCGGTCCACCTAGGGACCGCGGTGGACACAAGGCATGCAAGAGCGGCACTGTCTCCGTCGCCATACACACCGGCGTGGTCCTTACCGCGGTAAGCGCCCTGTCAGGAACGATAACCACGCCCAGATCCTCGCGCGACCCGCCCCGCCCCGCGCGCACCTCGGTGCACGGGCGGCTGCCTGGCTGACGGCGGCTGAGGAGCCTGCGCCCCCCTCACTGCTGGCCGAATCGCACGCGGCCGAGGCCGGCGCTGCGACGGCGGCTGGCCTCTGACTTGGCCAGCACCACCTCGAGCCTGCAGGGGACGATACGCAGGGGCCGCGGCGCGAACGTTAGCACGACGCAGCACCTCAAACTGTTCGCGCAGCGCCCTCTGGTTATTCACCAGGGTGACCGTCTCCTGGAGGTGGCGACATCCCTCACCTCCAAAAAGACCAGGACCCGTCATAGGCGTACGGAGTAGCCTATTATACAGGTCCTGAGACGGGCACAGATTGTCCAGGGCAAATGTGCGTCTTGCCCTGACACTCCTGGTCACCGCCCGAGTCATACAGTCCAGCGCCAGGTTAATACCATCCTGGATGGTTCGCTGGACAGTGACCGGACTTGGCTGGCGCGATGCGGATGCCGTTACTACCCCCTGTAACAGCTGGGAGACGTGGGACAGAGCGGCAATCGAAGCCCTCCCACTCTCCTCCGCATCACGCAACGCGGTATTCGCCGAACGCAACGCGTTCGCGCACAAGACCCCCGCGTCAGAACGGGAGCCTGGCCGCGTATCCTCACCCAAAGCCGCGCGGTCATCCACGCTGGGCTTGGGTACCACACCGTACCGCTGGTAGTCCAGGGGCACGATGCGACAACGCCTGGCCACCTCGCGAGGGGCCTTCGCGAGACGTCCACTCGTGTTAATGGACGACTCCGCCGCCTTGAACATGTCAACGACATGCTCCGCCAGCGGCAGAGAAGGCATAGCGTTAGCAGTTGGTTTCCCAGCTAACCACGGCGTGTGAACACGGTGGCTAGCCGACTGCTCCACGGGCAGATCAGGCCTAACGCTCACCAACCACTGGCAAGCGTCATACCAATCCTCCTCCGTGGCTAACTGCGAGCGCTCTACAAGACGGGGTCCTTCGTCTTCCTCCTGAGCGCAAGCAGTAGAGCTTGACGGCGGGTACGCTGATACACCTGGCAAGCCAGGGAAAACATGCGGGCCTGACAGCACCGGCATGAGAATATCACTGGTTTGACCAGGAGCAGGCACCGCGGTAGAGCGCGGGGTATATATAGCCCTACCACGGGCCCGGCCAGCACCAGCTACACTCTCGGCAAGCCGAGGTATGCGGTACCGCTGGCCATCAGCAGCGCCCTGGGCCACCACCTGAACCGCGGACCTTACTCCAGGGTGAGTAATACCGTGGAAAAAAGCGCCTGTACTCCCCGCGAGGGGTGCACAAACGTCTTCATCCATGTCCACGTCGTCAGACGGCGACCCTAGCAGGTAATCCTCATCACCCTGGTCAGAAAGATTAGACCCCGGGTCAGCAAAGAGAGCTAACCCGGGCTGACCAGGAACGGTGCCATAGGAGGTACTGGCCACCGCGGCGTGCGGATACCCCTGGACTGATAAGCAGCCAGCGGGTTCCAGCGACAACCGTCCACGGTCCCCTATCGGCGCGGCAATAAGCCTGCTGCCAGGGCCGTGGAACGCCCCCTCTAATGGGGCCACCTCTGAATCGTCGGACAACGGAAGCGGACTAAGGAAAATCGATCCAGAGGCGGGGATTACCTGCTCCGAAGCCGATGATGAGGACAATAAAGGATCTGGTCCAGGAAGCATGCCACGAAGCAACCCTGGAACCAAATCTTTTATTGTCCTCTTCATCTCTCCCAACATCTCGGTCCGGAAGGTCTCCATATCCACCGCGGACGAGACCTTCCCCTTACCCTTCCTACTTACAACCTCTCGTTTCCGCTTCTTCTTCTTCTCCTCCTCTACCACCTTGTCCGTCGCCTGTAAGCAGCACAAGAATTCGGACATTAACTCGCCCCCCCCAGTGCTTACATATGTCACAATTAATCAATGGACCACAAGGGCTACATCGATAACACAGATGCGGCCAGAACTTTACATGCATAAAACGTCCACAGGACGCGCAACCCGGTCCCTGAAACAGGGCAAAGGACAAGGAGTATGAGCAACTAGTTAAGCTTAGAAACTCAATCCAACTCAAGGAGAAGGAAAACGATCATAAAGATCAATATACATCAAAAACCAGCATAGCGCTTGAATTGCTAATAAATACATAGCCAGCTGATTATGACGTCATTAATCCCGTGACAGGAAAAATTCGATCCCAACAAAACATCCAAGTGCAAAGACGAATTGTATGCTGAATGGATAAGTTGACTACACAACCATCAGATACATATAGATAACTCTTTTCTGGCAAAAATGTTAATTATCTCCCTTTGATTGTTTACAATAATTAACATCACCACATTATCAATAACTAGATACCTGACACTTTGTATAGACAAACCATCCAACGTGACGAACCGGAAACTCCACCATCTGCACGCCTCTTAACTCTCTCCACCTCATGGGGAAGGAATTGGATCAAGAGGGCAAAGTGAGAAGACCTTTATACCAGGCCTCCAACTCACTGGACATAATTTTTCATTTGGTTAGATAACCTAACAGTGTTAGTAGGAAATGGAACCATGGTGGAGAGAATACTAATTCTCTGGTACTGTGACGTCACCACCTAGCGTCATACAGACCTGTGGACATAAACAGAAAGAGAAATTAGTCCTAGGTAGCACCGAGTTGATATAACCCAACCAACCAAGGCGCTTATCACGGTAAACGCGAGTCCCGGAAACACAATACACCGGGAAGAAAACTCGCTAATTTTACTAGAAGTCACCTGATTTAAAGGTCCTCCGTCCTCCTGTGGCGACGTATTCCTATCCGCCATCCAAAAAAGTGACTAACACTCCAAACAAACACCACTTAAACAGTTTAAGAGAGCGAAAAAGCTATTGAACAAAAAAACATGTGTGATCTCTTTGCCAATAATCTAGCAAAGAGGAAGTGCTAGTCTGCGCATGCGCGGTGGTGGGGCTGGCATCCGCCAGACTACGCTCTGACTCCCTGCCCAGTAGGGGCACCTAACTGTTTTAAATCTGAGTGTTTATTGAGTGAAAGCCAATATTTAGCAATATCAAAAGTATTAGGGAGGTAAGTATACTCTTGAAGTGAAAAGCGTAAAGCACAAAGCATGGGTTCACCCTCTGCCAATAAATTAGCAAAGAGGAAGTGCTAGTCTGCGCATGCGCGGTGGTGGGGCTTGCATCCGCCGGACTGCACTCTGACTCCCTGCCCAGTAGGGGCACCTAACTGTTTTTATTCTGAGTGTTTATTGAGTGAAAGCCGATATTTAGCAATATCAAAGAGTATTAGGGAGGTAAGTATACTCTTGAAGTGAAATCTGACTGTAAGTATTGAGTGATGATCAATGTCCTATTGTCGCATATTTTTGTCATTATCACTCAATGCTTGTATGTTGTATTTATAGTGTCCGCTGTGGTACTGTACAGCAGGCCAGGTGTATGTGTGTACGGCGTGTGTGAGTTCTGCACTGTCCATCTGTCAAGTGTAATGATGTTAATTTTCCGGAAAAATATTTTGCGGAAAATTTTCCACTTATGTCTTAGATGTAGTTTTTCATATTTGTTTCAAGTTAAATACTTAATTAGAATTATTCTTTTCAAATCAGTGAACAAACATGTGCATTATGCATATCAAATTAAAAAATATTTAGTGATAAATGTAAATGGTTAAAGAGCTGGTGGAATGAAAGCTGGTGGTCAGAAATCCAGTTTTAAAGAACTGGTAGAAGAAAGACTGGTGTGCATTTCGAAAACAATTTGGCTGAAAGTTGTTGCTGTCTTACATGTAGGCCCTGTAATCATTATTAACCCTTTTAATGCTACAGTGCAGGAAAACAGAATTTCAAGACAATGATACAGGCAAACTGTTGAATATTTTGAAACTAATTTCACTTGAAGCTGTTGCTGCAGCAACAGCTCCCAGTCAAATTAGTTTCAAAATATTCAACAGAATATTAATTTATCAACCTTGGTGTATACATGGCATTGCATTGTTAGGTTTAATCATATGTAAATGTAACAAAAGTAGGTCACACCTGGTTCTACAATTCAATATGATAAACTCTTTTAATCCCCAACAAGTATTGGGCTCATTGGAGTATTATTATTAACATAAAACATGTTGCTGGTGCACTTTTTCTATTAATTAGTTTACGTTAAAAAATAATTCTATGAATAAATAATACAATTTATGCAATGAGATGGGAAATTAAGTTTCAGATAAAAAACTGAAAATTTTCCGGAAAAAATGTCTTGGTAACTTCTCTTGGTAACTTTCCAGAAAATTTTCCGACGTACATCATTAGTCAAGTGTGCGTCGTGTGTCAATCTCTAGTACATCTGGTAAGTATTATTCGAAGTAGAACTCACGGTCACCAGTGGTAAAGAACTCATGTCTGCAGTGTGTGCAGCCATCTGCTGTCTTAGTCGTTTGTGTGACAGACAGCTCGACATTTGTGTCTCAACATATATATCTACATCATCATTGAACGCTTCGATTTTATTCAACCTTCAATACCCATTACATCATCCATCACTGTATTCAGTATTCGTCACTTCGTCACTCTGTCACTTCAAGCATCTATCACCTTATTCACCATTTCATCAACTCAACAGACATTGTCCACGTATTGTCGAACATTTCCACTAAACACAAACCACACATATTCAGAACTGTAGTAAAAATTGTTGTGTAGGAGTTATCATTTTTTGAACAATTTGATGTATAAGAATTTTTAAGGTGAACAATGGTGGCCATATATATTATTTATTTGTAGTCCGTGAACAATCCCAGAAATCGTATTTTACTTAGCATTTTAGTTAGTATATAATTACAGTAGGCCCTATATTAAGGAACTGCTTGACAATCGGCTCCTAAATTATCAATTACAGCGTTATTTTAGTAGTTATATCAGATACCTTAATTGTATTAGTTATTTATATTAAATTTGCTATTGTGTTATTGAATAGATCGTATTGTGGGTTATGCAAGAGATGTGTAACCAGCATAGAATCAATGGGCATAAATGTATGCAAGAGCTTGAATGAGTGAATGAGGATTGATGTTTGTTAATATTTGACTGTGAATAAATTATTTGATTCATTTTGTCATTCAAGTATTCTGTATTGTTCTTGGTGTGTGACAATTGTTGCATACAGTTCTTAGACTCAGCAGACTTTTTTTATAAAACAAACAAAATATACATATATTTAAATCGATTTATACAATTTGAACACAGAATTCATAACATCTAAATTATAAGGTAATTGCTGAGCTGTGGAATATTTTGAATTTAATTTTACTGTGGGCTGTTGTCAAATTAGTTTCAATATATTCAACAGAATGCTTATTAAATTGTAAATTCATTCTATAAAGACATACAATTCGTACACTTTCATGGCAAACCTTTTGACTGTCGTGATGGAGCCACTTCATTTTGATTGTGATCTCAGCTAAAATGTGACGTATTTCACTATGACATCAGATACTTGAGTGACAGATCAGATCCTCCACTTGTTGAATACATCGCTATATTGTTGAATACAACATGCTGCACTTGTAGACATAAACCCCTTTAAATAATTGCTCAATTTAAACACAGTTTCTCTCACCTGGGGGGACAAGGTACTGTCCTGTAGTACAGACTGGCCGATACACTTGCAATGACACATGTGTTGTCATAGACTGGGGTGCTGCTATAAACTCTAAGGATGTCAATTTCCCAGAGACAGAAAACCAAAATCCTACGACAAATAAAGCAAAATCATTCATCAGCTTTGAAAAACATCGAACATGTAAATGCAATCTATCTGGATGTAACCCTTATCATCCAGCAATTCTTTCTATTAACCAACTGACCAGCACAGACCAAAAACAACAAAATCTATATGATGTAGAGAACGTTCTGTTGAATATTTTGAAAATAAGTTGACAGTGGGCTGGTGCGGCCTATTCACCACCTTTCCTGTATAGCTGTCTTTAAATTGGGATGCGAGATTTACATTATTTTAACCCTCTAAACTACAAATCACGGAAAAAGTAAATTCTTCACAATTTAAAACATATTCTGTTGAAAATTTTGAAATTAATTAAACTGGCTTCCAGTCAAATTTATTTCAAAATATTCAAGTTTTCTTATATGGTTGCCTTGAAAATGAGATATCGAGAATTCCTCAGTGAAAGGGTTAAGAGTTAATGAATATATATATATATATATATACATAAAATATCATCCATTGTACTCTTTTAACAAAATAACAAGTTATTCCTTCCCTTTTCAGCCAATAAGTACCATTAGCAACATATTCCCTATCACTCAATTCCGCTAACCATTTAAGGATCACAAAAATTAAAATATTTGCTTAGTGAAGTGAATGTCAATTTCCAGGACAGGTCTCTGAAAATTTATCCCTAGAATGCCTGCCCATGTTAGAATTAAGCCAGCCATTCTACTGGTGAAACTTTTAAAATAAAGTCTTGTCTAGTCCTGCAAATTGATATTTCTCAAGATAATTGCAGGAGCTAGTTTTGGCTTTAGTTTTAATCTACCTAATCTGCTCTATGCTGTGGCATGATTGAGGCTAGTCAACAGAAAGACAGAGTTGTTATCATACATGTAAACAGTTTGGCCCTTATGTTACTAAGGATAAAGTGCACTAAGTGAACAAGTCTGTGTAATAAAGATCTGATATAGAAAACTAGTGCTGATAACATTTAAGATTGCTCATCTATGACCACCACTTCCACATTTTAAGATACCTCATAGGCACACATACTAGACATTTGACTGTTTAATTAAAATCGGAAACGTTTACACTGCAAAACATGAATTATTATCTGGAACTAGAGGCCTGGGCCTGTGCATGTCAAGACTTTGGGAGATTTTGACAAAATTTAACATTCTATCTAGTATTGGCATTCTGTTGCCACAAAAAACAAATTATGCATAAATTATCTTACCAGGCAAGATCCACAATGAAGTGGAAGCCACTGAGCTTGGAAGACTTGAAGGTGCAGACAACTCCATAGGAAGATTAATACCAGTGAATGCAGCCATGCCAGCAGAGTAAACATTCACTTTTATTGCATCTACAAAGTAAACAGACGATGAGGATGGTTATCTGAATTAATAAAAATATTCTTTTACAATTCAAAATATGCAGCCATCTAATTTTGTTTAATAAATACCACACAAAGTGTTAATGCCTCACATTTAACAAGGAGCAGATGACGACAGCACAAGAGATTTGGATTATAACATTTAATGTCAATCTTTTAAATCATACTGAAAGGGAAAATAATAGAAAGGCATAAAAATTAAACACCTATAAATTGTAATTAGAGTAATTAAATACTATATTACATTAGATGTATCTTCGCCATAAACTGTCTCAGAAATTAATAGGGACAAATTTCTTCATAGGCACATCGTTGATAGATTTTTCAGTCAGGCCGCCGGAAGGTTAAGTGTCCATTTTGCAATCAATGTTGATGAAAGCTGTTGCTTTTTAATTTTTGCAGGTAAAATTGGCATACGTCTTCGGGACCCCACAGACACGTATCAACCCCAGTTCGGAAAAGATATTTCCATTAGAGTTATTGGAAAATGCTTCAAAAATGTTTATTTTGAAAACAATGTTGCTGGAAGCTGTTGCTGTTGCATTTTAGCCTTTAGCCACAAAACTGGCATACATGTTTGAGACCACCTGGGAAAGTTTCCACCCAAGTTTCTAGAAGATTGCACCAGCAGAACCAAAATTATTGAAGAATGTGTAAAATGTCTATTTTGTAAACTGTTGCTAAAAGGTGTTGCTGTTGTATTTTAGACCCCAACTTTAGCACATGTGCTCGGGATCACATGGACAAGTTTCCACACAAGTTTGGAGATGATTGCACCAATATAACCAGAGTTATTGAAAAATGTGTAAAAATGTCTATTTTGAAAACCGTTGGTAAAAGCTGTTGCTGTTGGGTTTTAGACTCCCAAAT
The DNA here is from genome assembly GCA_034401795.1 of Chaetoderma sp. LZ-2023a. NCBI lineage: Eukaryota > Metazoa > Mollusca > Caudofoveata > Chaetodermatida > Chaetodermatidae > Chaetoderma > Chaetoderma sp. LZ-2023a. The sequence goes on along the minus strand of CM067372.1, from coordinate 36,517,599 downwards.
TGGCAGATCTGCTCGGGATCCCATGGGCATACCTCCCTATAAATTTGAAGATAATCCCTCGAGTAGAACCAGTTATTCAAAAACATAAAAAACACAATTTAGTCTACTACATGTACCTCTAGCCAGACTCAGCTTTCAAAATTTTCACTCACCATTCATTGTGTATGAGCAGAAATATCTGAGTTTATCATTACAGTTCTGCTCGAGCCATGTGTAAGTACCAGATATCTTGTGCACAGCGACACAGTCCCCAATGCCAACATCTGCATCAAACTCTGGACTGAAACTTGTCAGTGGTGTACCATCAACCCACGTGAAATAGTCCTCTTGGTAGTGGTCACTCAGGCCTAACCATGCTGATGATATGCTGCATAAATACAGTTAGCTATTTTACTGAGCTGCCAGTTTCAATTATTTACATACTATATATAACATGATGATTATACTATAGGTCATATTGTTATGTTCATTTTGAACTTAGTATCGCTCAATCACAAAGCTATCCGCTTTTCTTTCTACAAAGCTATCTAATATACGGTATAAACAAGGATCCCAATACATGCATAAGATAATCTATTTCAGTCTAGTAGACATCAATTTTCTTTTTATAGCTAATTCTTCAGCCAGTACATAAATCCCTTCAATAAAAGCAAGGGCTTTTAGAACTACACTGTAATTTGGACACATTTAATTGGTGAGGAATTCAATTTCATCCCACATGTTCAGCGGGAAAAAATAAGCCATAGAGGGATTCATGTCTAGAGATGCTCTGTTCACGCTTTGACCGTGTTGAGATCGATCAAACATCAATATCAACGTAGGATATAACAGGTAAGCTGTTGAATATTTTGAACCTAATTTGACTGGGTGCTGTTATTGCAATGGTGCCCAGTCAAATTAGCTTCAAAATATTCAACAGAGTTTATTAAATAGTAGACATACAATCTGTACATTTGAAGGACTATTCAATGTTCATGATGGAGCTAGATACATGTGTATGTCATTCACTACACATTTTGATTGTGACATCATCCTACATGTGATGTAATTGATTATGATGTCACATACTTGAGTGACAGATCAGATTTATGCATTATAGAACAATATCGTAATTCCGCGATTCCAACCTTTCAGACTGGAGAATATCTATGAGATAGTTGTGAACACCAATGTCAGATACGACAGCCATGTCACCAATAGTGCTACAATCTGTACGTGCTGCAGCCCATGACCTATCCACAGTAGACAGAAGATAGCACTTGGAATCAGGACCAAGTTCTCCTCCATAGCCACAACTCACTGGCTCTACAAAGAAATGCATTAAATTATGAACACAACAGAAGTCAAGGCACATATATATATATATATATATATGTAATGCTAATAAAAGGTTCATAGACAGAAAAGGTAAATGCTATAAATATATTGCAGCGGGAGGGATAATAACAGGATATATACTGGCGACACCCGCAAGATTTTTGATTTTCAAAAAATCTTTACACATAACTAAAGATTGTCTTATTTTTTCAATAATCAGTCTTTAGACAAAGACATAGGACCTGATGAAGTTCATTTATTTGTCAACGCTTGTCGAAAATCAATAAAGGTAGTTAGTTTTAAAATCTATTCCATTTGAATATGTGTTATTTACCCTTTAATGATCAAATTTGTAAAAGAAAATTTTAATTTTCTTTAAAAATGTGCAGTTGCAGACCAAAAGATTATTCTTTAAAATTGATCACTCGAATGACTGAATTTGATACCATGTCAGTCATTTCCATAGTCGATTTTCATAAATAGTCTTCGCTTGGTCTGCAAATGAACATTTCTCAAAGCCAGTGCAGGAAACATCTTTGGCCAGCTTTAGTGCTAATGGGTTAAAACAAGAGGCCCATGGGGCCTGTATCGCTCCCCTGGACCATAGGCATTTCAACTCTTTATCAACAAGATCGCCACCAAAACGTTTATCCGAGTTTCAAAAACTGCAAATTTGAGATCAGAATACCCAAAAACACATAAAACCAAGTTCGGCCTCAAAATCCATCAAATAAAAAAATCCAATATGGACGACAAAACATGCTATATTTTGATTGGCTTATGGTGTCTATGTTTTTTGATGGATCAACTTCCCTTGAACAAACTTTAATGGCCCTTGGACCCTAATCATATCTGCCAAATTTTGGCCAGATCCCTTCAGTTTTCGCTAAAACTAGGTCAACCAAGATGGCCGCCGAAACCATTTGACCAATCAAGTTCCCTTGAACAAACTTGGTTCAGCTCTTGCCCCAAGTCATATTTCATCAGGTTTACATCAATCCCATAAGTGGTTTCGGAGATTTTTAAAGACATTTCTAAAAATCGGCCAAAATCCAAGATGTCCACCGGCCCAATTGGCCGATCAGCTTCGTTTGGACAAACTTGAATATCTACACCCTAAGGATGCTTCCTGCCAAATATAATTGAAATCGGCCAGGTAGTTCTCGAGAAGAAAACATTTTAAATTTCCCATTGCTTTAGTATGGGAGCTTTTGGCGGGAAAATGATCCAAGATGGCTGTCAAACCGTTTATCCGACAGTTTTGAAAATTTCAAATCTGAGCTCAGAATACCCCAAAACACATACAAAACCAATTTTGGCCTCAAAATCCATCAAATAAAAAAGTCCAATATGGCCAACATGCTATATTTTGATTGGCACACGGTGGCCATGGTTTTGACGGGTCAACTTCTCTTGAACAAACTTTAATGGCCCTTAGGCCCTAATCATATCTGCCATATTTCGGTCCGATCCTTTCCGTGGTTCTGAAGAAGTAATTTTCGCTACAACTTGGTCAACCAAGATGGCCGACAAACCATTTGACCAATCAAGTTCCCTTGTACAAACTTGGTTTAGCAGTTGCCAAAAATCATATTTCATGATGTTTGCATCAATCCCCCAAGCGGTTTCGGAGAAGATTTTTAAAGACGTTTCTAAAAATCGACCAAAATCCAAGATGGCCACCGGCCCAATTGGACGATCGGCTTCGTTTGAACAAACTTGAATCTCTATGCCCTAAGGATGCTTCCTGCGAAATATAATTGAAATCGGCCCAGTAGTTCTCGAGAAGATAACATTTTAAATTTCCCATTGCTTTAGTATGGGACCATTTGGTGGGAAAAATTATCCAAGATGGCCGCCAAACCGTTTATCCAACAGTTTAAGAAAATTTACCAAATTTCTTTTTCACGAGTGAGATGACATACTTACCTCCCTAACACTCTTGATATACTAGTATATCGGCCCTAAATTCAATAATATTCAGAATTATAAAGTTAGGTGCCCCTAATGGGCAGGGGGATGTACACAGTCATGCACATGACAGACCCCCACCTACTGCGCATGCGCATACTGGTACTTTCGTTACTAAATATTGGCTGACATAGAAACAACTATTCAAATAAGCAAAGGACCAGGCCTCCGTGGGGTGACGAGGCCGGGATCCTGTTAGGGAGGTAAGTATGTCATCTCACTCGTGAAAAAGAAATTTGGTAAATTTTCTTATTTCACATCATGAGAACATACTTACCTCCTTAACACTCTTGATAAAAGCCAGAATTTGAAAGTAAATTAGGCGGGATGGAGGCAAGGTCCTGAAAAACAGCACACCTTCGAAGAGACTAGCTCTTTGAATTTTCAAGAGATTTAAAACATCTGAAATTGTGTCTGAAAACACAATCAGGAATAGAATTATGCATCGGATAATCAACCTATGAATAGAGATTGATCAAAAGGCAAATGCGCTCCACCCCCTCCCCCACCCCTCTTTCTGGGGAAGGTTAGGAAAAAACGCTGCTCTAAATGACTAGCACATTCTCTAATACTTGATGAAAAGTATTACTAGACATTTGAAAAAGAAGAATTGCTTCATTTTAAAAAATCTCTGAAAGACCCACAATTAAGAGACATTAACCATATTAAACAAGCATTCTGTAAGTATTGCTTTGCAATACATGTCCCCTACCTGGTGATATAAATCTTTAGAGATTGACAGTCAAAAATTTCATTAAAAATTGTCAAAAGCAGCTGAAGCTCGAACATGATCTGTAACTTCTCATAAAATAGCAATAAACCAAGTCTCAGTTATATATGGTGAAGGAGAAGGAAAAGGTCTTGAAAGCTGATGTTTGTATTTCATAAGTCGAAAGGGGACATAACTCCATCAAAAAATGACGCAAACGCCTGAAACCCGAACTTGGTCTCTAATTTCTCATAATAAAGTAATATACTGATTCTCAGTTGGATATCCTGAAAGACTGTGTGAAAAAGGGCGGAAAACTAAAAATTTTCGTATTTCATAGGTCGAAAGGGGGCATAACTTCATCAAAAAATGACGCAAACGCCTGAAACCCGAACTTGGTCTCTAATTTCTCATAATAAAGTAATATACTGATTCTCAGTTGGATATCCTGAAAGACTGTGTGAAAAAGGGCGGAAAACTAAAAAATTTCGTATTTCATAGGTCGAAAGGCATAACTTCATCAAAAATTTACGCATACGCCTGAAACTCGAACTTGGTCTGTAACTTCTCATAACAAAGCAATGTAGCAATTCTCAGTATAATATCTTAAAATACCGCGAAAAATAGTGTGGAAAACTAATATTTTTTGTATTGCATAGGTCGAAAGGGGGCATAACTCCCTGAAAAATTGACGAAAATGTCTGAAACTCGAACTTGCTCTGTAACTCCTTATACTAAAGTGATGCACTGATTTTCGCTTAAATATCTTGAAGGAGTGTGAAAAAAAGTGTGGAAAGCTGATATTTTTCGTATTTCTTAAGTCGAAAGGGGGCATAACTCCATAAAAAAATTTACGCATACGCCTGAAACTCGAACTTGGTCTGTAACTTCTCATAACAAAGCAATGTAGCAATTCTCAGTATAATATCTTAAAATACCGCGAAAAATAGTGTGGAAAACTAATATTTTTTGTATTGCATAGGTCGAAAGGGGGCATAACTCCCTGAAAAATTGACGAAAATGTCTGAAACTCGAACTTGCTCTGTAACTCCTTATACTAAAGTGATGCACTGATTTTCGCTTAAATATCTTGAAGGAGTGTGAAAAAAAGTGTGGAAAGCTGATATTTTTCGTATTTCTTAAGTCGAAAGGGGGCATAACTCCATAAAAAAATTTACGCATATGCCTGAAACTCCAACTTGGTCTGCAACTTCTCATAACAAAGCAATGTAGCAGTTCTCAGTATAATATCTTAAAAGACCGCGAAAAATAGTGTGGAAAACTAATATTTTTTGTATTGCATAGGTCGAAAGGGGGCATAACTCCCTGAAAAATTGACGAAAATGTCTGAAACTCGAACTTGCTCTGTAACTCCTTATAGTAAAGTGATGCACTGATTTTCGCTTAAATATCTTGAAGGAGTGTGAAAAAAAGTGTGGAAAGCTGATATTTTTCGTATTTCATAAGTCGAAAGGGGGCATAACTCCATGTTATGTTGACCATATTAAATAAACGAAATCACGGATTTCTTTTTTCACGAGAGAGTTGATACTTACCTCCCTAATACTCTTTGATATTGCTAAATATCGGCTTTCACTCAATAAAACTCAGATTAAAAGTTAGATGCCCCTACTGGGCAGGGAGTCAGAGGGCAGTCCGGCGGATGCCAGCCGCACCACCGCGCATGCGCAGACTACCACTTCCTCTGACTAATTTATTGGCTGACACCATGCAACTTACAAGAGCCTGAAGACCGAGCCTCTGTGGGGTGGAGAGGCCTGGTCCGTATTAGGGAGGTAAGTATCAACTTTCCCGTGAAAAAAGAAATCCGTGATTTCATTTATTTCACTTCAAGAGTATACATGTACTTACCCCCCCCCCCCCCTAATACTCTTTGATATTGCCAGAATTCGTCAGGGAATTCGGCGGGAGGGAGGTCCCTATGCGCTTTTCTGCGTTTAAAGGCACTTAAACTTCTGAAACTGTGTGAAAACACAGTCAGGATTAGATGTGAACATCGACTAACACAAACCGATGGATGAGAGATGACCGAATGTCATATGCGCTCCCCCCCTTTTCTTGGGAGGAAGACTGAATGACCTCAATGTCCCATATGCTCTCTACGTACACGTGCTATGTACTATAGGACAAGAGACGAAACGGCTCCATTTTCGTATACTCTCAATAATGAACCACATAAAACACATACCATCACCTTGTTAATAACAAAGGGTCAAGTGACAATACAATTAACAATGAACAACACATAAACAAGACTGACCTTGTTGAGTTTGGCTGCTGACATCATCTTCCCAGTGGTGAAGACTGATGCAGTCCCAAATAAGTGGTTGTTCCCATTAATTAATTGTGATATATATAAATGAGGAAACCTCATCAAAAATGTACACCTAATTATTTTTTTTCAAAATCGATAAAGCGAGAGGATTCGAGGTGTCACAGAGACAATGGTCTGTAAAACTTGACTCACAGTGCCACTGAGCTACCGACATAATGTCATCCACAGGGACCCCATTAAATAGGGCAGTGGAAGCCACTACGCCCCGGACACTGTGAGCCTTGGCTAAGTCAACTTGTTTACCTGTGGTGGATATATGACAAAATTGAATACACTCTACAATCCACCTGGAAATGGTGTCCTTAGACGCCCTGCCATGGGTTCAATATATGACAAACATAATGCTGACAGGTCCGTCCGCCATTCCTGAGTATGTTGTTTGTACCGGTTTAATGCTCGGACTGGACACCATGCTTTAGAATTAAGATCATATCTAGTTAAAGCTGGTAAAAATATAGGTTGACCTGGATATTTCAAAGACTGATTTTTAGCCATGAAATTAATCCTAGGTAGAAGCTTAAGGCCTTCCCCTGTAACCACAAAACGGTCTGCCTCGGCTGATAAGGCATGAATTTCACTTCACAGGCAGCAGCAATTAAAAATACAGTTTTAAGAGTCAACATTTTCATAGAAATGGAACTAAGTGGTTCAAAAGGTTTATCACCTAGTACCTGAAGCACTAGAGATAAACTCCAAGACGGAATCACAGGGGGATTCCTTGGTCTTAGATTGCCCATGCCTTTAATTAAAATATTTAATGTACTTACTTCATCACCTCCCCTATTAGCCAAGCAAGGGATAACTGTCATTAAAGCTGACTTATAACCAGCAATAGAGTTAGGCTTGAGGCTATAGACATCATACAGGTGACAGAGGAAATCAGCTACTACCTGAATAGATGAATCCATTGGATTAATACATCTTTTTGAGCACCATGCTGCAAATCTGTTGATTTTATAATTATATGCTCTGGAGGTTGACCCCCTCCTGGCTTTTGCCATGAACATGGCTGCTTGCTCAGAAAAGCCCTCCTTAATTCTAGATTCCTTGACAACATCCACGCAGTCAATTGGAACATTGACGGATTGTTGTGAAGGGCCTTGCCCTGGAAGATAATGTCATCCATCTGAGGCAGAGGAACCGGATTGCAGACCAGAAGGTCCAGCAGATCCGTATACCATGATCGGCTTGGCCAATCTGGGGCGATCAGAAGCACTTGGCACTCGTCCTGTCTGATTTTCTGAAGAATTTTTGGAATCAGGATTGCTGGAGGGTATGCGTATGCATACATTCCCACCCAGTTGATAGCTAACGCATCTGTTGTGAAAGCGCTTGGATCTGGAATCGGAGATACGTCGTCATCTTCGCATTCTTCTTCATTGCGAATAAATCTATGTTGGGTTTTCCCCAATGATTGAACAGATGATCCGCCACACATTGATTTAGTTGCCATTCCGTAGGCAGAATGCTCATCCTTTGGCTCAATGAGTCTGCTAACAGATTCAGCCTTCCCGGAATATGAACTGCTTTCAAGGTGATCATATGATCCATGCACCAGCAAAGTAGCTTCCATGTCCTCATACAGAGACTGGGCGACTTCGTTCCGCCCTGGCGGTTTATGTAACTCACTACTGTTGAGTTGTCTAAACGTATCATCACAAATTTTCCCTCCACTTCCTTCAAGAAGTGTTCCAGGCCTAGAATTACAGCCCGTAATTCTAGCATGTTGATATGTTCCCTTGAAAGTTGATTATCCAGCCTAACTCTCTGAGTTTTCAAAACTATCTTCAGATTTGCTGTCAAACTTTCTGGGTTGTGTGCTTTTAGCAACCAGTTGTCTATGTAAGTGTGGACTGCTACATTTCTCCTGCGGAGGTATGCTGTGATAGCAAGTACCACTCAAGTGAAGACCCTTGGAGCCATCGCGATGCCGAATGGAAGAACTTTGAATTCCCATTGGAGTCCCTGAAAAGCAAATCTCAGGAACCGACGAAAACTCCTTTCAATTGGAATGTGGAAATAAGCATCTTTGAGATCTATTGATGCTGTTCACATCCCCTTCTCTAACCCCAACAACACCGATCTTATTGTTTCCATTTTGAAACTCAGTGTATCTAAAAACTTGTTTAAAGAAACACGGTTGAATAGAAGCCCGGCCAATCCTGCGCCGGTAGAATTGCTTCTTTTAGAATTAGAGATTCTATCTCCTCTTCTATGCACAACCGTTTGTCTGGATCTCTTGGAATTTGAGTCCAGACCGGTACCAGAGACAGATGCAATGGCGGCCCTTTTATCCACTCTGGACTGTATCTGCGAGAAAGCCATTGCAAGACTAAGCGGTCCTGAATTAACCGCTCCCACTTCTGAATGTGGAAAGTCAAACGACCTCCCACTGGTGCACCTAGGGTTAACGGGGTGGCCATGAATTTTAGAAGTGGGTGTGTCTTTGGTACGTGTGACAATACCAGAGTGGTACTTGTGGTAACCAGAAATTCTTTTAGCCCATCCGGCCTGGTTACCACGCGCCGCTCCTCCCACGCCACGCCCAGCGGCACGTGTACCTCGGCGCACGGGCTGCTGTCTGGCTGGCTGCGCTTGAGGTGCTGGCTGACATACAGCAGCACGCTGCTGCTGGCGCGGCCGACGTGGTCTCTGAATCCGGCCGGCCTGCTGGCCTCTGACTATGTCAGCACCGCCAGCAGCGTACTGCTGTTGAGCAGCCGAGGGCTGAACACGCACATGTTCTCTGCACAACACTTCAAACTGCGCATGCAGCGCCCTCTGGTTGTTCACCAAATTAAGTGTCTCTTGGAGGTGCCGACAACCCTCACCTCGAAAAAGACCAGGGGCCGCCATCGGCGCTTGCAACAAGCACGACTTGAGCTCCTGGGACGGGCACAAATTGTCTAAGGCAAAAGTGCGCCTCGTCCTCAGCGATTTGGTGACTGATCTAGTCAGGCAGTCCAATGCCAGGTTGATTCCCTCATGGATGGCTTGCTGCACTGTCACCGGGCTAGGCTGTTGGTGCACCGAGGCTGCTACTACCCCAGATAGCAGCTGAGACACGTGAGACAGCATACTGATCGCTGCTCGCCAGTTCTCCTCGGTGTCATGCAAGGCGGCATTAGCACAGGATCCCGCCGCGTATCTTCTCCCAGAGCGGCGCGATAGTCCGCGCTCGGTCGGGCGCTAGGCCATATCGATCATACTGACTAGCAGTAACTCGACATCAGCTAGTAACCTCGTGGGGGGTCGCGAGGCGACCTTTCAGTCTAATCGACTCCTCTGCCGCCGAGAACATATCTAAGATATATTCAGCATACGGCAGAGACTGAGTCGTGTGGGCCAACGGCTTTACCTGTAACCATGCCGAGGGTTACTGGCGGCCATTTCGTCCACGGAGAGCTCTGGTCTGACTGCGAGGAGCCACGCGCACGCGTCAGACCAGTCTTTGTCCGTAGCTACCTGCGAATTGCCGACGAGCAGCGGGCCTTCATCATCTTCAATGGCATTCGCAGGTAGGACCGTGGAGGAGGCTATAGACAAACCCGGCTGCCAAGGGAATGCATACGGGCCCGCGAGGGCTGGCATGACATTCTCCACGGTCTGGCCGAGCAACGAGGCCGCGCTCGTGTGTGGGGCATAAACCACACTAGCGCGGCCCAGATCGGCTGTATGAGATTCCACGTCCAGGCGTGGTATCTTATACGAGCGGCCGTCTGAATCATGAAACCTGCTCCCGAGGGAACAGAACCATAGGTGCGAGCAGCCGCACTCCCTATGAGAGGAGTGTAGACACTTGCATCCATTTCTTCATGACCATCCTGTGGGTCGAGTAGGTAGTCTTCATTATCTTCCTAGTCAGGAAAGATAGACTCTGGATTAGCAAGAAACACTAACCCAGACTGACCATGAGAATGCCCGAGGGCAGATGATGAGGGGACTCCGTGAGTGATCGAGGTCAGGCCTGCTGGTCAGGTCCCGCCTGATACTGCTCATGCCGCTGGATCACCAGGCGATGCGAACATCAAGCCTGGGTCCAAGACGGCTGCCCCTGGATCACTGAAAGCTTTGTCCGACTTAGTAGGGCATGATCCAGGGACGGGGGCTACCTGCACTGAGGTCAATGCGCAGGAAGTTGAAACACCTGTGCCTGGCAACATGCCACAAAGAATGTCAGGCATCAGATCTTTCAACGTCCTGCGCATCTCACTCACTAACTCAACCTTGAAGGTCTCGAGCTCAGAGGCCTTCTTCTTACCCTCCTTCTTCGCCTTCTTGCCATCCTCGACCATCAGCTTTGCCTGTAATGCAAAGAATTCAGAGGTTAGATCAACGCCCCCCCCCCCCCACTCTTTACAAATGGCACATTTGTTGGACAGCCTACAAATAGTACAAGATGGGCAAGGGTGGGGGAAGCATCTAGCCATCATGGACTTGCAACAAGATGGACATGACTTCTGAAAGGAAGGCATATGAAGACAATGAGTATTATAGTTTGTAAAAGTTGTCATTTCTTTTTAGTAAATAAAAGAACAAACTCGAGAGAGAAGACACCCACTTTTATTACTGACAACCCCGAAGGGACAGATGACTTCTCTTGCTAACAATAACAAAAAAGAACGAGGGACCCGAATTAAGAATGGAAGAGGACGAGAAAAGATTATGATTATCTCTTTATCTCTCCACATTCATAATAAAGGATGATAATAACATCAATAAGATTTCTCTAAACTATAGATTATGACATCAAGGAGAGAAAAATCTCTGGTTGATTATGACATCAAACCTCAAAGCAACAGCTCCTTCAAGGAGGGGACATCAGAAAATGAATGCAAGAAATATCTAGTGACTAAAACATTTATTACTCAAGAATAATATAATATTAAATTATATATATATCCGAGAGCCCATGCACATACAAGAGAGAATACAGTGCAATAAAAATGGCAGCAGAAATTGTAAATATTTTCAAAAAATTAGGTGCCATAATTAATAAACTCTCTCCTTATCCTGAGCACAGGCATGCCATCCTCTTGTGCAGAACACGTCCATCCATCTGCTGAGACTCTTCTTTCTGCAGAGACTGATGAAGGGGATGGGACAAAAGGAGGGAGATATTTATTCGTGCTATATCTCCGACCCTTAGACGTATCATAATGATAAGTCAGAAAAAGAGACGTGAACAACCTCCGAGAAGAACAGGAACCTTTATTCCATCCATAAGTAGAACCTGTGGACACAAAGCACAAGGGATTAATAGCCCTAGGCGCTGGGAGAATTTAACAAGGATTCCCAGTGCCTTAAATCGCATTAACGCCAAATCGTTACAAGTCTTAATTAATATATGGAACAATATCACTTTAGCGGATGACGAGGACTCCTCTGATGCTTTATTATCCGTCTTAGTGCGAAAAGATGGTTTAAACTACTGAAAATTCTCAAAAAGAGACTGGAAATGTTTTCCACATGTAGCTTGTCAGCCAATATATTAGAAAACGGAAGTACCAGTATACGCATGCGCAGTAGGTGGGGTCTTCATGTGCATGACTGTGTACATCCACCTACCCATTAGGGGCACCTAACTTTTTATAATTCTGAATATTATTGAACTTAGAGCCGATATACTAGTATATCAAGTGTTAGGGAGGTAAGTATGTTCTCATGATGTGAAATAAACGAAATCTAGGATTTCTTTTTTCACGAGAGAGTTGATACTTACCTCCCTAATACTTTTGATATTGCTAAATATTGGCTTTCACTCAATAAACACTCAGATTTAAAACAGTTAGGTGCCCCTACTGGGCAGGGAGTCAGAGCGTAGTCTGGCGGATGCCAGCCCCACCACCGCGCATGCGCAGACTAGCACTTCCTCTGACTAGATTATTGGCTGACACACATGCAACTATTAAGAGCCTGAAGACCGAGCCTCTGTGGGGTGGAGAGGCCGGGTCCGTATCTAGGGAGGTAAGTATCAACTCTCTCGTGAAAAAAGAAATCCTAGATTTCGTTTATTTCACTTCAAGAGTATACTTACCTCCCTAATACTTTTGATATTGCCAGAATTCGAAAGTGAATCTGGCGGGAGGGAGGCGAGGTCAAAAGACCAGCTCATCCCAATACGCTTTTCTGCGTTTAAGGCACTTAAACTTCTGAAACTGTAAGAAAAAACAGTCAGGATTTGACTAACCATCGGATAACACGACCGATGTATGAGAGATGACCGAATGTCATATGCGCTCCCCCCCCTCCTTCCTGGGAGGAAGAGTCGACTGACCTCAATGTCCTATACGCTCTCTACGTACAAGTGCCATGTACTACAGGACAGAGACGAAAAAGCTCCATTTTCGTAACTCTCAACAATGAACCACACAAATACACAAACCATCACCATATTAATAACGGGTAATCGTGACAATACAATCAACAACGGACAACACATGAACAAGACTGACCTTGTTGAAATGGCTGCTGACATCATCTTCCCATCGGTAAAGACTGATGCAGGCCCAAAAAAGTGGGTGTTTCCATAAATTAATTGTGATATATATAAGTAATGAGGAAATCACCTCAAAAAATATAAACCGATTTATTTTTTCAAAACCGACAAGGCGAGAGGATTAGAGGTGTCACGGAGATAATGGTCTGTAAAACTTGACTCACAGTGCCACTGAGCCACCGACATAATATCATCCACAGGGACCCCATTAAATAGGGCCGTGGATGTCACTAGGCCGCGGACACTGTGAGCCTTGGCCACGTCAACCTGCTTCCCGGTGGCGGATTTATGGCAAAACTGAATGCATTCCACAATCCACCTGGAAATGGTGTCCTTAGAAGCCCTCCCATGGGGTTCAATATATGACAACCATAACGCTGACTGGTCGGTGCGCCATGCCGCCGTACGTTGTTTGTACCGGCGCAGCGCCCGGACGGGACACCATGCTTTAGAATTAGGATCATATCTAGTTAAAGCAGGCAAAATAATAGGTTGACCTGGATATTTCAACGACTGATTTTTAGCCAAGAAATTAATCCTAGGTAGCAGCTTAAGGCCTTCCCCTGAAACCACAAAACGGTCATCCTCGGCTGATAAGGCATGAATCTCACTCCTACGCCTAGCCGAGGCCGCAGCAATTAAAAACACAGTCTTCAGTGTTAATAGTTTCATAGAAATGGAACTAAGTGGTTCAAAAGGCTTATCACCTAGTACTTGAAGCACTAGCGATAAACTCCAAGACGGAATCACAGGAGGATTCCTTGGTCTTAGATTGCCCATGCCTTTAATTAATACATTCAATGTATTTACTTCATCACTTCCCCTCTTAGCCAAGCAAGGAATAACAGACATTAATGCTGACTTATAACCAGCAATAGAGTTAGGCTTGAGGCTATAGGCATCATAGAGGTGACAGAGGAAATCAGCTACTACTTGAATAGATGAATCCATTGGATCAATACATCTTTTTGAGCACCATTCTGCAAATCTGTTGATTTTATAATTATATGCTCTGGAGGTTGACCCCCTCCTGGCTTTGGCCATAAACATGGCTGCTTGCTCAGAAAAGCCCTCCTTAATTCTAGATTCCTTGACAACATCCACGCAGTCAATCTGAACATTGACGGATTGTTGTGAAGGGCCTTGCCCTGGAAGATAATATCGTCCATCAGAGGCAGAGGAACCGGATTGCAGACCAGAAGGTCCAGCAGATCCGTATACCATGATCGGCTTGGCCAATCCGGGGCGATCAGAAGCACTTGGCATTCCTCTTGTCTGATTTTCTGAAGAATTTTTGGAATCAGGATTGCTGGAGGGAATGCGTATGCATACATTCTCCCCCAGCTGATAGCTAACGCATCTGTTGCGAAAGCGCTTGGATCCGGAATCGGAGAGACGTACGTCGTCATCTTCGCATTCTTGCTCGTTGCGAACAAATCGATGTTGGGTTTCCCCCAATGGTCGAACAGACGATCCGCCACACATTGATTTAGTTGCCATTCCGTGGGTAAAACACTCATCCTTCGGCTCAATGAGTCTGCAAGCAGGTTTAACCTTCCCGGAATATGAACTGCTTTCAAGGTAATCTGGTGATCCAGACACCAACATAGCAGTTTCCATGTCATCATACAGAGACTGGGCGACTTCGTTCCGCCCTGGCGGTTTATGTAAGTCACAACTGTTGAGTTGTCTGAACGAATAAGAACAATCTTGCCCTGAACTTTCTGTAAGAAATGTTCCAGGCCCAGGACTACTGCTCTTAGCTCCAGTAGATTTATATGTTCCTGTGACTGTTCCAGATTCCAAAGCCCTGATATCGTGGATTCTTCCAGGCAAGCTCCCCAGCCCTCCATCGATGCATCTGTATACACAGTCACCTGAGGGTGGGGAGGGGTTAGCAAAACCCCCGGTAAGAGATTCTCTGTATTCAACCACCATTGCAGGTGGTGAATCAGAGGCGCCAACACTGACACATTCGAGTCCAGCGAACCTGTACTCTGGGTCCATTGTGTCATGAGAAACAACTGGATCGGCCGCCTGCGTAAGGCGGCCTGAGGAATGACTGGTTCCAACGAAACCATCAACCCCAGCATTCTCAAGTAAACCCGTGCCAGGACATGACGACTGTCGCACACTGACTGAATCAACGAGATGAGTATTTGAACCCTCTCCTGAGTAGGATAAACATATCCTGTCTCCAGATCGAAGAACATCCCCAGGTAAACAAACTTCTGGGATGGAGTCAGCTCTGATTTTGGGAAATTGATCATCCAGCCCAAGTCTGTGAGAATTTTCAAAACAATCTCCAGATTGGCGGACAAACTTTCCCGGGTGTGCGCTTTCAACAGCCAGTCGTCTATGTACGTGTGGACTGCTATGCTTCTCCTGCGGAGGTATGCTGTGATCGCAAGAACCACACGGGTGAAAACCCGAGGAGCCGTGGAAATTCCGAAGGGCAACACCCTGAATTCCCACTGTCTGCCCTGGAATGCAAATCTCAGGAAGCGACAGAAACTCCTGTGGATGGGGATGTGGAAATAAGCGTCCTTCAAATCTATCGACGCCGTCCACATCCCCCTCTCCAACCCCGCCAACACCGAGCGCACCGTTTCCATCTTGAAACTGGGCGTCTCGATGAACTTGTTCAATGGCTTGAGGTTGAGAATCGGTCTCCACCCACCGGTGCGTTTTGTTACCAAGAACAGGGTTGAATAGAAGCCCGGACACCTCTGTGCCGGCTGAATAGCTCCTTTTTGTACGAGGGAATTTATCTCCTCCTCGATACACAACCTTTGATCTGGATCTCTCGGAACGGGAGTCCAGATTGGCACCAGAGACAGTCGCGACGGCGGGCCTGTCATCCACTCTGGATGATACCCCACGGAAAGCCATCGCAAGACTAAACGGTCCTGAGTTAACCGTTCCCACTCTTGCATGTGGTCGGCAAGCCGGCCTCCCACCGGTCCACCTAGGGACCGCGGTGGACACAAGGCATGCAAGAGCGGCACTGTCTCCGTCGCCATACACACCGGCGTGGTCCTTACCGCGGTAAGCGCCCTGTCAGGAACGATAACCACGCCCAGATCCTCGCGCGACCCGCCCCGCCCCGCGCGCACCTCGGTGCACGGGCGGCTGCCTGGCTGACGGCGGCTGAGGAGCCTGCGCCCCCCTCACTGCTGGCCGAATCGCACGCGGCCGAGGCCGGCGCTGCGACGGCGGCTGGCCTCTGACTTGGCCAGCACCACCTCGAGCCTGCAGGGGACGATACGCAGGGGCCGCGGCGCGAACGTTAGCACGACGCAGTACCTCAAACTGTTCGCGCAGCGCCCTCTGGTTATTCACCAGGGTGACCGTCTCCTGGAGGTGGCGACATCCTTCACCTCCAAAAAGACCAGGACCCGTCATAGGCGTACGGAGTAGCCTATTATACAGGTCCTGAGACGGGCACAAATTGTCCAGGGCAAATGTGCGTCTTGCCCTGACACTCCTGGTCACCGCCCGCGTCATACAGTCCAGCGCCAGGTTAATACCATCCTGGATGGTACGCTGGACCGCGAGCGGGCCTGGCTGGCGCGATGCGGATGCCGTTACTACCCCCTGTAACAGCTGGGAGACGTGGGACAGAGCGGCAATCGAAGCCCGCCCACTCTCCTCCGCATCACGCAACGCGGTATTCGCCGAACGCAACGCGTTCGCGCACAAGACCCCCGCGTCAGAACGGGATCCTGGCCGCGTATCCTCACCCAAAGCCGCGCGGTCATCCACGCTGGGCTTGGGTACCACACCGTACCGCTGGTAGTCCAGGGGCACGATGCGACAACGCTTGGCCACCTCGCGAGGGGCCTTCGCGAGACGTCCACTCGTGTTAATGGACGCCTCCGCCGCCTTGAACATGTCAACGACATGCTCCGCCAGCGGCAGAGAAGGCATAGCGTTAGCAGTTGGATTCCCAGCTAACCACGGCGTGTGAACACGGTGGCTAGCCGACTGCTCCACGGGCAGATCAGGCCTAACGCTCACCAACCACTGGCAAGCGTCATACCAATCCTCCTCCGTGGCTAACTGCGAGCGCTCTACAAGACGGGGTCCTTCGTCTTCCTCCTGAGCGCAAGCAGTACTTGACGGCGGGTACGCTGATACACCTGGCAAGCCAGGGAAAACATGCGGGCCTGTCAGCACCGGCATGAGAATATCACTGGTTTGACCAGGAGCAGGCACCGCGGTAGAGCGCGGGGTATATATAGCTCTACCACGGGCCCGGCCAGCACCAGCTACACTCTCGGCAAGCCGAGGTATGCGGTACCGCTGGCCATCAGCAGCGCCCTGGGCCACCACCTGAACCGCGGACCTTACTCCAGGGTGAGTAATACCGTGGAAAAAAGCGCCTGTATTCCCCGCGAGGGGTGCACAAACGTCTTCATCCATGTCCACGTCGTCAGACGGCGACCCTAGCAGGTAATCCTCATCACCCTGGTCAGAAAGATTAGACCCCGGGTCAGCAAAGAGAGCTAACCCGGGCTGACCAGGAACGGTGCCATAGGAGGTACTGGCCACCGCGGCGTGCGGATACCCCTGGACTGATAAGCAGCCAGCGGGTTCCAGCGACAACCGTCCACGGTCCCCTATCGGCGCGGCAATAAGCCTGCTGCCAGGGCCGTGGAACGCCCCCTCTAATGGGGCCACCTCTGAATCGTCGGACAACGGAAGCGGACTAAGGAAAATCGATCCAGAGGCGGGGATTACCTGCTCCGAAGCCGATGATGAGGACAATAAAGGATCTGGTCCAGGAAGCATGCCACGAAGCAACCCTGGAACCAAATCTTTTATTGTCCTCCTCATCTCTCCCAACATCTCGGTCCGGAAGGTCTCCATATCCACCGCGGACGAGACCTTCCCCTTACCCTTCTCACTTACAACCTCTCGTTTCCGCTTCTTCTTCTTCTCCACCACTACCACCTTGTCCGTCGCCTGTAAGCAGCACAAGAATTCGGACATTAACACGCCCCCCCAGTGCTTACATATGTCACAATTAATCAATGGACCACAAGGGCTACATCGATAACACAGATGCGGCCAGAACTTCACGTGCATAAAACGTCCACAGGACGCGCAACCCGGTCCCTGAAACAGGGCAAAGGACAAGGAGTATGAGCAACTAGTTAAGCTTAGAAACTCAATCCAACTCAAGGAGAAGGAAAAACGATCATAAAGATCAATATACATCAAAAACCAGCCTAGCGCTTGAATTGCTAATAAATACATAGCCAGCTGATTATGACATCATTAATCCCGTGACAGGAAAAATTCGATCCCAACAAAACATCCAAGTGCAAAGACGAATTGTATGCTGAATGGATAAGTTGACTACACAACCATCAGATACATATAGATAACTCTTTACTGGCAAAAATGTTAATTATCTCCCTTCGATTGTTTACAATAATTAACCTCACCACATTATCAATGACTAGATACCTGACACTTTGTATAGACAAACCATCCAACGTGACGAACCGGAAACTCCACCATCTGCACGCCTCTTAACTCTCTCCACCTCATGGGGAAGGAATTGGAACAAGAGGGCAAAGTGAGAAGACCTTTATACCAGGCCTCCAACTCACTGGGCATAATTTTTCATTTGGTTAGATAACCTGACAGTGTTAGTAGGAAATGGAACCATGGTGGAGAGAATACTAATTCTCTGGTACTGTGACGTCACAACCTAGCGTCATACAGACCTGTGGACAGAAACAGAAAGAGAAATTAGTCCTAGGTAGCACCGAGTTGACCTAAACCAACTAACTAAGGCGCTTATCACGGTAAACGCGAGTCCCGGAAACACAATACACCGGGAAGAAAACTCGCTAATTTTACTAGAAGTCACCTGATTTAAAGGTCCAACGTCCTCCGGTGGCGAAGTGTATCCTCCCGCCATCCAAATCAGGTCTTATCACTTCCAAAATAACACCAATAACAACGTTAATGAGCAAGAAAAGCTTATGACTGAAAAACATGTGTGTTCTCTTTGCCAATAATCTAGCAAAGAGGAAGTGCTAGTCTGCGCATGCGCGGTGGTGGGGCTGGCATCCGCCAGACTACGCTCTGACTCCCTGCCCAGTAGGGGCACCTAACTGTTTTAAATCTGAGTGTTTATTGAGTGAAAGCCAATATTTAGCAATATCAAAAGTATTAGGGAGGTAAGTATACTCTTGAAGTGAAAAGAGAAGTGCACTTTCATATCAAACTCTCACACGAGCTTAGAAAAGTCTCAGTTAGAACGAGCTTTAGTGAGTTCTAATATTATCATTTCTAAATGAGATCTTAATAAACATGTGTTATAAATTTGATACGAAACGAGCCTAACATTCTCTTCAGCACATAAGATATTATTTCCTATTCTCACGTCACATCTGATTATTTTCTTAACATATTAGCTCATATATAAAGATGTTATCACTGTAGCATTGACTACTGAGTGTTCTGATCAATACACGATAAATATAGTGACAAACTTATTTTTTCAAATTCGAAAGTGCTAATTTTGTAATTGATACACTAGCTTTTGATCTTTTCAACTTTTTTCATTTTACTCCACGTGAACAGGAATAAAATACGGCTACAAACAGTCCTGCTATGTTACTGTTGCTAAGGGACAACAACAGTAATAATAGATTGCTAACAATGTACATTACTAATCCAGTTTATTGTAGCTAGCTTGAAGATAAAAATGGCATGTAATGGTTTAACCCTTACCACTCTGTCAAAATTTTTAACTTTTAAATTAAATTAAAGGATGACCTGGTGATCATTTGTCATAGACAGCAACACTGTCCACCAAAATTGGTGAAAAATGAACACCAGTTTCTTTGCTATTAGCAGAGTAAATATTAGAATATTGACATTAGAGATATAGGTTAATGGATGTTACTAATTGAAGGTAAGCTTGCACATGTGATAAATACATATTATCCAACACGAATTGCTAATTTAATTTTTCTACACAGTCATGACCGTAGTTTTTAGGTAGACTCATAAGGTTTATATACTAACCCTTCTCGCAAATGAAGCTGTGTGGCGTGGAACAAGTAACGGCAGCCAACCCAGACTGCTTCAGCACAACACATGTCCCTGCTGCTGCATCGAGAACAGTGGATGAACTGAAGAAGGTGCTTGTCGAATTTGTCATCCATCTGTACAAGCCTGTGGTTATATTTTTCTCAGCCCCAACAAAATAAGCAGCACTACCTGAAATCATAAATTAGATACTTAATCCTTCAATCGTCACTATAGGCTAAGAAAATAAAAAAATTTGCTTGGTGAACCCCCATTTGCAGGCCAAGAGGGTTATTTTTTTAGAATTAAAACAGGAATGACTGCCTCAGTTATCGAGCTAGTAGTCCCAGTGGTAAATTTTCAAAAATAGTCCCCTCTTGGTCCGCAAATGAACATTCCCCAAGACCCCAAGGGCTGGTTTTGGCAGGCTTGCCCATTACATGGCTAATTACAGCATGTAAATGATATCTTCACTTCCATATTGACTAATTGCACATCAGGTGCATGAGTGCATATGTTTGTGTACCTTTAACCCTTACCACTCTGATGTCAAAATTTTAAAATTTCACATTAAGTTAAAAAATTAACTGGTGCTCATTTTTCAACAAATTTGGTGGACGATGGTGCTGTCGTTGAAAAATGTACACGAGTTTCTTTGCTCTGGACCTGGGAAAAGACAAAACATTGACATCAGAGTGGTAAGGGTTAACTGTGTAGCGCATGGCATCAGATTGTATCTGATCTTGCTGAACATTGCAATCCTAATATTTAGCATGGATGACAATAAAAAATTGTTGATAAGTGACATAGCTTTGCTGCATAATCAGTTGTTTATATAGTAAATTTACATGACAGGATTATGATGACTTTGACCGTTACCCATTTAAAGTAACATCAACAACGTTAGTCGGAAGATGAACGTCCATATGCAAGTTAAAGTTTACGGAAAATATCTTCATTAGAACTTGACTTATTATGTGGAAATGCAAGTTCAATGATTGTGACTACCAAAATTGAGTTACGCACAAAATCGAGAGCTCTTCAGGAAGCCAGTGTAAATCTTCAGGCAAATGAAGGTGAAAGTCTGCGAACAGTATAATTTCTGAGCAGAACTTGGTTTATAGCATGGAAATGCTGGCTTGGATGGATGGAACACACATTTTCGGTGGGGGAGGGATACTTATAAATTGCATGTAATGCATAGATAGTTTCAACCAGTCGGCAGTAAAGTTTTGGGTCCGAGTTATAATTTTTAATCATCCATCATGCAGATATATATGAAACATCTCAATCTAGGCTTCTCATGAATAGCTGGTCAATAGGCTTCTCATGAATAGCTGGTCACTAGGCTTCACATGAATAGCTGCTCAATAGGCTTCTCATGAATAGCTGGTCAATAGACTTCTCATGAATAGCTGGTCAATAGGCTTGAGATGAATAGCTGGTCAATAGGCTTCTCATGAATAGCTGGTCAATAGGCTTCACACGAATAGCTGGTCAATAGGCTTCACACGAATAGCTGGTCAATAGGCTTCTAATGAATAGTTGGTCAATAGGTTTCTCATGAATAGCTGGTCAATAGGCTTCACACGAATAGCTGGTCAATAGGCTTCTCATGAATAGCTGGTCAATAGGCTTCAGATGAATAGCTGGTCAATAGGCTTCACACGAATAGCTGGTCAATAGGCTTCTCATGAATAGTTGGTCAATAGGTTTCTCATGAATAGTTGGTCAATAGGCTTCTAATGAATAGCTGGTCAACAGGCTTCTCATAAATAGCTGGTCAATAGGCTTCACATGAATAGCTGGTCAATAGGCTTCACATGAATAGCTAGTCAATAGGCTTCTAATGAATAGCTGGTCAACAGGCTTCTCATACATACATGTAGCTGGTCAATAGGCTTCTCATGAATAGCTGGTCAATAGGCTTCTCATGAATAGCTGATCAATAGGCTTCACATGAATAGCTAGTCAATAGGCTTCTAATGAATAGCTGGTCAACAGGCTTCTCATAAATACATGTAGCTGGTCAATAGGCTTCACATGAATAGCTGGTCAATAGGCTCCACATGAATAGCTGGTCAATAGGCTTCTCATGAATAGCTGATCAATAGGCTTCTCATAAATAGCTGGTCAATAGGCTTCTCATGAATAGCTGATCAATAGGCTTCTCATGAATAGCTGGTCAATAGTCTTCTCATGAATAGCTGGTCAATAGACTTCTCATGAAGAGTTAGTCAATAGGCTTCTCATGAGTAACTGCAAGATACCAACCATACGAGATAAAGCTCACTGATAGGCAAAGCAAGCAAATGAAGTACAGTACAGCTCAGAAATAAGGTAAAATGTTTCCAAAAGAAAATAAAACCTACTGTTGAATATTTTAGACATAATTTGATTGTAGGGCATTGCTGCCTAAGACACAACATTTCTTACATCATCTTCAAAATGTAGCAACTAACACATTTCAGTTTTGGAAAGATTCTAGGTTATCCATTACCTGTAATGTATATAGTGTCAACATTGCAAAATATATCCAGA
This sequence comes from Chaetoderma sp. LZ-2023a, assembly GCA_034401795.1. Classification (NCBI taxonomy): domain Eukaryota; kingdom Metazoa; phylum Mollusca; class Caudofoveata; order Chaetodermatida; family Chaetodermatidae; genus Chaetoderma; species Chaetoderma sp. LZ-2023a. The sequence goes on along the minus strand of CM067372.1, from coordinate 36,495,153 downwards.
ATGATGCACCTTTCCAGTTTTTGCTACGCCCTGCCTACCTCTAACCTCCACCCACACCTTGCACGTGTTGGGATCGATCAATCCCTCAACTCCCTGACTATCAATTTCCAGATAACTGTACTGATAAGCTGTTAAATATTTTGAAACTAATTTGACTGGGTGATGGCAGCAACAACACCCAGTCAAATTAGTTTCAAAATATTCATAGAATAGTTATTAAATAGTAGAGAAATGATTCATACAATAACACAGACCGTCTTCAATTATGCGTTCATGATGTACTTATCCACGTCATTCATGATGTCATTGATTATGATGTCATTCTACACATCACGTAGTTAATTATGACGTCATATGATGGATGCATAAAGTTGAAAGGTCTATTAACCTGAAATACTCAGCAAAGTAGTAACTTCTGCGACTTCCTCTTCAAAGTCAAACTCCAAGAGATGTCCCCCTAATCCATTACAGTGTGATTCAGCCGAGGTACTGGCCAATACAGATGTGATACCTTGAAGACACTTGTACCTGTGTCTCAGCCAGCCTGATAGACAGCCAACACCACCTGTATTAAACAAAGAGAGGGGTCATTTTATCTCATAGCCTCATCACTTTCATCTCTACAGAGCAGATATTACAGATTAATTAGAATCTAAGAAAGATGCTGTTGAATATTTAGAAAATAATTTGACTATAAGCTGTTATTGGCAAAGGGAATAGCGTCTTTCGCCCGACAAACCCCCAAAAAAGTAAATTTTTTGCGATATAAAATTTATTCTGTTGAATATTTTAAAATTAATTTGACAGAAAGCCATTGCTGCATCAGGCAGCAATTGAGGGAACAATTGCTTCCGGTCAAATTAATTTCAAGATTGTCAAGTTTCCCTGTATGTTTGCCTTGAAAATGAGGTATGGGGAATTCATCGGTGAAAGGGTTAAACAGCTTCAAGTATGGTATACTTGAAATGGAATCAATATGATTTTAATGATGAAATGGTAAGTAATCTACAATATTTCATTTCACCATATCTATGTATGTAGCATTATCTTTGGGTCACGAAGGGCAGAATAAACGAAATCACGGATTTCTTTTTTCACGAGAGAGTTGATACTTACCTCCCTAACACTCTTTGATATTCCCAAATAACGACTTTCACTCAAAAACACTCAGATTAAAAAAGTTAGGTGCCCCTAATGGGCAGGTAGTCAGATGACAGTCCAGCAGATGCCAGCCCCAACCTCCGCGCATGCGCAGACTAGTACTTCCTCTGACTAGTTTATTGGCTGACACGATGCAACTTTAAAAAAGCCTGAAGACCACGCCTCTGTGGGGCAGAGAGGCTGGATCAGTGTTAGGGAGGTAAGTATCAACCCTCTCGCGAAAAAGAAATCCGTGATTTCGTTTATTTCACTTCAAGAGTATACTTACCTCCTGAACACTCTTTGATATTGCCAGAATTCGTCAGAGAGGTCAAAAGACCAGCTCTTCCCTATGCGCTTTTCTGCGTTTAAGGCACTTAAACTTCTGAAATTGTGTGAAAACACAACCAGGGATAGATTTGAACACAACCGATGGCTGAGAGAAGACCATATGGCATATGCGCTTTTAAATGAAAACGCTTCATTGTGAAATATGTAAAAAAAATGAGAGAACTTCATCAAAATATGTACAGCTAGATTATCTTTTCAAAATCGATACGGGGAGATGATTTGAGGTGTCACAGAGGTAATGGTCGGTAAAACTTGACTCACAGTGCCACTGGGCTACTGACATAACGTCATCCACAGGAACCCCATTAAACAGGGCAGTAGAAGCCACTACGCCGTGAACACTGTGAACCTTAGCTAAGCAAACTTGTTTACCTGTGGCGGATTTATGACAAAATTAAATGCACTCTACAATCCACCTGGAAATGGTGTCCTTCGACACCCTGCCATGGAGTTCAATATATGACAACCATAACGCCATTGGGCCCGTCCGCCATTCCTGAATACGTTGTTTGTACAGGTTTAAGGCTCGGACTAGACACCATGCTTTTGAATTAGGATCATATTTAATCAAAGCAGATAAAAATATGGGTTGACCTGGATATTTCAGACTGATTTTTAGCCATGAAATTTAGAAGCTTAAGGCCTTCCGCTGTAACCACAAAACGGTCTGCCTCGGCTGATAAGGCATGAATTTTGTTTCTCCGCCTTGCCGAGGCTGCAACAATTAAAAATACAGTTTTAAGTGTCAACATTTTCATAGAAATGGAACTTAGTGGTTCAAATGGCTTATCAGCTAGTACCTGGAGCACTAGAGAAGACGGAATCACTGACCAGGGCAAAGCCGAGGCAATTCGAGAATGGTTCAAGGAACAGTTCACTGACCACGATGATGAGCCCTTGCACCCATTCTCAGGAGACCCCAGGCCATTACTAACACCAATTAATAAAGCAGAGGTTGAGAAGGCACTTAAAGCCCGGAAAAATGGACATGCATCTGGACCTGATGGCATGAGCAATGACCAATTCAAACATGCAAGTGACATTATCTCAAAACCGATCATGCACATTATCAATTCAGCTTTTATGCACCACCTTCCCATCGATGCTGTAGGCCAAGGCATCCATATCACGCTACCCAAACCCAAGAAGCCACCTGCCCCCCCCCCCCCCACCCCCAAGCCAATCTGTGGCCGATGGTGCTCCTTAACAGCATACGGAAAATCATATCCAATGTTACTCTATGCCGCATCCGAGACAAAATCGACGACTTCACCAGATCATGTCAAAGTGGCTTCAAATGTGGACGCAGCTGCGCAGACATTGTATGGGCTCAATGCATGCTTGTGTCGGTAGTCATGTCCAAACACTGGGATTTCCACAAAATGGGCATCGACATGTCACGAGCCTTCGACACAATTAAGCGCTCAAAGATCCTAGATGTACTACGCCAGGCCAGTTGCAACGAAGATGAGCTAGGACTAGTGAGACTACTGCCTGCAGACACCAAGCTGAGAGTACGAGTCAAGTCAGTGTAGTCTGTAGAGTTTGAGACATCAATCGGCTCCCCACAGGGAGATGGTCTATCCCCTGTGCTCTTCACCTGTTACCTGGCTGCTGCATTGAAATTCGTGCGGGAAAACTCCACAAGACCAGACACCCCCCCACCCCGGTGTCAATACTGGGCATGCCGCTAGAGATGGAATATGCCGATGATGTGGACTTTATCCCCTTGACGAACTTCTCCCAATAGCTGCAAGCAAACTAAAGATTGAGAATCTCTATGAATGAATCCAAAACAGAGTTCACCCACATATACCTATCTACAAGGCATGAAACTAAAGAAAATGACGATCCACTCCGTGGCGACGAACCATTGAGGAAAAGTAAAATCCTGGGCTCACTGCTTTGCAGTAATGCTGACATTGCTGCACGCTGCATCATGGGGAACACCGCTTTCCAGTCCTTCTGGAAGCTATGGATTCGTAGATCAAAGATGCCCTTGGTAAAAAGACTACGTTTATACAATGCAACCTGCGTATCCTTGATGATGTAACAGCTGGGCAGCTCCAAAGGCACCTCTAGACAAACTTGATGTCTGCCACCGCATCAAAAAAGCATCTGCTTTTGTTTCTACGAGAATTCTTAATACTAACCAGATGTACTATTATGATAATGTCTATTATCTAGTCTAGCTCAAAATAAACAATTAAAACTCCGCACTCTCCTGGTCCTGCCCATACTGTGTCCGGGAATACCATAGCCCTAGGTACCGAGTCAATTCCCAATCACAGTCAGGTTCGTCTTACATTTGCCTTGACAAACAGCGAAAGCAGCTCAGCCTCACCTCAGCGGGGCGACTGAGACAGGGCCATAGTACATCTGGTAAGTATTAAGAATTCTCGTAGAAACAAAAGCGGATGCTTTTTTTATTCTACTTCGAATAATACTTACCAGATGTACTATTATGATGAACTCCGGATTTCAACAGCCAAGAAATACCGGTGCGAGAAGGTGAGGCTCGAACCAGCACTCATCTACCATCCAACAGAGAAGGTTATGAAGAGACTAGAACCCTGGCATATGCTTGGGTTCTGCCATCTGACTCATAGAGTGCTAAACTTCCATGGTCTAGACCACGCCCCCGCCCCCCCCCCCCCCCCCTATTGACTGCACAAAATTCAGAGGGCTGTCAATGGGGATGCAACACCAACCAAACCCGTGTCAGCCCCAAGTCTCAGCTAGGGCAGTCGAGTAGAGTGCAAAGAAGCTACTACAATTTCCAATTTTGAAAAAATATCAGTATATCGATTAAGTTTTCAAATTGGAATGAGCCTAATGTCTGTTTGAGAGGATAAGTATACTCTTATACCAGACTATTTACCTAAGCAGTCTGGTATTTCGACTGTAAGTAAATTATTTATAGTCACTTAGTTAATGTAAACACTCACAATTTTGAGTGCTTGGTCTTTTCTTGTTCATCACAGGAGCTCGGCCCAATCCACGGTCGTTCTCAGGTCATGTGCATAGCCATTGTTCAGTGCAAGTGGAAGAACTTGTGATGTGTGCGAAATAGTGGTCGGATGTGGCTTAGTTCAGATTCGATAAATTGCCGACGGCTACCGGATTAAGTGCACTGGAGATGTCGCGAAGGTAGAAATCCATGAATGACGACTCGGCATGCCATTGTGCTACAGACATCACCTCCTCTAATGAGACACCCTTATAAAGGGCCGATGATGGTGCTAGTGCTTGGACCTGATGGGCATTCACACGATCAATCTGCTTTCCTGTAGCGATTTTGTGCGACATCTGAATAGCGTCGACTATCCAACGAGAAATAGTATCTTTCGAGGTGCGCAAATGAGGAGCTTTGAGACATAACCACAGAGATTTCGGGTCATCTCTCCACTCCTCAGTACGTTTCTTATACATTTTCAGACATCTGACAGGACACCAAGCTGAAGAGTTGGGGTAACGTCTAGTTAAACTTGGCAAATTGATCGGCTGTCCTGGATATTTAAGTGACTGATTCTTTGCCAGGAAACAAAGACATGGAAGTAGTTTTAAACCTTCACCCGTGACGACAAAACGGTCTTGTTCGGCAGAAAGCGCATGTATTTCGCTTCTCCTTCTCGCCGATGGCGCTGCAACCAAGAAAACTGATTTAATAGTTAACAGTTTAATGTCTATAAATCTAATTGGTTCAAAGGGAGCATGCCCTAAAACCTGTAGAACAAGAGATAGATTCCATGCTGGGATAGGAATTGGCTGTCTAGGTCGCAGATTGCTCATTCCTTTAATAACTTCATTTAAAATGTCATTTTCCACTCCTTCAATGGCCAGACTGGGAATGACTGAAGCTAATGCAGACTTATATGCTGCTAGGGTTGAAGGTACAAGTTTGTCAACTTCGTATAAATGACAGATAAAATCTGCTACGTGTTGAACAGATGCAGATAAGGGATTAATATCTCTTCCCTTACACCAGACTGCAAATTTGTTGATTCTATAATTATATGTTTTAGTGGTTGAACCTCTTCTGGCTGAAGCGACAAACTTCGCTGATTGCTCAGAAAAGCCACTATTAATTGCACGCTGCTTGATAACATCCATGCAGTCAATTTGAACATTTCGGGTCTGTTGTGGAGGTACAGACCCCTGTTCTGAGAGATTAGATCTCTTCTGTCTGGAAGAGGGATTGGACTGCAGACCAGAAGGTTCAGCAGATCCGTAAACCATGATCGGTCTGGCCAATAAGGGGCGATCAGTAGCACTTGGCACATACCCTCTCTTATCTTTGCCAGAACTTTTGGGATGAGAATCGTTGGAGGATACGCATACACGTACATTCCCTTCCAACTTATCGCCAGGGCATCTACCGCTAGAGCTAGCGGGTCCGGGATCGGTGACATGTAAGTGACCATCTTTGCGTTTTGTTTCATCGCAAACAGGTCCACATTTGGCTTGCCGCAATGTTTGAATAGAACCTCCGCTACCGATTGGTTGAGCTGCCATTCCGTCGGACGACAAACAGTCCTTCGACTGAGAGCATCCGCTAGGATGTTCAATCTTCCTGGAATGTGTGCTGCCCGAAGAATAACATTCCTCTCTTGTCACCACAGCAGAAGGTTCCAAATCATCATACACAACTCCGGTGATCTCGTCCCACCTTGGCGGTTCAAATAAGACACCACTGTTGAGTTGTCTGTCCTTATTAGGACAATCTTGTCCAGAATTAGACTCTCGAACTTTCGAAGTGCCAATACCACCGCTAATAGTTTGAGCACATTGATATGTTTCTGCGCATTGGTCCGATCCCATTCCCCTGACACTGACTGATCGTCCAATACTGCTCCCCAACCCGTCAACGATGCATCCGTGAAGATGGACATTTGAGGTTGAGGAGGTTGTAGAGGAACACCTCGCAGGAGATTCTGTTCCGATAACCACCACTGAAGGTGGAATATCAATGGTTCTTTTACTGGTATCCTCAGAGATAACGGATCCGTTTTCTGAGACCAGAATGACATTAGATACATCTGAATTGGCCTGCGACTGAGTGCCGCATATGGAACCACCTTCTCCAGAGATACTAGTAACCCCAGTATACTGAGAAATTGGCGCGCCATCAGATAGGCTCCTAGAGAAACCGACTCCAAAACTGCAATCAGGTTCTTGACTCTGCTCTCCGCCGGAAAAGCTACGCCGTCCCTGGAATTGAAAAATATTCCCAGATAAACAAACTCCTGGGATGGAGTCAATTCTGATTTCTCTAGATTCACAATCCATCCTAGATCCTTTAATAAGGTTAGGACTACCTGAAGATTGCTGCGCAGAGTGACTGGATTCCCCGCCTTTAGCAGCCAGTCGTCTATGTAAGTATGAACAGCTATGTTTCTCCTGCGAAGTAAAGAAGTCATGGCGAGAACCACTTTGGTGAAGACCCTCAGAGCTGTGGTCAGGCCGAATGGAAGCGCATTGAATTCCCAAACATTGTCTTGGAATGCAAAGCGAAGGTATTTCTGAAAAGGAATTGACATTGGAATATGAAAATAAGCATCCTTCAGATCTATCGACACTGCCCACATGCCTTTTCTCAGCCCTGTCATTACCGCTGCTACAGTCTCCATCTGAAACTTGGGAGAAACAATAAATTTGTTCAACGGTTTGAGATTGAGAATTGGTCCCCATCCTCCGGTACATTTCGGAACGAGGAACATCATCGAATAGAAGCCCAGAGAAGACTGATTGCGGACTAGATGAATCGCATTCTTCTGACGAAGAGATTCTATTTCTGAGCAAATGGCCTCTAGACGATCTGATTCCCTTGGAACGGGAGTCCATATTGGACTAACGATTGATGGATGAGCCAGTCCGGTTCGTAGCCGTTTCTTATCCATTGACAGACTAAACAATCGCACATGACCTGTTACCTTGTGATCCGGATGGCCGATGGGCATCACGACCAGAAGGATGGAAGGGCGATCTTGGACGCTGCCTCTGCTGCTCCTGTCGATGCTGCCGGTAGGACTGCTACGGCTGTGTCCTCTTAGTCGACTTCCACAACTTGCCGACCACTTCTTGCTCCGCAATCATTGACGCAACCTTGGAGAGAGCTTGCCGTGCCGAGCCGCCGAACAAGCCTGGACCAATGAAAGGCGCAGAAGACAATGCAGCCCTCATCCCTGGTCCTGGTTCTACACAATCGAGAACCATTCTCCGTCGCTCTGCCAATGTCCTGGTGATCACCCTGGCCAGGCAATCTTGAGACAGGCGCATGGTGTCCCGATTAACTCCGGATGCAGCCTCTGGCACCTGCCCACCCTCCGCCGCGCAGGTCAGCATACCCTGCAGGACGGTACATCCGTGCGAGAGCGCAGCCATGGCTGCCCTCACCCCATCTTCAATGAGCGTCAGCTCATTGAACGGATCTTTATTGGTCTGCGAATCCAAAGGACGAGAATGCCCCTTAGACTTCCCAGCCAACGGCCTATTCAGCGCCTCTCATTCCCCGACGGAAAGCCGTGGAACCCGGGCATACTGATGGTAGGCCTGCTCCGGAAAGCGGGACCCTACTCCTTATCCCCCTTCGGGGCCTTGGGCAATGCATACTCCGGCTGAACCAGACGGTATGCCGTAACTTCCAGCATGTCGGAAGTCTGCGTGTCCAACGGGAGTGTTGGCATGGCAGAAGAGCCACTTGACAGAGCGCTAGCCACTCGCTCTGACATCTGCTCCATCGCCGGATCGCGCTGAGATCAAAGATCAGATGCCAACCCGAGACGGTCGGACATCCATCTAAGGACCTGCACCCATTCAGCTTTGGTGCAGAAAACAGATTCGTCCATTAAAGAACTTCCGTTCTTATCCTCCCTCTCTCCCTTGGATGAGAGGGCCACCGACGATCCATGCTGAGAGCTATGAGACACAACTCTACCTACATAGAGAGCATCCATAGCCCGACTACCAGCGGCAAAGGTGTCCAACGAATCGCCGGACCCAGATTCCCCGCAGTCCATCGGCTCCAGTACGGGAGTCGGGACCACGACCGCTTTACCTACGGCAGGTGACGGCATTCCGATAGGAGCCACACCCAAAGCCGCTGGGATACCGGCAGGAACCACAAAACACGGCTCCGCCGACACCTCTGGTTGCACAAACCTCGGATGGAAAATACCTGACGGATTGTCGATATCACCATCCGCCTGGCAGACCCGTACAAATCCCGAGGGAGACCCCTGGGAAGTACTGGGCATTGCCGTCATCGAAATATCCGACATGCCGGAATCTTCCATAAGAAGATCTTCCTCCTCTACCGTCGGCTCTTGAGCCAAGGACAGAGAAGGGGTAGGTGCTTGACCCTCCGCAGACCTAGCCGGACCACCTAAGGGTTGCCCTGCACTAGCTTGCACCGACGGGACCGTGGAATGAAAAGACTCAAACATAGCCTTAAACTGGGCCGCCAATACGCCCAGAGCTGAATCCATGCGGTCATTCAGACGACCTTCTAGTCCCTTCAGAGACGCCTGGTCCAGCTTAGCCGCCTTGTCCCTCGCGATCCTCTCCAGACGTGCACGTCGATCCCGATCAAACTCTGCCACCATCGCCGACGACCACTTGGCGCACACATCACATGGGCTTCCCACTTTACACTTCGTGCACGCTACACAGTGATGGCCTGAGTACTTGCGCTTCATGAACCTGTTGCACTTCTGACAAAGCGTGTCCTGGTTCTTTGGTTTCTGCGAACCCAGAGAAGAATTAAAACGCTGCACGTGACAAACGATGATGAGCAATACGCACACTCGACTTGATAGTAAAAGAATTACTTAGAAAACATTAACTTTCTCTTAAATTAATGATAATCAAGCCTTTAGGCAGGAAATATTTGAACTTTTTTGAGTGAAAATTAAAAAACACAACTTAGCAGTTAACTAACGTTAAACAACCAAGAATACAACGCCGATCGCTACAAACACCCTCGACAATGAAGCGAGAGCTAAAAATCGGCGAAAACAGAGTGCCTAGACACGCCAAGCCAAGCAAGACATAATTCATGGGCGCCTCCATCTTGACCAAGGACGCATCCATCTTGAGAGGAACCGAGTCGCAAGAGAAAATAACCGAGTACCCGAATTAAAACTAAAAGTTAACGGGTACAGAAGCGACTCCAACAATGGCTATCATTTTAAAACAATGTGCCAATTTAAGGATATTTCAAACAGTCATTATGGCACGAATGTATAAATTCTAGATTGATACAACCTGCCCCTGTGATGATTTCCCTAACTCCTCCATGAAGCCAACGATGGTTTTCAAGAAACAACGCTAAATCCGCTTAAATTAGAATAATTTGAGCACTACAAAAACATGCGACTTGTAAAAGCGCAAAATAAACGAATCTGACTGTGATTGGGAATTGACTCGGTACCTGCGGCTATGGTAATTCTAGGAGAGGACTAGGAGAGTGCGGAGTTTTTAATTGTTTATTTTGAGCTAGACTAGATAATAGACATTATCATAATAGTACATTTGGTAAGTATTATTCGAAGTAGAATAAGAGGCTCCAACACTGACACGTTCGAGTCCAGTGATCCTGCACTCTGGGTCCATTGTGTCATGAGAAATAACTGAAATAATCAAAGCGTTAGGGAGGTAAGTATACTCTTGAAGTGAAAAGCGTTTTAGTAGGCATGCTAGGTCAGGTTAAATTCCATCCATTTACCATTTAATGGTCAAGCTGGCCAAAATTGCCTCCGCAGTAACCATGAGGAATGTCCATTTGCAAGCCAACAGATTATTTCTTTAATTTACAAATGAAATGATTGGCTTGATAACCGAACACCAGTCATTCCATTTGTAAATTTTCCAAAGTAATTTTCTGTTGTCCTGCAAATGAAGAGTCAATGAGCAGATACTTGTATTTTCTTGACCTATCTTGAACCTATATTGAACATTAACCCTTTAACACTCATATCAGCCAATAAGAAGTGGTTTGAGATTAAACGAAATCTAGGATTTCTTTTTTCACGAGAGAGTTGATACTTACCTCCCTAATACTTTTGATATTGCTAAATATTGGCTTTCACTCAATAAACACTCAGATTAAAACAGTTAGGTGCCCCTACTGGGCAGGGAGTCAGAGCGTAGTCTGGCGGATGCCAGCCCCACCACCGCGCATGCGCAGACTAGCACTTCCTCTGACTAGATTATTGGCTGACACACATGCAACTATTAAGAGCCTGAAGACCGAGCCTCTGTGGGGTGGAGAGGCCGGGTCCGTATCTAGGGAGGTAAGTATCAACTCTCTCGTGAAAAAAGAAATCCTAGATTTCGTTTATTTCACTTCAAGAGTATACTTACCTCCCTAATACTTTTGATATTGCCAGAATTCGAAAGTGAATCTGGCGGGAGGGAGGCGAGGTCAAAAGACCAGCTCATCCCAATACGCTTTTCTGCGTTTAAGGCACTTAAACTTCTGAAACTGTAAGAAAAAACAGTCAGGATTTGACTAACCATCGGATAACACCACCGATGTATGAGAGATGACCGAATGTCATATGCGCTCCCCCCCCCTCCTTCCTGGGAGGAAGAGTCGACTGACCTCAATGTCCTATACGCTCTCTACGTACAAGTGCCATGTACTACAGGACAGAGACGAAAAAGCTCCATTTTCGTAACTCTCAACAATGAACCACACAAATACACAAACCATCACCATATTAATAACGGGTAACGTGACAATACAATCAACAACGGACAACACATGAACAAGACTGACCTTGTTGAAATGGCTGCTGACATCATCTTCCCATTGGTAAAGACTGATGCAGGCCCAAAAAAGTGGGTGTTTCCATAAATTAATTGTGAAATATATAAGTAATGAGGAAAAAACCTCCTCAAAAAATATAAACCGAGTCATTTTTTCAAAATCGACAAGGCGAGAGGATTAGAGGTGTCACGGAGATAATGGTCTGTAAAACTTGACTCACAGTGCCACTGAGCCACCGACATAATATCATCCACAGGGACCCCATTAAATAGGGCAGTGGATGTCACTACGCCGCGGACACTGTGAGCCTTGGCCACGTCAACCTGCTTCCCGGTGGCGGATTTATGGCAAAACTGAATGCATTCTACAATCCACCTGGAAATGGTGTCCTTAGAAGCCCTGCCATGGGGTTCAATATATGACAACCATAACGCTGACTGATCGGTGCGCCACTCCGCCGTACGTTGCTTGTACCGGCAAAGCGCCCGGACAGGACACCATGCCTTAGAATTAGGATCATATCTAGTTAAAGCAGGCAAAATAATAGGTTGACCTGGATATTTCAACGACTGATTTTTAGCCAAGAAATTAATCCTAGGTAGCAGCTTAAGGCCTTCCCCTGAAACCACAAAACGGTCATCCTCGGCTGATAAGGCATGAATTTCACTCCTACGCCTAGCCGAGGCCGCAGCAATTAAAAACACAGTCTTCAGTGTTAATAGTTTCATAGAAATGGAACTAAGTGGTTCAAAAGGCTTATCACCTAGTACTTGAAGCACTAGCGATAAACTCCAAGACGGAATCACCGGTGGATTCCTTGGTCTTAGATTGCCCATGCCTTTAATTAATACATTTAATGTATTTACTTCATCACTTCCCCTCTTAGCCAAGCAAGGAATAACAGACATTAATGCTGACTTATAACCAGCAATAGAGTTAGGCTTGAGGCTATAGGCATCATAGAGGTGACAGAGGAAATCAGCTACTACTTGAATAGATGAATCCATTGGATCAATACATCTTTTTGAGCACCATTCTGCAAATCTGTTGATTTTATAATTATATGCTCTGGAGGTTGACCCCCTCCTGGCTTTGGCCATAAACATGGCTGCTTGCTCAGAAAAGCCCTCCTTAATTCTAGATTCCTTGACAACATCCACGCAGTCAATCTGAACATTGACGGATTGTTGTGAAGGACCTTGCCCTGGAAGATAATATCGTCCATCAGAGGCAGAGGAACCGGATTGCAGACCAGAAGGTCCAGCAGATCCGTATACCATGATCGGCTTGGCCAATCCGGGGCGATCAGAAGCACTTGGCATTCCTCTTGTCTGATTTTCTGAAGAATTTTTGGAATCAGGATTGCTGGAGGGAATGCGTATGCATACATTCTCCCCCAGCTGATAGCTAACGCATCTGTTGCGAAAGCGCTTGGATCCGGAATCGGAGAGACGTACGTCGTCATCTTCGCATTCTTCTTCGTTGCGAACAAATCGATGTTGGGTTTCCCCCAATGGTCGAACAGACGATCCGCCACACATTGATTTAGTTGCCATTCCGTGGGTAAAACACTCATCCTTCGGCTCAATGAGTCTGCTAGCAGGTTTAACCTTCCCGGAATATGAACTGCTTTCAAGGTAATCTGGTGATCCAGACACCAACAAAGCAGTCTCCATGTCATCATACAGAGACTGGGCGACTTCGTTCCGCCCTGGCGGTTTATGTAAGTCACAACTGTTGAGTTGTCTGAACGAATAAGAACAATCTTGCCCTGAACTTTCTGTAAGAAATGTTCCAGGCCCAGGACTACTGCTCTTAGCTCCAGTAGATTTATATGTTCCTTTGACTGTTCCGGATTCCAAAGCCCTGATATCGTGGACTCTTCCAGGCAAGCCCCCCAGCCCTCCATCGATGCATCTGTATACACAGTCACCTGAGGGTGGGGAGGGGTCAGCATAACCCCCACCAAGAGATTCTCTGTGAGCAACCACCATTGCAGGTGGTGAATCAGAGGCGCCAACACTGACACGTTCGAGTCCAGCGAACCTGTACTCTGGGTCCATTGTGTCATGAGAAACAACTGGATCGGCCGCCTGCGTAAGGCGGCCTGAGGAATGACTGGTTCCAAAGAAACCATCAACCCCAGCATTCTCAAGTAAACCCGTGCCAGGACATGACGACTGTCGCACACTGACTGAATTAACGAGATGAGTTTTTGCACTCTCTCCTGAGTAGGATAAACATATCCCGTCTCCAGATCGAAGAACATTCCCAGGTAAACAAACCTCTGGGATGGAGTCAGCTCTGATTTCGGAAAATTTATCATCCAGCCCAAATCCGAGAGAGTTTTCAAAACAATCACCAGATTGGCCGATAAAGCTTCCTTGTCGTGTGCCTTTAACAGCCAGTCGTCTATGTACGTGTGGACTGCTATGCTTCTCCTGCGGAGGTATGCTGTGATCGCAAGAACCACACGGGTGAAAACCCGAGGAGCCGTGGAAATTCCGAAGGGCAACACCCTGAATTCCCACTGTCTGCCCTGGAATGCAAATCTCAGGAAGCGACAGAAACTCCCGTGGATGGGGATGTGGAAATAAGCGTCCTTCAAATCTATCGACGCCGTCCACATCCCCCTCTCCAACCCCGCCAACACCGAGCGCACCGTTTCCATCTTGAAACTGGGCGTCTCGATGAACTTGTTCAATGGCTTGAGGTTGAGAATCGGTCTCCACCCTCCGGTGCGTTTTGTTACTAAGAACAGGGTTGAATAGAAGCCCGGACACCTTTGTGCCGGCTGAATAGCTCCCTTTTGTACGAGGGAATCTATCTCCTCCTCGATACACAACCTTTGCTCTGGATCTCTCGGAATGGGAGTCCAGACTGGCACTAGAGACAGTCGCGACGGCGGGCCTGTCATCCACTCTGGATGATACCCGACGGAAAGCCATCGCAAGACTAAACGGTCCTGAGTTAACCGTTCCCACTCTTGCATGTGGTCGGCTAGCCGGCCTCCCACCGGTCCACCTAGGGACAGAGGTGGACACGAGGCATGCAAGAGCGGCACTGTCCCCGTCGCCATAAACACCGGAGTGGTTCTTACCGCGGTAACCGTCCCGACAGGACCGATAACCACGCCCAGATCCTCGCGCTCCCCGCCCCGCCCCGCGCGCACCTAGGTGCGCGGGCGGCTGCCTGGCTGACGGCGCCTGAGGAACCTGCGCCCCCCTCGCTGCTGGCCGAATCGCACGCGGCCGAGGCCGACGCTGCGACGGTGGCTGGCCTCTGACTTGGCCAGCACCACCTCGAGCCTGCAGGGGACGATACGCAGGGGCCGCGGCGCGAACGTTAGCACGACGCAGCACCTCAAACTGCTCGCGCAGCGCCCTCTGGTTATTCACCAGGGTGACCGTCTCCTGGAGGTGTCGACATCCCTCACCTCCAAAAAGACCAGGACCCGTCATAGGCGTACGCAGTAGCCTATTGTACAGGTCCTGAGACGGGCACAGATTGTCCAGGGCAAACGTGCGTCTTGCCCGGACACTCCTGGTCACCGCCCGAGTCATACAGTCCAGCGCCAGGTTAATACCATCCTGGATGGCTCGCTGGACCGTGACCGGACTTGGCTGGCGCGATGCGGATGCCGTTACTACCCCCTGTAACAGCTGGGAGACGTGGGACAGAGCGGCAATCGAAGCCCTCCCACTCTCCTCCGCATCACGCAACGCGGTATTCGCCGAACGCAACGCGTTCGAGCACAAGACCCCCGTGTCAGAACGGGAGCCTGGCCGCGCATCCTCACCCAAAGCCGCGCGGTCATCCACGCTGGGCTTGGGTACCACACCGTACCGCTGGTAATCCAGGGGCACGATGCGACAACGCCTGGCCACCTCGCGAGGGGCCTTCGCGAGACGTCCACTCGACTTAATGGACGACTCCGCCGCCTCGAACATGTCAACGACATGCTCCGCCAGCGGCAGAGAAGGCATAGCGTTAGCAGTCGGTTTCCCAGCTAACCACGGCCTGTGGTCACGCTGGCTAGCCGACTGCTCCACGGGCAGATCAGGCCTAACGCTCACCAACCACTGGCAAGCGTCAGACCAATCCTCCTCCGTGGCTAACTGCGAGCGCTCTACAAGACGGGGGCCTTCGTCTTCCTCCTGAGCGCAGGCAGCAGAGCTTGACGGCGGGTACGCTGATACACCTGGCAAGCCAGGGAAAACATGCGGGCCTGACAGCACCGGCATGACAATATCACTGGTTTGACCAGGAGCAGGCGCCGTGGCAGAGCGCGGGGCATATACCGCCCCACCACGGGCCCGGCCAGCACCAGCAACACCGTCGGCAAGCCGAGGTATGCGGTACCGCTGGCCATCAGCAGCGCCCTGGGCCACCACCTGAACCGCGGACTCTACTCCAGGGTGAGTAAAACCGTGGAAGAAGCCGCCTGTATTCCCCGCGAGGGGTGCACAAACGTCTTCATCCATGTCCACGTCGTCAGACGGCGACCCTAGCAGGTAATCCTCATCACCCTGGTCAGAAAGATTAGACCCCGGGTCAGCAAAGAGAGCTAACCCGGGCTGACCAGGAACGGTGCCATAGGAGGTACTGGCCACCGCGGCGTGCGGATACCCCTGGACTGATAAGCAGCCCGCGGGTTCCAGCGACAACCGTCCACGGTCCCCTATCGGCGCGGCAATAAGCCTGCTGCCAGGGTCGTGGAACGCCCCCTCTAATGGGGCCACCTCTGAATCGTCGAACAACGGAAGCGGTCTAAGGAAAACCGATCCAGAGGCGGGGATTACCTGCTCCGAAGCCGATGATGAGGACAGTAAAGGATTTGGTCCAGGAAGCATGCCACGAAGCAACTCTGGAACCAAATCCTTTATTGTCCTCTTCATCTCTCCCAACATCTCGGTCCGGAAGGCCTCCATATCCACCGCGGACGAGACCTTCCCCTTACCCTTCCTACTTACAACCTCTCGTTTCCGCTTCTTCTTCTTCTCCTCCTCTACCACCTTGTCCGTCGCCTGTAAGCACAAGAATTCGGACATTAACTCGCCCCCCCAGTGCTTACATATGTCACAATTAGCCAAGGGACCACAAGGGCTACATTGATAGCAAAGATGAGGCAAGAACCTATCATGCAGAAATCGTCCACAGGACGCGCAACCCGGTCCCTGAAACAGGGCAAAGGACGAGGAGTATGAGCAAACTAGTTAAGCTTAGACACTCAAACCAACTCAAAGAGAAGGAAAACGATCATAAAGATCAATATACATCAGAAACCAGCATTGCAACTTGAATTGCCGATAAATACATAGCCAGGCTGATTATGACGTCATTAATCCCGTGACAGGAAAAAATCGATCCCAACAAAACATCCAAGTGCAAGGACGAATTGTATGCTGAATGGATACGTCGACTACACAACCATCAGATACACATAGATAACTCTTTTCTGGCAAAAATGTTAATTATCTCCCTTTGCTTACTATAATTAACATCACCACATTATCAATAACTAGATACCTGACACCTTGTATAGACAAACCATCCAACGTGACGAACCGGAGTACTCCACCACCTGCACGCCTCTTAACTCTCTCCACCTCATGGGGAAGGAATTGG
Source organism: Chaetoderma sp. LZ-2023a (assembly GCA_034401795.1). Classification (NCBI taxonomy): domain Eukaryota; kingdom Metazoa; phylum Mollusca; class Caudofoveata; order Chaetodermatida; family Chaetodermatidae; genus Chaetoderma; species Chaetoderma sp. LZ-2023a. Next base: position 36,478,262 of record CM067372.1, on the reverse strand, counting down.
ATCAAGAGGGCAAAGTGAGAAGACCTTTATACTAGGCCTCCAACTCACTGGACATAATTTTTCATTTGGTTAGATAACCTAACAGTGTTAGTAGGAAATGGAACCATGGTGGAGAGAAAACTAACTCTCTGCTGCTGTGATGCCACCATCTAGCGTCATACAGACCTGTGGACATAAACAGAAAGAGAAATTAGCCTTAGGTAGCACCGAGTTGACATAAACCAACTAATCAAGGCGCTTATCACGGTAAACGCGAGTCCCGGAAACACAATACACCGGGAAGAAAAACTCGCTAATTTTACTAGAAGTCACCTGATTTAAAGGTCCTAGGTCCCCCTTTGGCGAAGTGATCCTTCCTGCCATCCTAATCAGTGACTATCACTCCAAAATAACACCACCAAGTTATGTTAAAACAGTTTATAGAGCAAGGAAAAGCTTTTGCACAAAAAAACATGTGTGATCTCTCTGCCAATAATCTAGCAAAGAGGAAGTGCTAGTCTGCGCATGCGCGGTGGTGGGGCTGGCATCCGCCAGACTACGCTCTGACTCCCTGCCCAGTAGGGGCACCTAACTGTTTTAATCTGAGTGTTTATTGAGTGAAAGCCAATATTTAGCAATATCAAAAGTATTAGGGAGGTAAGTATACTCTTGAAGTGAAAATGTACATTTGCAGACCAAGAGAAGACTATTTTTGACCACCGTAATGACCGGCTTGGTTATCAAAAATAGTCTTCTCATGGTCAGCTCTGTAAATGGACATTTTCTATGAGAAAATTTTAATTTCCTTGCACAAAATCGAGGGTTAAAAGGCTAAATGGCGACAGTCTTCATTCAAATAGTAGTACACATTTTGATCCTGAACTATAAGCAGAAGGGGAAGTGCACTTTCATATCAAATCTCTCACACGAGCTTAGTAACATCTCAGTTAGGACTAGCTTTAATAGTAAGTTCTAATATTATCATACCTCAATGAGATCTTAATAAACGTGTTATAAATTTAATACGAAACGAGCTTGACATTCTCTTCAGCCCATAACATATTATTTCCAATTCTCATGTCACATCTGATCATTTCCATAACATATTAGCCTATATATACAAATGTTATCTCTAGTGCCGACTTCTGAGCGTTCTGAACAATACACAATCAATATAGTGACAAACAAAACGTCTTATTATTCAAATTTGAAGATATTTGTAATTGATACCCTTAGCTTTTGTGCATTTCAACATTTTTCATTTTACACCATGTGAAATCTGAAATCTCACATTACTATTTAATACAGCAATTCAGCTTTCAATACCATGATTCTCAAAATTAATCTAACTTTTCGTTCTAGCATGGTTATTGAAGTAATATGATTATTTAATATTGTACACAACAGCATTACATTGTTATTTCCAACAATATTTTAAAAAAGAAAAAAGAATTATACATACCATAAACTAACTTTCCACCATCACTCAAACGTGTCCATGTTGATGACACATCATAACCTGCTGTAACCAGTACTGAGACATTAAGCTTCTCCGACACATCTACATACTGCGGACAAGTGAGATCATCATGCTGAACTGGCTCTCGAACAGAAACATGGAACTGTCCCGTGTCATTCGCAGATAGTGCGTGAACAGTCACACCTATGACATAGTCACCCGGGTAGAAATAAGTATAACTGATCTCACCGCTTGTTGATGCGATGACATCACTAATGTCAGTGAACTGCCATGTATACAAGTCAATATTTGTAAAATCTGTGTGGACGGTGAATAATTTCTCAACCTGAGTTGACAAAGGATGGACGGCTGTCAGTGATATATTTATAAAAATAGGAAATGCATCCTCTAAATATATCTTTCCACAAAATGTTCTACCATTGGCCGGTGCATGGTCGCATGAGTTTGAACAGGTAAGCCTGGAACTGTCTGTGTGTTCTCCACATAAACATGCTTTTTTTGTCGAGTACAAGGCATACTGCAGACCTTCAGTGAAACAGTATTCTCTGCACAGCTGTATATTGGCCTGTAGCTGTGCCTTGGTGTATAACACTTTGATCCACTCATCAAGAGATCGATCATACACACATGATATGAAGTTTCCTGGACCTGAACAAAATAAACAAAATAAAATTCATCGGAACCAATTAAATAATCTCAACACAAAACCTATGTAACCCATTAATGGTCAAGTCAGCCAAAACTGGCCTCTCCAGTGATCATGAGTGAATGTCCATTTGCAGGCCAAGAGAAGACTATTTTTGAAAGTTTATCACTGGAATGACTGGCTCGATAATATTCTTGATAATAGTCTTCTCTTTGCCTGTAAATGGACATTCAATAAACAAATATTTCGATTTTGTTGACCAAACTTGACTATTAAGGTGTTAAGCAATCAATAAGGTATGACTTAAAATTGTTCATGCCAAATAAAATGAGATTAACAATCCATTGCCATCCCTATGCATAAGAATTATATAGCAAGGAAATGAAGAAATTATATACAGAAAATATAACGTCACCACTTCAATAGGCAAGTAATGAGATATTTTTCACATTAAATTTACAGAATTAAGTTCTCATTGAAAACAGCTTAACCTGAAGTTAAAATCTGATGATTATGACACATGTACGCTACAGTATGATGAAACAAGTCAGTCCCTTGTTGGATTATAGATATCAATTGGAAAAGCATTAATCTTAAGCACCATATAAAGGTTCATGAAAAATTAATAAAGGATGATGATGATGTTATCATAGGACCGATACTTTCAGTGAGCATAGAAATATATGAAGATTAGATCCACAGAACTTAACGTATACAAATATGTAGGTATTAGGGCTGCAACGATTCAACGATGCATCGATGGATCGTGATAAATTCCCCACGATACGATAAACGATACTTGTTTTCCAAATCCCGACACAGCAAAAAAAATTCCAGTGAGGTTAATTCAGTAAAATCGGATATGACCATTGATTTTAGACGTTAAGCACTCTAAATAATATGCGGATACAATAACCTTTTTAAACTACGATGTAATTTCACCTCGAGGAGGGATTTTAGTGCAGAAAATTTAGGGACAAGTCACGACTGTTAGTTACGAAATCTGGTAACGCCACATAAATTTTACATCGTCTTAGTCAATTCTCGCAATATTTTCAATAAATTGTCGCAAACATATTTAGTTCGGTCTTTAAACACTTCTACAACGACGCCAGCAATGAAAATTCCTTAAATTTAATCCAAATTTCTCGCGATAAAGAACCACGGTGGAAGGCAATGAAACAGCTTTTACTGTTTATGTACTATAGAAGAAAAATCGCTTGCTTTTGTATGAAGCGGACGGTGTCTACGGGATCAGCGTGAAATACGAAAATACGAGCGAGTGAAATACGAAAATGAGGCATCAAATTATTAAATCAATGAGCGCCTGACGCACATAATATACACTATAGAGGAATTTCATTCATAAATGCACTCTAATTGGAGTTCCATAAAGGGTGATTCCAACAGCATCCAATCAGATTATTCCGCTGACTACTACGTCATTAGACATTAGCTGGCTATTTTCCCGGGAATTGCCAACTGTTCGTGGGTTAGTAGACTAATTTTATTTTGACTCTCGTAATTGTTGCACATTTGCATGGAATTTTAAGAGCTGGTAAGTAAAATATAAAATGCCTGTACTTAAACAGTGTCTCGAATTGCCGTAAATATTCGTAAATATGGCATTCAGAACCGCTGGAATCGGCCATCTTACGACATTAGCCTAGTCACCCGGATATAAAAAATATAAAGCAGATTTCACAGAGCTACCGATTGGATGGTTTGGGCCAATACAATTCACTCGTTTTACAATGCCTGCTAAAAATATTTTACTTTGTCATTGTCATAGCTGACATGAAGTATCGCGATACGTATCGCATCGTGACAGGAGTATTGTGATACATATCGTATCGTTGCACCCCTAGTAGGCATGGCTATAAGTCAAACATAATCTGAAATGACAATATTCCAAACTTGACTAGAACCGTGTATACACAATGCAAACCAACCATGACTCACCTCGTTATCTTTCTACATAGGTTTATTTAAATTTTGCAAAATGAGAACTTTTAGTTAAGCATAAAACTCATAATTGTTTCCTTAAAATGATGAACAGAATATCTTACTCTGGTTTAGACTGCATGCATCCAAATTCATACATGTCACAACGTTAGAGAGGTTTTATCGGAACCTTCTAGCTCTAATTGACCTTTCCATTTTTAGCTATGCCCCGCCCATCACTAGCTAAGCTCCACCCACACCTCGCCGTGTTTGGATTGATCTATCCCCGAATCAATTTCCTGAAAACTATACAGGGAAGCTGTTGAATATTTTGTAACTAATTAGACTGGGTGCTGTTGCTGCCATAGGCAGCAACAGCTCCCAGTCAAATCAGTTTCGAAATATTCAACAGAATATTTATTAAATAGTAAAAGCAAACAATTTGTACAACAGCCCATAGACCGTCTTCAAATATGCGTTCATGACGTACTTATCGACATCATTCATGACGTCATTCATTATGATGTCATTGCACACATCACGCAGTTCATTATGACATCATATGATGGGTGGGTACTCTGGAAAGAACCATTAAATTAACACGAGCTCTTCATAATACTCCGCCATGATGACAAACCAATGAACGAGAGCTATCAGAAAATAGTGGCTTCTTCCTCAGAAGGAGATCAGTCATCCTATGAAATATCAGAGATCCGCTAAACGGTCATGGAGTCATTATCCGGAACTCAATTTTCAAGATGTCCACTGATGGCTGGTGGTCACATTGGATTTTTAATTATCTACAATTTTGCTTGGTTTCACCCTCATACCTAGTCCAGTTATCCTATGTCAAGTTTCAAAGCGATTCGATAGACAGCAACAGTTATCATTCGGAAACCAATTTTCAAGATCGCTGCCTGTGGCTGATGGCCATCTTGGACATCAGATCATTGTTAATTTTGCTACATTTTTCCCTATACCTAGTCCAATCACCCTCCGAAGTTTCAAAAAGATCCAATAAATGGTAACAGAGCTACGGTATCATCCGGAAACCAATTTTCAAGATGGCGTCTATGTTTGGCAGTCATCTAGGATTTCGATTCATCATCAATTTAGATAGGTTTCTTCCCCAGAACTAATCCAATGACCTTATGAAGTGCCAAAGCGATCCAATAAACGATAACAGTTATAATTCGGAAACCAATTTTCAAGACGGCCAGCAGTGGCTGGTGGCCATCTTGGATTTCTGATCATTGTCAATTTCGATAAGTTTCTTACGCAGACAATCATCCTATGAAGTTTCAAAGTGATCCGATAAATTGCAGCACAGTTATTGAGCAGAAACCACTCTGCGGCCCGCCCGCCCGTAAATGCCATAGCATAATACCCTGCCAATTTTTCTTGGTGGGGTATAAAAGATCATCGAGAAAAAGTTAATGTGGGCCAAAAGAGTCAAAATTCTGTTCACGTTGTCAAATAAAATGTTTATTATGGGTTGGACTGTTGTAGACAATAACTGAATCGTAGACATTAAGAAGGTTAAACTTTTAGATATCTACATTATGTAGTTGAATAAATAAATGGTCAGCACATGTCAATAATATGTTGTAATAGGAGCTTGAATGTGTAGCTTGAATGTAGCTGTAGCTGGGCTAATTGAAACACTTTAAAAAGTATTAAGGAGGGTGGCGCATGACAGGATGGATATTGCATTGCACCTTTTTACATTGCAAAGGAAAGCTAAGTACCCTATTCTGGCTTAAGATGACATTCTGAACTCATCAAGAAAATTATATTTGACACAGATCTACCAGCTGTACAAAGACCAGCCTATTTCTCAACAATAATGTGGTCTTCATGCATAAACTGAACTAGGGTTAGTAAATACATGCAACACACTGTCACTCATCAACACATAAATGCAACATTCTGCAAAAAAACAATGAAAAGGAATTGCATGTAATAGTTAATGAAATAATTGGCTCAAATAATAAGTGCATTTACTACTCTGTGCACGTGCAAGTTGATAAACTTTGCTAAATTACTAGGTGTTTACACAGCTAGCATAAATCTAACTAGTGCTAAATACAGATAACAATACCTTGCCAAAAGTAAACACAAATAAAACATAATAGGCATGAACGTATCAAACCATAAGATATTAACTTACCCAAACAAGATAAGTCAGTAATACCCCTTCGCTTATGGCAGTACAGATTCCAAACTCTGTCTGGAATCTTACCTCGGCGTTGACCAGAGGAACGCTTAACAACTACTGTAACTGGTGAGGCAGCTGTTGCAACTTCTAGCGGCTGCTGATGCTGCGTGGTTAAGCGATTATATCCAGGTGTAGTAGTACCCAGACTAGCTAAGCTCTGATAATGCCCAGTAGGCAAGTCAGAAGATTGTGAAGCGCCTAGAGAGATTAAAAAGCATTAGTGCCGTATCAACTAGTGCCATGATATCAATGAAAAGCAAGACAACAGGGAGTTATCAACTCATCAGCTATGCAGATTTCAATAACAGGTAGTCATCAACTCAGGTATGCTAGGTATGCAGATTTCAGCAAATGATTAATGATGCTGTATACATTGAAAGACTATTGTCTCATTTTTAGCTACCACAAATTAGTCGGTCTGTCGGTCGGTCTCGTCAGTCGGCTTTGCAAATTTGGGCAAAGCTGACTGTGTTGCAACTAAAGTGCATTCGCCATTGTTACTAGAAAAAAGGAGTCAGAATTGTAGAATTGTTCCATTTCTGTCCAGTTTTTGTTCAAGAGACGTGTTCAGTTATTTGTGAGCTGTACTGCATGTACCATTTAAGGACTGATTTTTTGACACTCCCTGTTGGGCCACATCTATGCGTGAAAGTGTAGCAAAAATAAATAAACTTACACCTCAGTATAGTATACATCTTGTATACACCTTTGAGTTTTGCTATGAATAAACATGTTATTACATTGCGCTTGCACATCTTATTCTTACTTTACACTTTAACACTCAAGCTGTACAAAAACACTTTCTGTATGGGTCTGAGGAAATGTCCATTCGCAGACCAAGAGAAGACAATTTTTGAAAATGTTCCACGAATGACTGACTTGATAAATGAGTCAGTCATTCCAGTAGTAAATTTTCAAAAATAATATTCACTTGGTCTGCAAATGGGCATTTTCTATGGGCAAATGAAATATTTCTTGATCAAATTTGAGGGTTAAGAGGTTAATATGCATCTGTTATGTGTAGTACATTGTACATTTGTATATGACCTATCATTGTGCCAGGGTCATGCTGGACAAATACTATTTGCACAATCACAATGTAATAACAGTCTAAATGTATTCTGTAACGTATATGCTGTGCTGTTGGTCCTTTCGACCATACAAAATAAATTTTATGTTGAATATTTTGAAAGTAATTTGATAGGAAGTTATTATTTTTTTGAAAATATTCTTACAGCACTAAACATAGACAGAAAGCTTTTGTGTGGAACTAGTGCATATATCAGTGCTCATTAACCCTTTAACACTCATATCGGCCAAAAATGGCTTCAGCAGTGGTGTTGAGAAAGAGACCAAAAGAACGCTATTTACATATCACTGAAATGACTGGCTCGAAAACCAAGCCCGTCATTCCAATGGTAAATTTTCAAAAAAGTCTTCTCTTGGTCTGCAAATGGACATTTTCTATGAGGAAATTTAAATTTAAATAACTTAACGTGTTTCCCCCTAAAAAACAGAAATAGATTGGTAAGTATTTAACAGTGCATCTTACTTTGCTTTGATAACATCAGTTTTTTCTGAGCTGTAGTGTACATGGAGCATATATATAGATTCTTTCAATGTCACTGTTTACTGTGTTTCTTTCTAGTAGCAATATGCATTGGAAGAATAGCCCTCAAAATAGAAATTCTTAAAGAAATATGTTGCGTGACATATTTTCATAATTTGGTGAGTTGGTCTGAATTACTGGCTTACATGTACATTTTGCAGCTATAAGAACATTTTATGAAAACTTGTCTATACATTTAAAACAGCATTAACCTTTACCACTCTGAGGTTGAATATTTTAATATTCAAATTAAATTAAAGATGAACTGGTATTCATTTTTCATACAAATTTGGTGGAAGATGTTGTTGTTATAGAAAAATGTACAGCAGTCTCTTTGCTATCGACACAGAAAATGATAGAATATTGACATCAGAGTGGTAAGGGTTAAAGCTTACAGTTAACCTCTCATTGGTTAGAAATATTTAATGCCGACCATGGCATACATGAAATTTGTATATCTTTTAGTAGGGAATAGGTGCATATGGCAATAGTCAACATTGATGTGAATCTGGAGAAAAGCTGTGGCTGTTTTTAATTATTGTGACTCTCACGATCTGGCCTCAGACTAATTATTTATCAAAATTCCCTTGTGACATTTAAATGTGATCAAATGCTTGTATTCAGGCACAACATCTAGGTATATTAATTCTTTAGTGGTCAAGCCGTCCAACACCAACATGTGCACTGGATCCTGACAAATCAAAGGTCCATTTACAGGCCAACCAATTTTTTAGAAAATTTTATTAATGGATTGAATGGTTCTATAAGCGGTAAATTTCCAAAGAGTCTTCTCTTGACCCACAACTGGATATTCAATAAGCAGATTTTTAATTTCTGGACAAATGTTGACCACTAAAGTGTTAGGACAGGAATTCGGACAAATCTGTAAACAATGACATTTAAACGTGAACTTATTAAATTACATGGCCTAACAGATGCTTTTGTCATCCATTTCTAACTATGCCCTGACTATTTTGTGAGCGGGTTTGAAGCGATCTAAAAAATTTGAACCTTGAATTGACAGAATCTCAATTTAAAGGCAACTATACATGTACATGTAAGCTGTTGAATATTTTGAAAATAATTTTACTGGAAGCTGAACTGATCCAGACTAAATTAGTTTCGAAATATAGTACTGCCTGAAAACAACTTTACATTAAAAGCATTAGAACAAAAACATAAACGAGCCAAAAATTCTTTATTTTGGATGCACTACAGAAAAAGATTTCGTGTGTAATTTACTAAATACGCGTCAACGAAACTGGCGTGAATGTGAAATAAAAACAAAATGTCTTGCTACTCGGTTCCATGCATCCTTAAATTGGACCATCACTGAACGACATAAACAGCTGAAATATTTCCCGGAATTAACCTTTCGAGTCATTCGTATCTCGCTACGATAACGAGATTAATTATGTCATACAATACACAAATTGAAGAAAGCTTCTGATCTTACTTATTCTAGAATACACATGCAATGCATGCGCCCATGTTGCATAAGATGCGCCAGATTTATACTGTGAAGTGTTGTAAAAATTTACTTTTTATCTTGAATGTTCTTTTAGAATAATATGATACATGACGACCATGGCACATACATGTAAGACATGCCAACTTTATACCATGAAGTGCCACAAAAACAAACTTCTTATCTCAAAACTTCTTTTCAAACATTATTCAGAACAATGACCAAGCAACATAACACACATAAAATTTCTATTGTAATGTATCGAAAAAACGAACCTCTTATCTAAAAGCTGTCGCTTCAGATTCTTCTAAACAGTACATTTAGAATAATATGAAACGACGGCTTTTAGATATTCTAGATTAGCCTTTGTAAACATACGTGTAGATATCGCATATTAAACGAAATCTAGGATTTCTTTTTTCACGAGAGAGTTGATACTTACCTCCCTAATACTTTTGATATTGCTAAATATTGGCTTTCACTCAATAAACACTCAGATTTAAAACAGTTAGGTGCCCCTACTGGGCAGGGAGTCAGAGCGTAGTCTGGCGGATGCCAGCCCCACCACCGCGCATGCGCAGACTAGCACTTCCTCTGACTAGATTATTGGCTGACACACATGCAACTATTAAGAGCCTGAAGACCGAGCCTCTGTGGGGTGGAGAGGCCGGGTCCGTATCTAGGGAGGTAAGTATCAACTCTCTCGTGAAAAAAGAAATCCTAGATTTCGTTTATTTCACTTCAAGAGTATACTTACCTCCCTAATACTTTTGATATTGCCAGAATTCGAAAGTGAATCTGGCGGGAGGGAGGCGAGGTCAAAAGACCAGCTCATCCCTATACGCTTTTCTGCGTTTAAGGCACTGAAACTTCTGAAACTGTAAGAAAAAACAGTCAGGATTTGACTAACCATCGGATAACACCACCGATGTATGAGAGATGACCGAATGTCATATGCGCTCCCCCCCCCTCCTTCCTGGGAGGAAGAGTCGACTGACCTCAATGTCCTATACGCTCTCTACGTACAAGTGCCATGTACTACAGGACAGAGACGAAAAAAGCTCCATTTTCGTAACTCTCAACAATGAACCACACAAATACACAAACCATCACCATATTAATAACGGGTAATCGTGACAATACAATCAACAACGGACAACACATGAACAAGACTGACCTTGTTGAAAATGGCTGCTGACATCATCTTCCCATTGGTAAAGACTGATGCAGGCCCAAAAAAGTGGGTGTTTCCATAAATTAATTGTGAAATATATAAGTAATGAGGAAAAACCTCCTCAAAAAATATAAACCGATTTATTTTTTCAAAACCGACAAGGCGAGAGGATTAGAGGTGTCACGGAGATAATGGTCTGTAAAACTTGACTCACAGTGCCACTGAGCTACCGACATAATATCATCCACAGGGACCCCATTAAATAGGGCCGTGGATGTCACTACGCCGCGGACACTGTGAGCCTTGGCCACGTCAACCTGCTTCCCGGTGGCGGATTTATGGCAAAACTGAATGCATTCCACAATCCACCTGGAAATGGTGTCCTTAGAAGCCCTCCCATGGGGTTCAATATATGACAACCATAACGCTGACTGGTCGGTGCGCCATGCCGCCGTACGTTGTTTGTACCGGCGCAGCGCCCGGACGGGACACCATGCTTTAGAATTAGGATCATATCTAGTTAAAGCAGGCAAAATAATAGGTTGACCTGGATATTTCAACGACTGATTTTTAGCCAAGAAATTAATCCTAGGTAGCAGCTTAAGGCCTTCCCCTGAAACCACAAAACGGTCATCCTCGGCTGATAAGGCATGAATTTCACTCCTACGCCTAGCCGAGGCCGCAGCAATTAAAAACACAGTCTTCAGTGTTAATAGTTTCATAGAAATGGAACTAAGTGGTTCAAAAGGCTTATCACCTAGTACTTGAAGCACTAGCGATAAACTCCAAGACGGAATCACAGGTGGATTCCTTGGTCTTAGATTGCCCATGCCTTTAATTAATACATTCAATGTATTTACTTCATCACTTCCCCTCTTAGCCAAGCAAGGAATAACAGACATTAATGCTGACTTATAACCAGCAATAGAGTTAGGCTTGAGGCTATAGGCATCATAGAGGTGACAGAGGAAATCAGCTACTACTTGAATAGATGAATCCATTGGATCAATACATCTTTTTGAGCACCATTCTGCAAATCTGTTGATTTTATAATTATATGCTCTGGAGGTTGACCCCCTCCTGGCTTTGGCCATAAACATGGCTGCTTGCTCAGAAAAGCCCTCCTTAATTCTAGATTCCTTGACAACATTCACGCAGTCAATCTGAACATTGACGGATTGTTGTGAAGGGCCTTGCCCTGGAAGATAATATCGTCCATCAGAGGCAGAGGAACCGGATTGCAGACCAGAAGGTCCAGCAGATCCGTATACCATGATCGGCTTGGCCAATCCGGGGCGATCAGAAGCACTTGGCATTCCTCTTGTCTGATTTTCTGAAGAATTTTTGGAATCAGGATTGCTGGAGGGAATGCGTATACATACATTCTCCCCCAGCTGATAGCTAACGCATCTGTTGCGAAAGCGCTTGGATCCGGAATCGGAGAGACGTACGTCGTCATCTTCGCATTCTTCTTCGTTGCGAACAAATCGATGTTGGGTTTCCCCCAATGGTCGAACAGACGATCCGCCACACATTGATTTAGTTGCCATTCCGTGGGTAAAACACTCATCCTTCGGCTCAATGAGTCTGCTAGCAGGTTTAACCTTCCCGGAATATGAACTGCTTTCAAGGTAATCTGGTGATCCAGACACCAACAAAGCAGTTTCCATGTCATCATACAGAGACTGGGCGACTTCGTTCCGCCCTGGCGGTTTATGTAAGTCACAACTGTTGAGTTGTCTGAACGAATAAGAACAATCTTGCCCTGAACTTTCTGTAAGAAATGTTCCAGGGCCAGGACTACTGCTCTTAGCTCCAGTAGATTTATATGTTCCTTTGACTGTTCCAGATTCCAAAGCCCTGATATCGTGGATTCTTCCAGGCAAGCTCCCCAGCCCTCCATCGATGCATCTGTATACACAGTCACCTGAGGGTGGGGAGGGGTTAGCAAAACCCCCGGCAAGAGATTCTCTGTATTCAACCACCATTGCAGGTGGTGAATCAGAGGCGCCAACACTGACACATTCGAGTCCAGCGAACCTGTACTCTGGGTCCATTGTGTCATGAGAAACAACTGGATCGGCCGCCTGCGTAAGGCGGCCTGAGGAATGACTGGTTCCAACGAAACCATCAACCCCAGCATTCTCAAGTAAACCCGTGCCAGGACATGACGACTGTCGCACACTGACTGAATCAAGGAGATGAGTTTTTGAACTCTCTCCTGAGTAGGATAAACATATCCTGTCTCTAGATCGAAGAACATCCCCAGGTAAACAAACTTCTGGGATGGAGTCAGCTCTGATTTTGGGAAATTGATCATCCAGCCCAAGTCTGTGAGAATTTTCAAAACAATCTCCAGATTGGCGGACAAACTTTCCCGGGTGTGCGCTTTCAACAGCCAGTCATCTATGTACGTGTGGACTGCTAAGCTTCTCCTGCGGAGGTATGCTGTGATCTCAAGAACCACACGGGTGAAAACCCGAGGAGCCGTGGAAATTCCGAAGGGCAACACCCTGAATTCCCACTGTCTGCCCTGGAATGCAAATCTCAGGAAGCGACAGAAACTCCCGTGGATGGGGATGTGGAAATAAGCGTCCTTCAAATCTATCGACGCCGTCCACATCCCCCTCTCCAACCCCGCCAACACCGAGCGCACCGTTTCCATCTTGAAACTGGGCGTCTCGATGAACTTGTTCAATGGCTTGAGGTTGAGAATCGGTCTCCACCCTCCGGTGCGTTTTGTTACTAAGAACAGGGTTGAATAGAAGCCCGGACACCTTTGTGCCGGCTGAATAGCTCCCTTTTGTATGAGGGAATTTATCTCCTCCTCGATACACAACCTTTGCTCTGGATCTCTCGGAATGGGAGTCCAGACTGGCACCAGAGACAGTCGCGACGGCGGGCCTGTCACCCACTCTGGATGATACCCGACGGAAAGCCATCGCAAGACTAAACGGTCCTGAGTTAACCGTTCCCACTCTTGCATGTGGCCGGCTAGCCGGCCTCCCACCGGCCCACCTAGGGACCGCGGTGGACACGAGGCATGCAAGAGCGGCACTGTCTCCGTCGCCATACACACCGGAGTGGTTCTTACCGCGGTAAGCGTCCTGTCAGGACCGATAACCACGCCCAGATCCTCGCGCGCCCCGCCCCGCCCCGCGCGCACCTCGGTGCGCGGGCGGCTGCCTGGCTGACGGCGCCTGAGGAACCTGCGCCCCCCTCGCTGCTGGCCGAATCGCACGCGGCCGAGGCCGACGCTGCGACGGTGGCTGGCCACTGACCTGGCCAGCACCACCTCGAGCCTGCAGGGGACGATACGCCGGGGCCGCGGCGCGAGCGTTAGCACGACGCAGCACATCAAACTGCTCGCGCAGCGCCCTCTGGTTATTCACCAGGGTGACCGTCTCTTGGAGGTGGCGACATCCCTCACCTCCAAAAAGACCAGGGCCCGTCATAGGCGTACGCAGTAGCCTATTGTACAGGTCCTGAGACGGGCACAGATTGTCCAGGGCAAACGTGCGTCTTGCCCTGACACTCCTGGTCACCGCCCGAGTCATACAGTCCAGCGCCAGGTTAATACCATCCTGGATGGTTCGCTGGACAGTGACCGGACTTGGCTGGCGCGATGCGGATGCCGTTACTACCCCCTGTAACAGCTGGGAGACGTGGGACAGAGCGGCAATCGAAGCCCTCCCACTCTCCTCCGCATCACGCAACGCGGTATTCGCCGAACGCAACGCGTTCGCGCACAAGACACCCGTGTCAGAACGGGAGCCTGGCCGCGCATCCTCACCCAAAGCCGCGCGGTCATCCACGCTGGGCTTGGGCACCACACCGTACCGCTGGTAATCCAGGGGCACGATGCGACAACGCCTGGCCACCTCGCGAGGGGCCTTCGCGAGACGTCCACTCGACTTAATGGACGACTCCGCCGCCTTGAACATGTCAACGACATGCTCCGCCAGCGGCAGAGAAGGCATAGCGTTAGCAGTCGGTTTCCCAGCTAACCACGGCGTGTGAACACGCTGGCTAGCCGACTGCTCCACGGGCAGATCAGGCCTAACGCTCACCAACCACTGGCAAGCGTCATACCAATCCTCCTCCGTGGCTAACTGCGAGCGCTCTACAAGACGGGGTCCTTCGTCTTCCTCCTGAGCGCAAGCAGTAGAGCTTGACGGCGGGTATGCTGATACACCTGGCAAGCCAGGGAAAACACGCGGGCCTGACAGCACCGGCATGAGAATATCACTGGTTTGACCAGGAGCAGGCACCGTGGCAGAGCGCGGGGTATATATAGTCTCACCACGGGCCCGGCCAGCACCAGCAACACCCTCGGCAAGCCGAGGTATGCGGTACCGCTGGCCATCAGCAGCGCCCTGGGCCACCACCTGAGCCGCGGACTTTACTCCAGGGTGAGTAAAACCGTGGAATAAGGCGCCTGTATTCCCCGCGAGGGGTGCACAAACGTCTTCATCCATGTCCACGTCGTCAGACGGCGACCCTAGCAGGTAATCCTCATTACCCTGGTCAGAAAGATTAGACCCCGGGTCAGCAAAGAGAGCTAACCCGGGCTGACCAGGAACGGTGCCATAGGAGGTACTGGCCACCGCGGCGTGCGGATACCCCTGGACTGATAAGCAGCCCGCGGGTTCCAGCGACAACCGTCCACGGTCCCCTATCGGCGCGGCAATAAGCCTGCTGCCAGGGCCGTGGAACGCCCCCTCTAATGGGGCCACCTCTGAATCGTCGAACAACGGAAGCGGACTAAGGAAAATCGATCCAGAGGCGGGGATTACCTGCTCCGAAGCCGATGATGAGGACAGTAAAGGATTTGGTCCAGGAAGCATGCCACGAAGCAACCCTGGAACCAAATCCTTTATTGTCCTCTTCATCTCTCCCAACATCTCGGTCCGGAAGGCCTCCATATCCACCGCGGACGAGACCTTCCCCTTACCCTTCCTACTTACAACCTCTCGTTTCCGCTTCTTCTTCTTCTCCTCCTCTACCACCTTGTCCGTCGCCTGTAAGCAGCACAAGAATTCGGACATTAACTCGCCCCCCCAGTGCTTACATATGTCACAATTAACCAATGGACCACAAGGGCTACATTGATAGCACAGATGCGGCCAGAACTTTTCATTAAGAAAACGACCACAGGACGCGCAACCCGGTCCCTGAAACAGGGCAAAGGACAAGGAGTATGAGCAACTAGTTAAGCTTAGAAACTCAATCCAACTCAAAGAGAAGGAAAACGATCATAAAGATCAATATACATCAGAAACCAGCATAGCGCTTGAATAGCTGATAAACACATAGCCAGGCTGATTATGACGTCATTAATCCCGTGACAGGAAAAATTCGATCCCAACAAAACATCCAAGTGCAAGGACGAATTGTATGCTGAATGGATAAGTCGACTACACAACCATCAGATACATATAGATAACTCTTTTCTGGCAAAAATGTTAATTATCTCCCTTTGTTTGTTTACAATAATTAACATCACCACATTATCAATAACTAGATACCTGACACTTTGTATAGACAAACCATCCAACGTGACGAACCGGAGAACTCCACCATCTGCACGCCTCTTAACTCTCTCCACCTCATGGGGAAGGAATTGGATCAAGAGGGCAAAGTGAGAAGACCTTTATACTAGGCCTCCAACTCACTGGACATATTTTTCATTTGGTTAGATAACCTAACAGTGTTAGTAGGAAATGGAACCATGGTGGAGAGAAAACTAACTCTCTGCTACTGTGATGCGACCACCTAGCGTCATACAGACCTGTGGACATAAACAGAAAGAGAAATTAGTCATAGGTAGCACCGAGTTGACATAAACCAACTAACCAAGGCGCTTATCACGGTAACCGCGAGTCCCGGAAACACAATACACCGGGAAGAAAACTCGCTAATTTTACTAGAAGTCACCTGATTTAAAGGTCCTAAGTCCCCCTTTGGCGAATCGTTCCGTCCTGCCATCCAAATCAGTGACTATCACTCCAAAAAACACCACTCAAACAGTCTAAGATTAAGGAAAAGCTATTGCAACAAAAAGACATGTGTGAACTCTCTGCCAATAATCTAGCAAAGAGGTAGTGCTAGTCTGCGCATGCGCGGTGGTGGGGCTGGCATCCGCCAGACTACGCTCTGACTCCCTGCCCAGTAGGGGCACCTAACTGTTTTAAATCTGAGTGTTTATTGAGTGAAAGCCAATATTTAGCAATATCAAAAGTATTAGGGAGGTAAGTATACTCTTGAAGTGAAAATACGCGTACAGGCTAGATCGCTTATGATCCTCTCAAAAGTGGCATTTCAGAGTTCATTGTTTTGTCCCCGAATGTATAGTCTCCAAAATATGTTTTTGTTACTAAGCCTATTACATAGTCGCGATTTACTGAACCCATGTCACCAGCGGTCTCGACAACTAGGCCTATAGTGAGGGTACGCGCATGAGAAATCTAGCCAATATAGCAATATCTATGATTGTAAAACTACGTAATTTTTTTAACGTTTTTCATTCCGAACACAAGGCTGTGGACAAAGAAGAACGGCTCTTTATCAACAAAGTGTAGAGTCAGCTTTTGACTTGACATTTCTTATATCAGTACATGTACTACAGTACGTACATATGTATATCATTAAACTGGCGCGTTATGGTATTACTAAAATCAGAGTGCGCAAACCACATTCACTGGTCCACTTTAAAATGTAACGTTTTTCGTACGAGCACATTTTGGTGCGAGCAAAAAACTACACATGCCATTGCGAAATTGTTTTGGGCGTGGCAAATTTCAGCACGTTCTGGTCGCGATTTACACAAATAATGTAAAGTTGGTTGCAGCCTTGCAGGCGGTACTGTATTCAACAGAATGCTAATTAATTATAAATTCAGCAAAGCCATACAATTTAGATGCCTAGTATCAGGCATTTGCCACTATCACCAACACACACACACACACACACACACAGACACACACACACACACACACACTCTCTCTCTCTCTCTCTCCCACTCACTCACTCACTCACTCACTCACTCACTCACTCACTCACTCACTCACTCACTCACTCACTCACTCACTCACTCACTCACTCACTCACTCACTCACTCACTCACACACACACACACACACACACACACACACACACACACCACACACACACACACACACACACACATTATTTGATTGTGACATCAGCTAACAGGTGTTGGATTTTGATCATGAGTGACAGATTGGACCCCACCCCTCCATTAACATATGTGTATTTAAATGATCTCTATCTATGTGCTTATAATTTACATTCTCTTATATTACTGAAACAATAGGATATGTACACTGTTCCTACCTTCTAGTTGTACGCAAGCTTGAAAAGATTAAGTTAAAAATAATAACAGGTTTTTTTCAAAGTAGTCACTGCAACACAAACAAGAAGTCAGCTTAACATTTTATTGGTCAAAAATGATTAAGAAAATCTAAATAGTATTTGCGGGTCAAGACCACATTTGAAAATTTCCCGCTAGAATGACTGGCTCAGTTATCAAGCAAGTCAACCTAGTAGGGAAATTTCAAAAAAGATTTTACCTTGCAAATCGACATTCTACAAGACCAATGTAAAGGCTGGTTTGACTATTAAAGGGTTAATATACAGATCGAGATTTAAATCTTAATTTGATTACATTCTTACACCATCACCATATTAAATAAATAGTATAAGCGCAGATTAGTATTAATATGCATTTTCCTAAATGCACACAGAACATTACAATTGTACAACGTAGTTAATTAATTCTGCAAACACTGTGCCAAAGAATCGATCAGGTTAGCAGGACTGATCAGTTTTTAAGACTAGAAAATGTTGTTTGAATCAGAGATCCCCTTAAATCACTGGAAATACCTTTCTCTATGTAGTACATGTATGTAGCAATTCAAAGTCTTCATATTATTAAGAAAAAAAATTTTAAACAAGGAAATTTACAAAGTTCTTGCACTAAAAAGCACATTTTCACCCGAAATGTTTGACCTATACCTAAGGTGAATCCTACAAAAGGCACATCTAGCCATCATAAAGAAGCCACATGCCAAATTTCATTAAAGGACAATTCCGGGATTGGTAAAAGTGTACTTTATTTGAAAGACTTATATGACTAACAGATTGGATCCTAAATAAAAACAATAGACAAATAATACGAGTAATTATAACATCGTAAACATGGGATTAGTTTATCTCCCGGGCGGCGCCATTTTCTTGCAACGAGAGCGAGATTTCACGAGACCCTGCTATCATGCCCGCACCAACGCTATATTTACCTAGCACGAAAGCTGTACAGTAAATATGTATATATATATGCATGGAGGCCTAACATGTGATAATTTGTCATCGTTAGGGCATTGCCCAGATAAGCTAGTACGTTTTTCAAGTAATTCTAGTATCCGCAGTCGGTGGGGAATTGTTAAGCCCTAGACCGCTGAAGCATAGATTCCATTTTCTCTATCCTATCAGAATGTGTTCATTTTGGTAACAATACTGCTCTAAGTCATTGCTGTGCACGACAGCAGCACGTTTCAGCAACATTTTTTTTCTTCTAAATGTACCCCGGCACTATCTCTGTAAATAGGCTATTACGCATTTTACACCATGCGATAAGGGTTAAATGAAGTGGCACACTTGACACATGCGTATTGTCAAATTACTCAGCCGACTCAAGATACTGTTATAGCATGTGTCGCAGGCAGTGTAAATATATATTCCAAGAAAACATATGATATGATAATATTGCCGGAACCACAGAACCGATTGTAATAATTCTGATACCTACCTGTAGTTGCAAATTCGAAGATTTATCCAATGCTAGGGATGTTAGAATCGGCTTAATGGGTCAAAAGATACACTCTGCGGGGAAAACTAAGCTAGCAAAGTTTCAAACAAAATAAACGAAATCAAGGATTTCTTTTTTCACGAGAGAGTTGATACTTACCTCCCTAATACTTTTGATATTGCTAAATATCGGCTTTCACTCAATAAACACTCAGATTAAAACAGTTAGGTGCCCCTACTGGGCAGGGAGTCAGAGCGTAGTCTGGCGGATGCCAGCCCCACCACCGCACATGCGCAGACTAGCACTTCCTCTGACTAATTTATTGGCTGATACACATGCAACTATTAAGAGCCTGAAGACCGAGCCTCTGTGGGGTGGAGAGGCCGAGTCCGTATCTAGGAAGGTAAGTATCAACTCTCTCGTGAAAAAAGAAATCCTTGATTTCATTTATTTCACATCAAGAGTATACTTACCTCCCTAATACTTTTGATATTGCCAGAATTCGACAGTGAATTCGGCGGGAGGGAGGCGAGGTCAAAAGACCAGCTCATCCCTATACGCTTTTCTGCGTTTAAGGCACTTAAACTTCTGAAACTGTATGAAAAAACAGTCAGGATTTGACTAGCCATCGGATAACACCACCGATGTATGAGAGATGACCGAATGTCATATGCGCTCCCCCCCCACTCCTTCCTGGGAGGAAGAGTCGAATGCCTCAATGTCCTATACGCTCTCTACGTACAAGTGCCATGTACTACAGGACAGAGATGAAAAAACTCCCTTTTCGTATACTCTCAACAATGAACCACATAAATACACAAAACCACCATCATATTAATAACGGGTAACGTGACAAGACAATCAACAATGGACAACTCATGCACAAGACTGACCTTGTTGAAAAGGCTGCTGACATCATCTTCCCATTGGTGAAGAATGATGCAGTCCCAAAAAAGTGGTTGTTTCCATAAATTAATTGTGAAATATATAAGCAATGAGGAAACCTCATCAAAAATATAAACCTAGTTATTTTTCGAAAATCGACAAGGCGAGAGGATTAGTGGTGTCACGGAGATAATGGTCTGTAAAACTTGACTCACAGTGCGACTGAGCCACCGACATAATATCATCCACAGGGACCCCATTAAATAGGGCAGTGGATGTCACTACGCCGCGGACACTGTGAGCCTTGGCCACGTCAACCTGCTTCCCGGTGGCGGATTTATGACAAAACTGAATGCATTCTACAATCCACCTGGAAATGGTGTCCTTAGAAGCCCTGCCATGGGGTTCAATATATGACAACCATAACGCCGACTGGTCGGTGCGCCACTCCGATGTACGTTGTTTGTACCGGAGAAGCGCCAGGACGGGACACCATGCTTTAGAATTAGGATCATATCTAGTTAAAGCAGGCAAAACAATAGGTTGACCTGGATATTTCAACGACTGATTCTTAGCCAAGAAATTAATCCTAGGTAGCAGCTTAAGGCCTTCCCCTGAAACCACAAAACGGTCATCCTCGGCTGATAAGGCATGAATTTCACTTCTACGCCTAGCCGAGGCCGCAGCAATTAAAAACACAGTCTTCAGTGTTAATAGTTTCATAGAAATGGAACTAAGTGGTTCAAAAGGCTTATCACTAAGTACTTGAAGCACTAGCGATAAACTCCAAGACGGAATCACAGGGGGATTCCTTGGTCTTAGATTGCACCTGCCTTTAATTAATACATTTAATGTATTTACTTCATCACTTCCCCTCTTAGCCAAGCAAGGAATAACAGACATTAAAGCTGACTTATAACCAGCAATAGAGTTAGGCTTGAGGCTATAGGCATCATACAGGTGACAGAGGAAATCAGCTACTACCTGAATAGATGAATCCATTGGATCAATACATCTTTTTGAGCACCATTCTGCAAATCTGTTGATTTTATAATTATATGCTCTGGAGGTTGACCCCCTCCTGGCTTTGGCCATAAACATGGCTGCTTGCTCAGAAAAGCCCTCCTTAATTCTAGATTCCTTGACAACATCAACGCAGTCAATCTGAACATTGACGGATTGTTGTGAAGGGCCTTGCCCTGGAAGATAATGTCGTCCATCAGAGGCAGAGGAACCGGATTGCAGACCAGAAGGTCCAGCAGATCCGTATACCATGATCGGCTTGGCCAATCCGGGGCGATCAGAAGCACTTGGCATTCCTCTTGTCTGATTTTCTGAAGAATTTTTGGAATCAGGATTGCTGGAGGGAATGCGTATGCATACATTCTCCCCCAGCTGATCGCTAACGCATCTGTTGCGAAAGCGCTTGGATCCGGAATCGGAGAGACGTACGTCGTCATCTTCGCATTCTTCTTCGTTGCGAACAAATCGATGTTGGGTTTCCCCCAATGGTCGAACAGACGATCCGCCACACATTGATTTAGTTGCCATTCAGTGGGTAAAACACTCATCCTCCGGCTCAATGAGTCTGCTAGCAGATTTAACCTTCCCGGAATATGAACTGCTTTCAAGGTAATCTGGTGATCCAGGCACCAACAAAGCAGTCCCCATGTCATCATACAGAGACTGGGCGACTTCGTTCCGCCCTGGTCACAACTGTTGAGTTGTCTGAACGAATAAGAACAATCTTGCCCTGAACTTTCTGTAAGAAATGTTCCAGGCCCAGGACTACTGCTCTTAGCTCCAGTAGATTTATATGTTCCTTTGACTGTTCCAGATTCCAAAGCCCTGGTATCGTGGATTCTTCCAGGCAAGCTCCCCAGCCCTCCATCGATGCATCTGTATACACAGTCACCTGAGGGTGGGGAGGGGTTAGCATAACCCCCACCAAGAGATTCTCTGTGTCCAACCACCATTGCAGGTGATGAATCAGAGGCACCAACACTGACACGTTCGAGTCCAGCGAACCTGTACTCTGGGTCCATTGTGTCATGAGAAATAACTGGATAAGAGTATTGCCTGCGTAAGGCGGCCTGAGGAATGACTGGTTCCAATGAAACCATCAACCCCAGCATTCTCAAGTAAACCCGTGCCAGGACATGACGACTGTCGCACACTGACTGAATCAATGAGATGAGTTTCTGAACTCTCTCCTGAGTAGGAAAAACATATCCTGTCTCTAGATCGAAGAACATCCCCAGGTAAACAAACTTCTGGGATGGAGTCAGCTCTGATTTTGGGAAATTGATCATCCAGCCCAAGTCTGTGAGAGTCTTCAAAACAATCTCCAGACTGGCCGATAAACTTTCCTGGGTGTGCGCTTTCAACAGCCAGTCGTCTATGTACGTGTGGACTGCTATGCTTCTCCTGCGGAGGTATGCGGTGATCGCAAGAACCACACGGGTGAAAACCCGAGGAGCCGTGGAAATTCCGAAGGGTAACACCCTGAATTCCCACTGTCTGCCCTGGAATGCAAATCTCAGGAAGCGACGGAAACTCCTGTGTATGGGGATGTGGAAATAAGCGTCCTTCAAATCTATCGACGCTGTCCACATTCCCCTCTCTAATCCCGCCAACACCGAGCGCACAGTCTCCATCTTGAAACTGGGCGTCTCTATGAACTTGTTCAATGGCTTGAGGTTGAGAATTGGTCTCCACCCTCTGGTGTTTTTCGTTACTAAGAACAGGGTTGAATAGAAGCCCGGACACCTTTGTGCCGGCTGAATAGCTCCTTTTTGTATGAGGGAATTTATTTCCTCCTCGATACACAACCTTTGCTCTGGATCTCTCGAATTTGGAGTCCAGATCGGCACTAGAGACAGTCGCGATGGCGGGCCTGTCATCCAATCGGGATGATACCCGACTGACAGCCATCGCAAGACTAAACGGTCCTGAGTTAACCGTTCCCACTCTTGCATGTGGTCGGCTAGCCGGCCTCCCACCGGTCCACCTAGGGATAGAGGTGGACATAAGGAGTGCAAGAGCGGCACTGTCTCCTTTGCCAGAAACACCAGAGCGGTTCTCACCGCGGTAACCGTCCCATCAGGAACGATTACCACGCCCAGATCCTCGCGCGCCACGACCAGCACCGCGCGCACCTCGGTGCGCGGGCGGCTGCCTGGCTGACTGCGCCTGAGGAGCCTGCGCCCCCCTCGCTGCTGGCCGAATCGCACGCGGCCGAGGCCGACGCTGCGATGGTGGTTGGCCTCTGACCTGGCCACCACCACCTCGAGCCTGCAGGGGACGATAAGCAGGGGGTGCGGCGCGAACGTTAGCACGACGAAGCACCTCAAACTGCTCGCGCAGCGCCCTCTGGTTATTCACCAGGGTGACCGTCTCCTGGAGGTGGCGACATCCCTCACCTCCAAAAAGACCAGGACCCGTCATAGGCGTACGGAGTAGCCTATTGTACAGGTCCTGAGACGGGCACAGATTGTCCAGGGCAAACGTGCGTCTTGCCCGGACACTCCTGGTCACCGCCCGAGTCATACAGTCCAGCGCCAGGTTAATACCATCCTGGATGGCTCGCTGGACCGTGACCGGGCTTGGCTGGCGCGATGCGGATGCTGTTACTACCCCTTGTAACAGCTGGGAGACGTGGGACAGAGCGGCAATCGAAGCCCTCCCACTCTCCTCCGCATCACGCAACGCGGTATTTGCTGAACGCAACACGTTCGAGCACAAGACCCCCGTGTCAGAACGGGAGCCTGGCCGCGCATCCTCACCCAAAGCCGCGCGGTCATCCACGCTGGGCTTGGGTACCACACCGTACCGCTGGTAATCCAGGGGCACGATGCGACAACGCCTGGCCACCTCGCGCGGGGCCTTCGCGAGACGTCCACTCGACTTGATGGACGTCTCCGCCGCCTTGAACATGTCAACGACATGCTCCGCCAGCGGCAGAGAAGGCATAGCGTTAGCAGTAGGCTTACCAGCTAACCACGGCCTGTGAACACGCTGGCTAGCCGACTGCTCCACGGGCAGATCAGGCCTAACGCTCACCAACCACTGGCAAGCGTCAGACCAATCCTCCTCCGTGGCTAGCTGCGAGCGCTCTACAAGACGGGGGCCTTCGTCTTCCTCCTGAGTGCAAGCAACAGAGCTTGACGGCGGATACGCTGATACCCCTGGCAAGCCAGGGAGAGCATGCGGGCCTGACAACAGCGGCATGCTAATCTCACTGGCTTGACCAGGAGCAGGCGCCGTGGTAGAGCGCGGGGCACATACCGTCCCACCACGGCCCCGGCCAGCACCAGCGACAGTCTCGGCAAGCCGAGGTATGCGGTAACGCTGGCCCTCAGCGCCCAGGGCCACAGTCTGAACCGTGGATTCTACCCCTGGGAGAGTAGAACCGTGGAATAAGTCGCCTGTATTCCCCGCGAGGGGTGCACAGACGTCATAATCCATGGCCACGTCCTCAGACGGCGACCCCAACAGGTAATCATCATCCTCCTGGCCAGACAGATTAGACTCCGGGTCAGCAAAGAGAGCTAACCCGGACTGGCCAGGGAAAGTGCCATAGGAGGTACTGGCACCCGCGGCGTGCAGATACCCCTGGACTGATAAGCAGCCCGCGGGTTCCAGCGACAACCGTCCACGGTCCCCTATCGGCGCGGCAATAAGCCTGCTGCCAGGGTCGTGGAACGCCCCCTCTAATGGGGCCACCTCTGAATCGTCGAACAACGGAAGCGGTCTAAGGAAAATCGATCCAGAGGCGGGGATTACCTGCTCCGAAGCCGATGATGAGGACAGTAAAGGATTTGGTCCAGGAAGCATGCCACGAAGCAACCCTGGAACCAAATCCTTTATTGTCCTCTTCATCTCTCCCAACATCTCGGTCCGGAAGGCCTCCATATCCACCGCGGACGAGACCTTCCCCTTACCCTTCCTACTTACAACCTCTCGTTTCCGCTTCTTCTTCTTCTCCTCCTCTACCACCTTGTCCGTCGCCTGTAAGCAGCACAAGAATTCGGACATTAACTCGCCCCCCCAGTGCTTACATATGTCACAATTAACCAAGGGACCACAAGGGCTACATTGATAGCACAGATGAGGCCAGAACTTTTCATGAAGAAAACGTCCACAGGACGCGCACCCCGGTCCCTGAAACAGGGCAAAGGACAAGGAGTATGAGCAACTAGTTAAGCTTAGAAACTCAATCCAACTCAAAGAGAAGGAAAACGATCATAAAGATCAATATACATCAGAAACCAGCATAGCGCTTGAATTGCTGATAAATACATAGCCAGGCTGATTATGACGTCATTAATCCCGTGACAGGAAAAATTCGATCCCAACAAAACATCCAAGTGCAAGGACGAATTGTATGCTGAATGGATAAGTCGACTACACAACCATCAGATACATATAGATAACTCTTTTCTGGCAAAAATGTTAATTATCTCCCTTTGTTTGTTTACAATAATTAACATCACCACATTATCAATAACTAGATACCTGACACTTTGTATAGACAAACCATCCAACGTGACGAACCGGAGAACTCCACCATCTGCACGCCTCTTAACTCTCTCCACCTCATGGGGAAGGAATTGGATCAAGAGGGCAAAGTGAGAAGACCTTTATACTAGGCCTCCAACTCACTGGACATAATTTTTCATTTGGTTAGATAACCTAACAGTGTTAGTAGGAAATGGAACCATGGTGGAGAGAAAACTAACTCTCTGCTACTGTGATGTCACCACCTAGCGTCATACAGACCTGTGGACATAAACAGAAAGAGAAATTAGCCCTAGGTAGCACCGAGTTGACATAAACCAACTAACCAAGGCGCTTATCACGGTAAACGCGAGTCCCGGAAACACAATACACCGGGAAGAAAACTCGCTAATTTTACTAGAAGTCACCTGATTTAAAGGTCCTAAGTCCTCCTGTGGCGAAGTGTACCCTCCTGCCATCCAAATCAGATACTATCACTCCAAAATATACACCAATTAACAGTTTAAGAGTAAGAAAAGCTTATGACTCAAAAAGACATGTGTGTTCTCTTTGCCAATAATCTAGCAAAGAGGTAGTGCTAGTCTGCGCATGCGCGGTGGTGGGGCTGGCATCCGCCAGACTACGCTCTGACTCCCTGCCCAGTAGGGGCACCTAACTGTTTTAAATCTGAGTGTTTATTGAGTGAAAGCCAATATTTAGCAATATCAAAAGTATTAGGGAGGTAAGTATACTCTTGAAGTGAAATGAGTATTACAGCTACAATGACAGAATTTACTGTGCCGAAGATTTACAATGTTATCACATAGCGAGAAAAATTCCATCAAAATATCTTAATTATTGAAATTACTACAGCTTGCCGGGCAATATGAAAATTCCCAGATTTTATGTCAAAATGTTAGTTCATTTGGTGATATCTCTGGCAATATTTTCGTGAGCAAAATTATAATTGGTCAGGCAAATAGCCATTTCTTTCAGCTTTAAGCATACTCCAATTTAATGACAATACGCAAAGATAGAGTCTGCGAGACAAAAATCATCCCATGCTGAATTTTACCACAAAAAAAAGGATATCATATTCTCAGATTATATCTTACATGTAGATGAATAATTTTTTTCATATATTCCAGTCTTTTGAACCTCTTGTCCGATATTAACATCCATTACATCATATTAATGCCGAGGTCAGCACATATTTAGAGATCCTAGAATCATTGGAATCGCTTCAGTGGTTCGTTTGCTATTATCATTTACGCATACTTCCTTAAAATATATACCCGCATCTATTGGCCTCGCTCCTCTAGTCATAGCAATAGCGGTGGTGCGGGGCTGACGTTGCCAGATGCAATAAAATGGCAGCGCCCAGATGTGCGAAAAATTGTCATTTTACTGACTTTATCTAGCGATAGTTAGTTATGCTTTTTCTATCTGGTTATTATTTTGGCGCAATTTCATTAAACATGTAATAATCTTTCAAATAAAGCACACTTTTTATCATCCCGGAATTGTCCTTTAAATTATTTTAAGCGATTATGTATGATATGGTGTTTATGAGGAAATTGACAAAAATTTAATTTTTGCATTAAATAAAACATTTTCTCCCAAACTCCCAAAATCTTGGACCTAAAAAGGTGAATCAATTCAAAAGGCACATCTGCGTATCATAACCAGGGCATACACCAAGTCTCATTAAAATATCTGAAGCGGTTCTGTATGATATGCTGTTTACGAGAAAATAGACAAAAATCGAGTTTCTTATTTAAAAAGCCAATTTTGCGAATCCTTCAAAAAGCGCATCTAGCCATCATAAAGAAGCCACCTGCCAAGTTTCACTAAAATATCTGAAGCGGTTCTGTATGAAAAGCTGTTTACGAGGAAATTGACAAAAATCATGTTTTTGCATTAAAAAGCCCATTTTCACCCCAAATCTTGTACCTATAAAGGTGAATTCTCGAAAAGCCACATCTGTGTATCATAACTAAGGGATACACCAAGTTTCATTAAAAAATCTGAAGTGGTTCTGTATGATATGCTGTTTACCACTACAAGGAAATAGACAAAAATCTAGTTTTTTAAATTAAAAGGCCAATTTTCACTCAAAATATTGAACCTACCAAGGTAAATCCTTCAAAAGGCACATTTAGCCATCATAAGGAAGCCACCTGCCAAGTTTCATTAAATTATTTTAATCGATTCTGTATGATATGGTGTTTATGATGAAATTGTCAAAGATCGTGAGGTTTTGTGTTAACAAGTTTCATTAAAATATCTGAATGTCCATGATACACAATACACAGTCCTGTATGATATGCTGTTTATGAGATAGTGTGGGTGGACAGATGGACGGACAGACACAGACGGATGGACAGACAGACGTGGTGATTACTATAGGGCTTCCCCACTGCCCTAATTATATTGTAAGCTGGTGCAAACATTCGATAGCATGTTCAGCTTATATTTACCGCAAAACCATTTTCAAACCGAGCACTTGTATATACAATTATTACACCAATACTCACATTCCTGGGTTTGTAGCGCTTCAATGAGGAATTTTGTTGAATGTTTACTGGGTTCAGTACAACGAGCAGCGCCTTTACTTTGCAGCTTCAGACCAGAGATTCTAATCTGTTCATTGAGCCACATGTGAAGCCACATCAAATCACAGTTACAGAGCCAAGGATTCTTAGATAAAGCACTGCAGTATAACAAGTATCAGTACTATAGTAATCTACATCAGGAGTGAACATTTGACAAATTCGGTTAAAATAAATTACCTGATTTTAACCCTAGGTAACCATGAATCATAAAGATTATTGATACTCTTTTGTAAATGAAATAAGTAACTTTATCTCAGTTTCAAAGCAGCCATACAGGAAACGCTTGAATTTTTTTAAGATAATATGACTGGGAATCAATGCTATATTAGTTTATTTTCAAAATATTCAATAGAAAGAATGCTTACCACTAGAATGACTGGCTTGATAAATGAGCCAGACATTTCAGTGATACATGTAAACTTTCAAGAATAGTCTTTTTGTCTGCCAAATGACCATTCACTATGTATATTTATGTAAATACAGAAATCTCATTTTCTTGACCCGTTTTCACCATTCACCCTTTAATGGCTAAATTTGTTCAGGAAAATTAAAATATTTGCTTATTTAATGTCCATTGGCAGGTCATTTTAGAAAATTTACCATTGGAATGTCTGGCTTATTCACCAAGCCTGTCATTCCAGAGACAGAAATGACAGATTTTCAAAAATACTCTTATCTTGACCTGCAAATCAACATTCCTCAAGACCACTGCAGATGTCAGTTTTGGCTGGCTTCGCCTAGGAAAGGGTTAAAGAATTAAAATAATACATACATGTATACTGTAGTTGTTAACAAACGTGCATACTGATTACATGTATGTATCGAAATTAGACAAATAATGCAGGACGAGAAATTAACCACTGATCCTGTGCTTCGTAGACCTTTGTCGCATATGGATCAGTAACGTATAATTGGTTTAGGAAAGTACCTGATCCAGCTGAATCACAGTGCCTCATTAGTAGTAGTTATATTGCACAATTCAAACAAGATTTACTGCTTACTTCATCAAGCAGTTAGTGCAACCTGTGGTATTTTAACCATTTAGTGGTCAAGCCGACCAAAAATGGAATTTACAATGGTCTTGAGAAATGTTCATTTGCAGGCCAAGAGAGTACTAAATTTGAAAATGTAGAGCTGGAATGTGACATGTCTGGCTCAATAAATGAGCCAGTCATTTCAATGGTAAATAGTTTTCTGTTGGCATGTTAATGGACATTTTGACTTCTTGACTATTAAATAATTAATTACCGTAATAACATATGGTATAAATGATGCATTCAGAACATTTAATTAATTTTATATTCTGTGCAGTACTACAGTCATGAGAATATGCATCGCTGCAAAATTCTAGGGATCTGTGAATTTTCTGTTATACTGATCCGTATGGATCATGATTTAAAAAGTTAATTTCTAGCCCTCATAATGGTGTTCATTTATATTCATTTGTAGGCCAAGAGTAGACTATTTTAAAACAACATGTAGACTTTTTATAAATTTCCCAAAATTGTCTTATCTTGGCCTACAAATCGACATTCCTCAAGACCTTTGCTTAGGCAGGTTTTGGCCGGGTTGGCCATTATAAGGTTAACACCAGTCACTGTCACACGTACAGAGAATGGGTGAGTGGAATGCTTTAATTATTAAAAATGGTCAACTTTGATCTTAAAGAACATTTAAATAATTTCCTAGAAAATGTGAATTTTGCGGATAACAAGTCTATTTTTACCGGTGTGGCCATATAAACGCTACGAAAAGCTCATCCACCGTGATACTTACACAGAGGTGATAGCGGTGAGATCAGTAAAAATGCCATTGGGTAATGTCTGCAAGTCATTATCGGACAAGTCGCTGAAGAAAGAAACAAATATATCTCAAACAATTGAGTAAGTGTTAAACATAAGAAAGGTTTAATGGTTTTCTGGCCAACACAAACTAATTAGAATAATGATGTATGTAACTAATCATTATGTTATATGTAGTCTAGATTTATTCATGATAACCGTGTCCATACTAACTATCATGCTGAACAGAATACAAAGTACAGGTAGATATCAAAGCATAGCAATATGTCAACTTTTCCCGAATCTGGTAACACTTTCATCGACAACTCCCTGTACAAATAAACAATACATGGCAACTTGTCATTGATATACAGGAATGAATAGGAAAAAAGTTACAAAACTTTTTAACCAAGTAGTCAAAGAATTGTAAGTCCACCCACCCTTTTTAATATCCATGACCGTTGACCTTTTTAACCCAAAACCGAAAAGTTGTTTCCGGACACTAAGGGAGAATATCCCAGCCAGCCTGCCAGGTTTGTTGAAAATCCATCTAGTGTAACTTGTCGTATCGTTTCAGACGGATGGACAGATGGATGAATGGACAGACAGACAGAGGGTGCTTACAATAGTCTGCCGATCTTTTGTTGTGAGAGCAAAATACATGTACATGTAGGATATTCATCTGTGCATATTTTAAAATTGAATGCTTCATTTGACAAGACACAAAATAAGACTTTTGTAATAATAAATTTTAATATTAATACAAAATAGAAAATTGGAATGCAGTACAACCAGTATTTAGTAGGAAATTAATTATGGACGCTGACCACACAATTAGATCAAAGCTTCCATCCAGCCAATAAAAACTCCAATATGGCTAAAATAACCCAAAATTTGGAGTGATTTTAATATCATTTTATCACAGATCAAGTTCTCTTGAACAAACATTAATCGTTCTGACTTGGAATATAATGAATTTCAGCCAGGTTACAACAGTTCCTGAGATGTCATTTTCGAGAAAAAGATGGCCACTACAAAACTGAACCAATCAAAATTCTGAAAGAAAGTTGTGGAGCCAATTGCCACAGGGTTCATCTACCCAAATTTCGCTGAAATCCACCAGGTGGTTCTTAAGGAGAAGTCATTTAAAGCACTTCCCATTCATTAAATAAAATTTCCAGAAGTTATTAACATCCAATATGGCACTAGAAAATCTAACAATGGAAATTCTGAATGGTATCTCCAGAAACAATCACCATATACATATCTAGTCAAATTTGCTTAAAATTGGGCCAATGAATACGGATGAATGGTTTTCTTAAAAATTTCCCAAAAAATCCACCAAAAAACTGACCAATCAAAATTCTGAATCGCAGTACCGGAGCGTATCGCCATAGGATCCTTCGGTTGAAAACAGCAAGCGACAATAACTTCAATAATGAGGTGCATTTTGATAATTACCAGTATATTTTTCATAATATCTCAGCTTTCCACCAGAATGATTGACCAATCAAAATTCTGGAGCCAAGCAACATAAAATCCTTCCTGCAAAACTCAGTTGAAATCCACCAAATGGCTAAGGAGAACATACATTTTGACAATTTCTGGTAAATATTTCATAAGTTCTAAGATCTATAGCCAAATAATTGACCAATCAAAATTCTAAATAGAGGTTCTCGAGTGGACCTCTATAGGGTGACGTCCTTCTTAACCCAAATTCTGTTGAAACCCAGCAATCGGCTAAGGAGATACATTTTGACAATTTCCACCCAAACAATTGACCAAGCTAAATTCTGAATTAGAAGGACTGGAGCCTAGCACCATAGAATCCTTCCAGCCAAATTTGGTTGAAATCTACTAAGCGGTTAAGGAGAAGATATTTTTGACAATTTCCGGTACGTTTTTTATCTAAACTAACTGGTATCTGAAGATACCGGGGGAGGTGTATGTAAATCGACACTTTAGTTATCACCATTCGGAAACCCCAATAGTTTCTCCGAGTCGGATCCTGCCAACGTGTCGATTTGGAGTCCAGACACTTATTAAGCCATATGGCTAGACGAGCGCAGAAAGGGACAATCACTCGATATTAATAAGAGGCCTTAGGATAATTGGCCAATTTTACACAATCTAGCCAATGTGTTACATATCCACTACAGCCGGAAAAGAGACAATGTGTCTCTTACGAAGAGATTGTCCCTAACTACTTTAAACCTATCCTATCGAGCTAGAAAAGCCAGGTTTAGTCGGTCACATGTCAGGCTCGAGCATGATCAGTGACCTCAGTGTAAAATTGATGCTGGGGGAATATAGTGATGCGGATATAATGTTGTTGTATAGTATTACCTAGCGTACTGCGTCCTAGAGTTTTCATATAAACAAAACATATTAACTAGGATGGCTACTTGCCATATACATAATTAACTAATACAATGCTAACGATATCTCAGGTCATAAGACCTCACAGTTCTTGTTAGTTGAGAGCACACGGAAATAAGGATAATATATACAATAAGAAACAGTAAGTATAAAAATGCGGTCCGAAAAGCCGGGTAGGTACCTATTAGTCATCAGTACCTTTTATGGAAATAATGAAATGCACAGTAGTATAGTTACTTGAGTACCTATTGGTCATCGATACATTAAGAGTCCATAAATCACAGAAATTGATACGCTACAGTTGTGTAGCGCGAGATGGCACGATCCTGAATGCAGGGAAGATTTCCGCAAGCAGACTGTTGATGCGGCTCACTCTCAAGATGGTGAACAAGAACAGGTAGAGAAAGATGTCCACTAGACAATCAGAATAACCGATACATAATTTACACAGTTGGTTATAAAGTTTCCGTCCGGCGACGTTAGTTTGAAAGTTGCTCATTAACAATGAGGGATATAGTTGTAATTAAATATGCATGTACATTAAACTGGGTACACGGTGCGGGATACGTCGCATAGCTCTTGAGACGCACCGAGCAGAGTCCCACCACATTGTGGTCTAAAAGTTAATTAACACACGTGACATGCTGCGGGGAAGTTTGATACTACTTTTCAGTGTGGTCCGGAAGATCTGGCGAGTTATCCATCAAGAATCACCTCAGCTCTACATCCTGTAGTATTACATTGGGCCCGCAAAGCCCATCCGCAGGAAACTCCTCTATGAAAGTTCGGAAATGGCAGTTCTTATATTAATTTATTTTTGCCCCCGGATGGCCGTCCGGAAGCTTCCAAAATTGTATCGCAGATGTTCAAGACTGCTCACCGGCGCAGGCGATCTCAATTCCCAATGGCACTGCTGTGGTGTAGGTACCTCAGTCAGTCAGCAGTTCTTCCGCTTCTAACACTGCACTGGTACAGCAGTCTTGCTGACTGTGTCGGCTTCCACGCCGAAGTGCTCTCGATTCTCGATTTCTGTCTCCTTTTACACTACTCGTGACGTCAGAGGGAGGACGCGCCAGCCAATCAGAGAGTGAGCAGTAGCCAATTAACCTTAAAGTAATATTTTGAAGACAATTTAAACAAGCCTTTTAATGATAACTCGGCCATTTCTGGTCCAATTTTAAAAAGGTAAAAGGTTCTGTAATCCTCGTTTCATTCCGGTCCTGATTGGTACCAAAAACAATGAGAATAGTGTGATTTGGGAGAAATCACCAGTACCAACTCGGTACAATATAAGCGTACACTCTCCCAATACTAACACGTGTTGCCAGGGAGGCTCTGACGCGCACGTTGCGCGGTACGCGTTCTTATGGACTTAGCCGTTTTAGCGAAACCTCTCTTATAGGGCTTTATACATGAGTATTATCCTACTCAGGGGTGTGTGCCCAGAATGTACCCGGAATGGTCGTCCCGTATCCAGCCTAGCTGGGACAGTCCGTACCCGTCCTGTTGATCCGTGCTACACAAGATGTGTAATACATTGCTGCTGTTCGTAAAAGTCACCGAGCAAAGATGGTCCCAGTTTGGCCATGTGCTAGCTAAGGATACCAGAATACACACCTGCATAGAGTGCCCACATACATGTATTATAGAAGAAATGAAGAATCGAAGATCAAGTCCTAGTATTTGATCCACTAGACATGCTAGATAAGAAGCCTGTTAAGCCTGTTATACATGTAATTCTGTATTAATATATAAGTTATAGATCCATTGATAACAAATGTATCATTAACTAGTTGGACTGTGTCCCACATGTTGAGCCAGGATTTAGTTTTTCCGCATTCTCACACATCACAGGTCAGTGTCACGAAATAAGGATTTATTAAAATTGTATAGCCCTTGATGACTCGAATAAATGTCTATTGAAAAACTCTAACATTCTTCTAATTCTTGAAAAGATGACAAATCACATAGAAATAATCTAAGTGCAAACCATGTAGAGTATGGAGAAAATGTTAAAATCATTTTAATTTTGCTTCAAACTGAATTCAATGATGATATAGACATGATAGAACAAATCTAAAGTTTTATAGACATCGGATAAGCCCGTGATGAACTAAATGCCCACTGAAAAACCTTAACATTCTCATAATCATTGGTGCAAAATTAACTACCAGTAAGTTCCAAACTACATAAAAATATGAAAAAATTTTGAAAACCATTTCAAGTATGACAGAATGCAATGATTGGCACAGATTAAATCTTTCAAGTTTTAATAAGATCGAATAAGTCCTTGATGAATTAAATGTCAATTGAAAACCAACATCTACATGTACCTACATGTAATTCTTGGTGCACGCCAAACGCTGCACATCATTTGGAACATTATGTCGACAACAAAAGGCAAAAGCAGTAGAAGGAAGGGTTAATAACATTTTAGCAGCTATAGTATATACTCACAGATCTTCTAACTTTGTCAGACCAAGAAATGCAGTGTGGTGCACGCTTGTCAGTCGATTTTTCTTTAAATTACTGAAATTAAACAAATTCACAAATACATTTATTTAACACATCTGAACAGTGAACAAGCACCTACATGTAACCATCCTAAGCGTCATTACGATTTGTACAATGTACTGCGTAAATACATTTTCTTTTACAATATAGTGTAGGCATTGCTGCATCTCGTTGACCCTTTACTAATGATTACTGGTCAAATTTGATAAAAAAAATCTAAATATTTGCTTATTGAATGTCCATTTGCAAGCCAGAAGGCTTTTTTTAAATTATATGTACAACTGAAATGTCTGGTTCAGTTATTAATTCGGTCATTCCATTGGTAAAATTTCAAAAATTGCCTTCTCGTGTCTTACAAATGGACATTCCTCAAGACCATTGCAAAGGACAATTTTGTATAGCTTGAACATTAAAGGGCTAAATTAGACACAGATTTTGTTATCAACGTTAATTAACTTCAGACTCGTAAAACTAACACTTCTTACAAATTAAACTATGCTAGCGCTTACATTATCTTCACATTGATGAGGCCACTGAATGCATCAGCACCAATGCTGGATAACTCGTTCTTTTCAAGAATACTGAAAAACAAACAATTAATATCAGGATTTCTATACATAATATTGATCTATGCCAATCAATATACAAACAAAACTGTCCTGTTTTATTGAAATAAAATACGAGAATGTGCAGTCGATGGCATGCAATCGCAAATCCCAATGCTTTGTCAAACTTTAACCTTTTGACACAACTACATGTAGGGTTGCAAAATTCCTGGAAATTTTGAAGTTGGTAAATTTCCACGGGAATTTGGTGAATTTTTGGAGAATATTGGGAATTTTCAGGGAATATTGGGAAACATCCGTGAACGTTATTTTCCTAGCTCTAAATACCCATAC
The DNA here is from genome assembly GCA_034401795.1 of Chaetoderma sp. LZ-2023a. Taxonomy (NCBI): domain Eukaryota; kingdom Metazoa; phylum Mollusca; class Caudofoveata; order Chaetodermatida; family Chaetodermatidae; genus Chaetoderma; species Chaetoderma sp. LZ-2023a. Next base: position 36,442,345 of record CM067372.1, on the reverse strand, counting down.
CAATATTCTACTAGCATTTTAACTTGCACTCATAACATGGTACTACATCTTAGATGAAATTACAATCTGAGTAAATATCTTATATCAGCTTTAAATCATTTATTAGGACCCCGCCCCTTGGAAGCTCTATAGTAATCACAGCGTCTGTCTGTCCACCCACAATACATGTATTTCGTAAACAGCATACAGAACCGATTCAGATATTTTAATGAAACTTGGTGTAATGGCTCAGTTATGACACACAGATGTGCCTTTTGAATAATTCACCTTTATAGGTTCAAAATCTTGGATAAAAATTGGCTTTTTAATGCAAAAAAATCCCAATTTTTTTAACTTCTTAGTTTTTAAAAATTTCTTATTTATTTTTAATAATATGAAGGCTTTGAATAAAATTGCTACCTACTAAATACAGAAAAGTATTTCCAGTGATTGCGGGACCCTTTGAGACAAACTTTTTCTAGTTTCAAAACACAAAATTTGATTCATGAACTTAAATGCTGCACGTGTGAATTCATTAAAGCATTCATGGTTATTAAAAGCTTTACATACATGAGAGTAAGAAATAAAACATTCTATCAAAAAGATTAAAAGGAAGACAAATTTACTGAGGATGAACTATCTGTTTACTTCAATGAGATGCAGATTGGATCTAATGTTTCTTAACCAGTTTCGCTCTGCAGATACTGACCAATGAGGATGTACTGCAATGGATGACACTACTTCTAAATGATAAAGACCCATCCACCTTGTATTCTAATCTAAGACACGTGTAGATTCTACTTCCAACAGCCAAACCTATAGATATTTTGCCAACATGACTGTACTAGTAGATTGTATTAACTGTCTTCAAAAACTTTGCTATGCAATCTATCCAGCATAATCCTTGTCCACTTGCTCACCACAGTGACTCATTTATACCCATGATCTAGCATGTTGGCAACAGTGTACATATTGACTTCATGCAGAACTCTGCTCGCTCAGCAATGAAATTGTCAAAAGTTGATGGACGATGGATGGTCGCCACGGCATAAGCTCACTTGGGCCAGATGAGCTAACAAATGAATGTACAATTAGTTAGGCCTACACCATATATGCCATCACGATCCAACTGTGAAATCTGTTTGAAACTATTCAATAAGTAGGTAACCATGTCACTGTTTGTCAGATCGCACACGTGCTGGCCAGACGTAATCATCTATGGAAGCACTGTATCTTTTACACAGAACTTGATTATGGATAAATGAATGACATGGGCCTAACTAATTGTACATACATTTGCTAGCTAACAATATTTAAAGTCCGGACCCAGCACTGACTATTCTGAGAATTTGATAAAGTTGTTGCTGCCATAGTCAACAATTGCCAATCACATTAGTTGAAATATCTTCAAAAAGTGATGCAATATTGAATATCCCAGTGCTGACAATTTTAGTCAAATGATTAATATCAAAACGTTAGCTATGACACTTGCATGACTAACTAGTATTGACAACAATGTTCTGTCAACTTAGAATTCAACTGCTTTACTCTTACTATGTGCTATATTGAGGCACCTTGGAGGCCAACAGTACAATGACAAGCATTTGCATTACAGGAATAATTTTATACTGAGCATTGTGCAATAGCAAGAACAAAAGAATGACAAATAAAAACACATGAAAATATAAAACTAACATTGCGCCTTCGAAGAAAACGATCATCAAGTCAATGAATATTTAGAAATATTTCCTAAATTTATTCCCTCAGGCTAGCTTTAATAGCAGCAGGAGTTGTTTCCCAGCTATGGCAATGTATTTTCTATGCCACTTCTGACATCACCTGGCAATGTGTTTTCTATGCCACTTTTGACAGCACCTGGCAGTGTATTTTCTATGCCACTTTTGACAGCACCTCACAGTGCATTTTCTATGCCACTTCTGACAGCACCTGGCAGTGCATTTTCTATGCCACTTCTGACAGCACCTCGCAGTGTATTTTCTATGCAACTTTTGACAGCACCTCGCAGAGAATTTTCTATGCCACTTTTGACAGCACCTCACAGTGCATTTTCTATGCCACTTCTGACAGCACCTGGCAGTGTATTTTCTATGCCACTTTTGACAGCACCTCACAGTGTATTTTCTATGCCACTTTTGACAGCACCTCATAGTGCATTTTCTATGCCGCTTTTGACAGCACCTCGCAGTGCATTTTCTATGCCACTTTTGACAGCACCTCACAGTGCATTTTCTATGCCACTTCTGACAGTACCTGGCAGTGTATTTTCTATGCCACTTTTGACAGCACCTCGCAGTGTATTTTCTATGCCACTTTTGACAGCACCTGGCAGTGTATTTTCTATGCCACTTTTGACAGCACCTCGCAGTGCATTTTCTATGCCACTTTTGACAGCACCTCGCAGTGCATTTTCTATGCCACTTCTGACAGCACCTGGCAGTGCATTTTTTTACCCTATGACTGTTCAGCATGTATGTCTGTTTAGCATTTAAAAAGTGCTCTAACTCCGTTCAGTCTAGACTGAGATTTAATTCAGACAGATGCTACGAGAATTAATTAAAGCCCTAGCGATAACACATTTGGTTAAAACAGACATAAATACAGATGCGTTCTCCTTATAACGAACGCAGTGAGTGATGACTTCATGTGAATCCATCGAGAACGAAGTTCTAGAGCCTATGGCTATAGGATCCTTACAGACAAATTTGGTGACAACCGGTCCAGATGGTTAAGAAGCAATTTGACAATTTCCAGTACATTTAAAATAAAATCTAGGATTTCACCCCGAAAGGATGACGAATCAAAATTCTCTATGGATGATCTAGAGCCCATCACCAGAGGATCCTTTAAGGCAAACTTGGTTTGAATCGTGCAGAATGGTAAGGAGAAAAGCAATTTGAGAATTTCTAGTACATTTTTCATAAAATCTAAGATTTTCACCCAAAAGGTTGATGAATCCAAATTCTGAATGGAAGTTCTGGAGCCTACAACCAAAGGGTCCTTCAAGCCAAATTTGGTTGTAATCGGCCAAGTGGTTAATGAGGAGTAGTTTTAAAGCAAACATTGACGGACGGATGACGGATGCCACAGCACTTAAGCTCACTTAGCTAATTATGGAATCAATTGTTCAGGATGGCATAGTCATGATAGTTAAACACATGAAAGACAACAATTTCTTCTCCAAAGAGCGGCATGGATTCGTGCAAGGATGGTCATATGTAACCCAACTGACAGAAGTAATGGCCGCCTGGACAAAACCTTTGGATGACCATGCCTGTGTCAATACTTTTCCACACAAAAGACTCCAAATAAAAATCCTACACTAATGTATGGCATCTCTGGAAAGGTATCAAGCTGGGTCTCAGATTTCGTCGACGAGAGAAAACAAAGTTGTTGTAAATGACATAAGTTCAACATGAGCCGACGTATTCAGCAGGGTCCCCCAGGGAAGCATACTCGGACCAATCATGTTTGTTATCTTTATAAATGACTTGTCAGAAGAAATGAACATTAGTATTAAACTGTTTGCCGATGACACTAAACTATATCGAGTTGTAGCCTCTATTGACGACTGTCGAGAAGTTCAACAAGATATTGAAACCCTACAGAAGTGGTCACAAAAGTGGCTCTAGGGCTGTAACGATACATTTTGCCACGATACGATATGTATCATGATACACTGGTCACGAAACGATACATTATTTTTTCATTAAGTTTCATCTCAATCTGTCCATTTTATGCCACTCTCTGCCTGTCAGTGCAGATAAACAAATAATTAACATATTCAGATGAAATTTAGTGAAAATGGTACCCTTGTGCATAACTTTAGCTATAGCTTACCAGACAATGTTAACGCATGAAGGATGCCATGGGCTTATTTTCTTGTACCGCATGTGTATCGATACGACAGGTCATGATACGATATGCGTATCGTGAGCATGCGTATCGTAATTCACCGATATATCGGTGAATAGTTACAGCCCTAAGTGGCTCATGCCATTTCATCCACAGAAACGCATGGTCATGAGAAAACACCCCTTGAGATGGATCTAGGTGTGTATGTCGACAAGGACTTGAAGTTTCACGAACACAATGGCAAGGCTGTTAGTAAGGCAAACCTACAGGTTGGCCTCATTAGAAGCACTTTCAAGTACCTCGATAAGGACACACTCGCCATGCTCTTTAATAAGGCCTCTGCTGGAGTATACCACCTCAATATGGAGTCCACGTCTCAGAGAATACATTATAGCAATCAAAAAGGTACAAAGACGAGCCAGTAAACTTGTTCCAGGGCTCTGTAAACTGCTATCATGAACGGCTGCATATGCTTAAACACCCTACGCTTGCGCATTTAGATTACCCATTAGCGATGACTTTAAAAGTCGTGCCCAAATGAAATCTGCCCATATTAGTGAGCCTAAATCAAAATCCTACTGGCGACTATGAATACTAATTAACTGATTCACAGTCAATTAAATGCTCAGAAATGGATGCTGTGGCATTTTATGGCCATTCTGAGATTTTATAGTGCCATTAAAACTAAAATGCCTCAAAATCAATCTCTCAGATTTCAAAATTTGTTTCTAGGAGCATTGATGGATCCTGAACCAGATAGTAGGCCTGGAAATAGCCTTTTCAACAGTGTCCAACACTTTGTCAGGCACCAGCTACTTAATACCGGACATCCAGAATTTGCTGCCTGTCAACGCTATTCTACTTCAGTGTTGTTTACTTGAACTTATTAGAAACATGTCAAAAAGCAACTAATCATGTGTCATAATGATCATGATACACCTTAGGTAGATGAGTATTTTATGGCTTTGTCAACACTTGTATGCAGACTTTCTTGTTACACATTGCAACTACTGGGACTGTTTAAATCTGTACCTGACAAAATGTCAGGAACCGGTTAAGACTGTGCCTGATATTTGATAGTTTGGTGCCTGACAATGTCCTTGACAGGCACCTTATTTCCAGGCTTGAGATAGGTGTGTCCAAATGAGGTAAATAAATCTATAGCCCTGTAAATGCGCACCGCAGAATGTGTGGTGAGTGGTGACATGATAGAAACCTACAAGTACATACACAGCATTTACACAAGCTCTCCCTGGACATTGCCAGACAGAGCGTACGACACCCGAGGTCACGGCTTCCACTAGTGGAAGTCCAGGAGTACTATACTCCCAAAGTTCACATTTGGACTCCCCGAAACATACCACGGAAGTCCAGGACTTCCTTTGTTGTGGCCCGACATTTCTAAAAACAATGACTTAAACCAAATTAGATGTATCTGAACCATTTCAGAGTTCCATGTGTCTTGCTTGGACTCCCAATAGGATTACCCAAGAAGTGACAAATTTCCTGTATAGAAATTAATGGAAGCCCTGCCCGCGGCCACAGCCTAAAACTCCAGCTCACAGCTTCGACAAAACGTCTTCAGCAATAGGGTCATAAACACCTGGAACTCTTTACCAGATGTAGTCATAACGTCGCCATCACTTAACTGTTTTAAAAACCATCTAGACAGACTATGGTGCGAACACACATACTCTCTGCTCTAGGTTATTGTATGTAAGCAGCTAACAAACAAACAAACAATAACTAAATATTACCTGAGTACAGATTCTCAGACAGCTATCACAAATTAATGAGGCAATATATACTTACTGACTAATCATGGAGCAGGCGGCATACCGCAGCTTACACCCTGATTAGTCAGCTGTTACGGCTGTAGGTGGAATACAGGAGCTGATGGCCTTACACCACCGCTCAATAGTTCAGGCTTCTTGGAATCAAATACAAATATGCACATTAGTATACACACAATTTAGCAAATAATGTAATCAATGTACATATATATATAATTATCATTCGTATCTCATGAGATCTCCTTCGATACAAGATAGAGAAAACTCAGAAAAGTATCTAGTACGTATCTCGTAGCCATTGACGTAGTGATTTGCATCAGAATATGGTGGTAGAGAGAATTGAAACTTATAAGGACACGAGAGCTCCTCACGTCATACCAGACAATATTATTTCACGTAAGCTGAGAGGATATAAAGCCAATAGTAGTCTGAAGACTTCATCATGAAATTCAAATCTGTTGCATACAAAATAAGGTCAAGAACTTGCGGATGTTACGCAGATGCTGATATCACACGAACCACTGGATGGATTAAGTCAATTTTAATGTCTATCAAGGTAGTGATACAGACATTAAGATGGAACAGTCTGCTACAGGGATAAAATGGGTCCCAATCTGTTTGGTCTCCAAAGTAGTCTGTGTAACAGTCTAGTTGTTGTGATGTCTGGTCGGTCATTACATTAGGTGTATTCTCGAAGAAGCCACGCCTCTATTTTTAGATTGATATAGTTATATACATATTAATATAATAAACTGTATATCTTGTAAATACATTAAAAGAAAAAACATAATGAAGAAACAAAAAATTAATAAAAACGTAAAAAACACTTTAAAAACTATGTCTTTACATTTTGCATTGTGCACTGCCAATAGGCCATCTACGGTCTATGGAAATCAACACACCTGCTGCAGACGGCGACATATAATTTAGATATGTATAATTAAGCAATCCCATATATTTGAATTTATTGTTTTCGGGGCTGATCTGACTGTGTGCTATTGCTGCCTATCAATCGCCCCCCCCCCCCCAGTGAAATTGGATCCAAAATGTTCAACTGACTGCTGATTAAATTGTAAAGACAAAGTTAAGACATACAATTCTGTTATGTATAATTAAGCAAAAGCTTATATTTGAACTTATCATTATTGTGTCATTGCCAGGTTATCATCTATATTTTACCTCAAAAACCAAATTCCCAGTCAAATTGGTTTCAAAATATCAAACTGACTTTATTAAATTGGAAACACATATAATTCAGATATGTATAATTAAGCCAAAGCTTACGTATGAACTTGCATTTGTGTGCTACCAGGTTATCATTTATATTTTAGCACAAACCCAGAATGCCCAGTGAAATTGGTTTCAAAATATTCAACTGACTATTAAATGGGGAACACACACAATTCACACACTTAACAGAAGTCAATGTCCATGATTTATCTATATATGTAATTTATTACGCACTTTGATAACAATGTCGTATTCCCAAGTGACAAACTGATCTGATCAATCCATTACTGTCAAACACATATATATATATCACTTGATAACAACGACGTATTCCCAAGTGACAAACTGATCTGATCAATCCATTACTCTCAAACAAATATATATATATATATATCACTTCACATGAATTCATGTAAAGCAATACTAGGCAAATCTAAATGAAAATGCGTTTTCAAGTTCTCTTCAAAATTCAGCTTGACCTGTTATGTATTATTTTATGCTATTTTCCTTGAAAATATATTCTCTGTTCTCAGGCATTGAAATGTGAAGGCTGATGAGTGTTTAACTACAGCACTTGAGTAAACACCCATATGGTAACAATAAGCAATATTATAATTATAATTCCTATATTAACCCACATGGATTCCCATCCAGCTGTTCACTGCGATGAATATTATATATGCAGCAGCCTGTTGGCCTGTGATGCCGATTAACTGGAAGCTATGATGCTTTATAATCAATTCGGAAGCTTCCAGTAACCTAGTATCAGTAGTCTCAACAATGTACTTTAACATGATTATCCTCCTCAAGCCTAATATATAAATATGAATATAGTACTGTAACTAATCTCCTCTAAATCCAAACTTAAAACTGCTGTTTATCCACAGAAACCGGTGTTAATCACCTATAACCGCCCAAAGCCTTGTTTGTATGTATTTGTATTGTTTGTTTTGTTTGTTTCCATATGCCAGTCAAGTTCCCATGCGTATCTTGTAGCAAACCAGTCAAGACCAACCAGCGTGCAATACTCTGCGATTGTTGTGGCAACTGGGGGCACCTAACTTGCTCCAAACTAACCATATCTGATTACCAATTATTAGAAGATACTGAAGAGCCATGGTGATGCATAGAATGTTATAAAAGCTTTTTCCCATTCAATCACTATGAAACTGATATCAATTTTATGTTGACCATATTAGGTGTAAATTACAATGATAGCTACTTGAAAACTAATACACACACAATTTCAAATATGTATATAAATCCATTCCAGTTAAATACACAAGACCAATGCACATTCTCTGAAGCCGATACTGAAGACGGAGAAATTGATTTTCAACAGCCTGAATGTAACTATACACTACAGAATGAATTCAATGAAAAAATTACCAAGGGTACAGAATCTGTTTCCTTTTCAGCCCTTCATATTAATACTCGCTCTATTTTAAAGAATTATGATAAACTAAGTAATTTCCTAGATTCTAGTATCCATGAATTTAGTATTTTAGGGATTACTGAGACATGGTTGAAGCCGGACTCTCCTTAATTAATATGCAAAACTATAAATTCATAGAGAAGTAAAGGCCTATTAAACCTGGAGGTGGTGTAGGCATCTACATAATTTAAAGAACAACATACAGTATATTATGAAGGAAGATTTGTCAACAACAGAAGAACTCATTGAAACAATATTTATTGAAATTCCCGAGGAAAAATCAAAGAATAAAATTATCGGTGTCACCTACAGACCTCCTGCAAGTGCCAATGATAAATTTATTAAAACCCTAGAAACATTTTTAAAACAATTCAAAATGAAAATAAAGCAGCCTATATATTGAGAGATTTTAACATTGATTTATTGAAACAAAATAATTTCTATACCCAGGATTTCTTGAACTTATTAAAAACATTTGGATTCTATCCATTTATATCAAAACCAACAAGAATCAGTGAGTTCACAGCTACTGTTATTGACAACATTTTCTTGCATGCCTCTGTAAGCACCAACCAAGCAAGTATTTTTGTTGTGGACATTTCAGACCATCTACCTATTTATTATATGGGGAAAGAAAAAATAAGACAAAAATCATTCATAAAGGAAGAAATAACATGCAGAGATTTTAGAAATGATAACATAGAAAAATTTCAAATGAATATGGCAAATATAAACTGGAATCAGAAAATAGAGTGCCAGACATGTGAAGATGCCTACAACGCATTCCATACTCTTTGCACTAACATTTATGAATCAAGCTTTCCACTAAAAAAACTAAAAAAAGTTTAAACAAAACCCTACTAAACCCTGGGTAACAACAGGATTGATAGCTGCCTGTCATAAGAAGAATAAGATGTATTTAGATTTTATAGAATTTCCAACAACAGATAATGATGCACAATTTAAAAAGTACAGAAACAGATTAAATCAGATAATCAGGACGGCAAAGATAAACTATTATCATTATAAATTTGAAGAGCAAAAGAACAATATAAAAGAAACATGGAAATTAATAAAAGTACTATTGAATAAACAAAAAAGCAGTTCAGAAACATCCCGGTTCATTTATAATAATACAATTATAACTGACAAAAAAGAAATTGCGGATAAATTTAATAAATACTTTATAAATATTGGGCCTAATTTATCTAAAAATACAGACCAGTCCTGGAATAAATGTGAACGACTATCTGACAGGCGACTACCAATCCTCAATGTTCCTGAACCCTACTGACAATGAAGAAATTTACTAAATCTTAATGAAAATTAACCCAACTAAGAGTGCCAGCATTGATAACTTTAAATGGAAAATCTTTAGAAACTGTGCTAGAGAAATACTAACTCCACTGAATCACATCTGCAATCTATCACTTTCACAGGGTATGTTTCCATCCTGATTAAAAACTGCATGCATAACACCTATATTCAAAGCTAAAGACCCATCTGATTTTACTAACTAGAGGCCAGTATCAGTACTTCCACTTTTCTCTAAACTTTTGGAAAGATTATACTACAATAGAACTATAAAATATCTTAATAAAAACTCTATAATCTATGAATCTCAGTACGGCTTCAGAGAAAAACACTCTACCATGCTTGCCATTGTGGATATGCTGGAAAAAATAACCACATCCCTTGAGAGAAATGAACACACTCTAGGTTTATTCTTGGACCTCTCCAAAGCATTTGACACTATTGATCATGTTACATAAAAAACTAGCCCACTATGGCATTAGGGGCATTGCATTAAATTGGATATATATAGCTATTTAACTAACAGAACACAATGTGTAAAATTCAGTGGGGCCATGTCAGGAGACAGGAAATTAGTCTGTCATTCCACAAGGATCAATTCTTGGACCTCTGTTGTTTTTGCTATACATGAATGACCTACACAAAGCATGTAACCACCTCTCACTATATTGTTTGCAGATGATACCAATGCCTTTTGTAGCCACACGAACATAGACACTGTATACAAGTATGTAAATAATGAAATGAAAAAATCATAGACTGATTTAAAGTGAATAAATTATTTCTGAATATCGATAAAACTAACTATATACTTTTCACAAAATTTAAGAATTAAAAAAAAATAGCTCTCCCCAAAATGCATGTAAATAATCAAGAAATTCACGAAGCACAATATGTCATATTTCTTGGCATCTATCTGGATAAAAGCTTAACCTGGGAGAAGCATATAGAAATAGTGAGATTCAAGGTAGCAAAGAACATCGGTATCATGCGCAGACTTAAGCCATATCTTCCCCCTAATATTCTAAAAACTCTATATTGTACACTGACACTTCCACATAGCACATATTGCAATGTAATGTGGACTAACACGCATAAAACTAAACCAGCACATCTAAAATCACTACAAAAGCAGGCAATCAAATTATTCGCAAAGCCAGCAGAGAGCCAGGATGTCTTTAAAACTGAAGAAATGCTAAAACTTGAAGACATTGGAGCTGTTCAACTATACACTATCTTAAGGGACTACCATAATGGCAATCCACCCTCCTCATTATCAAACGTTTCTAGGAACAACTCCGATATACACTCGCACAACACACGAACTAAGAATAACTTACACCAAACCTATTACACAACAATAACAGCTACACAAAAACCATCCCACCAAGCAATACAACACTGGAACAACACAGATATAAATATATGCACACAAATTCTTACACAAAGCTCTTTTAAACAAAATATTAAGAAAATAATGTTAGAAAGATACTAAAAATCCAAGCCAATGACATGAATGCAGAAGTCACCACCATGGCAGTACAAAAACAAGTATGTACCCAGTTGCCAGGACAACAACTAGAATGTAAAATACACATCTGCAATAATAATAATAATAATAATAATAATAATAATAATAATAATAATAATGCATTCGTAATTGTTAATGTGGATGATGCAGTTGTGTACAATTATAACGATAATAATAATAATAATAATTAACAATGATAATGCGCCAAGAAATGTTGATACAAATTAGCCCCATATTCTTATATATGACGATAATAATAATAACAATAAGTGCGTGCGTGCGTGCGTGCGTGCGTGCGTGCGTGCGTGCGTGCGCGCGCGCGCGCGCGCGTGGTGCATGCATGCATGTGTGATCTTCATCCATGATCCAACTATCACTGAATTATATGTTTATTATATGTTAAATCAAGATTCAAGATTATTTATTTCATGCTTGATATACAGTATAGACATTACAATCGGGAAGTTGATCAAAGGCAGAACCTATGAGTCGATGGACACCCTACACACAAAACAAAACATTACAATATATAAGGTGATAGTTAATTATACAGACATCTGTGCGTAAACATTTATTTTTTTGTACCATATTGTCATGATTGTTCTAGGCTTGCGTGATTACATAATTTAATCGAAAATCGTGCTCAACAAAGTCACAGTAGTATTTGGGGTGAGAAGTTGTTGGTAGGTGTGACTTAGATACTTTATAGTAGTGCCGGATTGATAAAATGGGGAGTATTTGATCAGAATCTGAAATAAATAAACGCATTGACGCAGAATTGGGATAGATAGGATGGCTGGGATTGACTCATACTGGCAGTAATCGCCCACTACAGCTACTAAGTAAATATCAGATCTGGCTGCTAGGTGAGAAAAAGGTTTAGATTTGACACTTTCGACGCCTCTGCCCCGATCACTTAATTCCCCTTACTTATGCAATGGCTGGATATGTTAGGACTAGCCAGCCTGAAAGCTGCTGTTGCTTAGGTTGAAGCAGGTGCATCCAGTCTACCCAGTCCGAAAAGATTCAGCATTGACCACCTCCCATATCTTGGATTGAAATTTATTGCTAGTGCTATGTGGAGCCTCTCCATAACCCGACCACACCGGTTTTACTTATTAGATATGCGACTAATACCCTCAACCATTTGGTTAGGTTAAACACATTCAACCCATTAATCCTTTCACACTGCACCCCCACGCCTATCAGCTACAATACAAATATTAGTAATCTGTTTGATATACTGGGGCCACCCTGACCAGAAAAACTGTTTGTTCCAGTTTGTAACATGCAGATTGGATTCAACTGAGTTGAATTGGTGGTGGTGGTTGGTGGGTGGTGGTAGTAGTAGTAGTAGTAGTAGTAGTAGTAGTAGTAGTAGTAGTAGTAGTAGTAGTAGTAGTTGTAGTAGTAGTAGTAGTTGATGTAAGGGGTCCACCGCTGTATAGGCTCTGCCTTTGGTGGACAGCCTGTTCTGTAAATGTAAAATCTATGTGTTATATGAAAATAAATAATTTTTAATCTTGAATCTTGACGACTACGATGAGTTACAGTGTCGCAAAGAATTATGGGTAATGTCAAAGCTCAAAGCACATAAACAAATCTCTCGAGTCTGACAGCTCTGTGATTATGAATGCTGCGCTACAAATTTTCCTTCTCATACCTGCGTGTTTTATGTTGTTCTTATGTGTGAACTTCTTAGCGACAGCTTGATATGGAATCATATCAAGATATTTATGCGGCAGAATTAGAAAATCAAATAATATTTACGCAACTGGAGGCTGAAAACAACGCGGTCAAGCGCATTCGCCCCGGTGCCAATTCGGCCCATTAATTAGCTGTAACGATTATAAGTGGATTCACACTAGTGTATTTTGCATAAATTCAATAAATAAATGTAGTTATTATACGTATTTTAGAAGTACAATTACAATAAGCTTATTTTTAAGTCTATGTAGTGTCAGCGATTACGTGAGACTGAGAGTGTAGGCTTACACACGAACACCAGCTTCATAGTTCGACCTATATAGCTTGTGTGTATGGCACTAGCATACTTGGGTCTTACAATTTCATTGTTCTAATATTCTCAATTTAACACTATAATCCTCTAGTCTCCTAAAGGCACGGCTACCTAATGCAATCATTCAATGTAAATACATGCGCGTTCATTGATAAAGGAATTGTCCCAAACAGAGTTTAATTATGTTAATCATATTATCCATAAATAAACATCAGTCAAACAAACCACTCAGGCAGGCAGCCAGGGCCGGGCCGGCAGCCAGGGCAAGCAGACAGGGCAGGGCAAGCAATCAGGCAACAAGGGCAGGGCAGCAGGCAGCCAGGAGAGGGCAGGTAGGCAATCAGGGGAGGGAAGGCAAGCAGCCAGGGGAGGGCAGGCAGGCATCCAGCAAGCAGGGGAGGGCAGGTAGCCAGCCAGCCAATGCTGGCAGTCAGTCAGGTAATAAGACAGCCAGATCAGGGCAGGCAGGCAGCAAGGGCATGGCATGGCATGCAGCCAGGGCAGGCAGTCAGTCAGGGCATGACAGGCAACCAGAGCAGGGCAGGCAGTCAGGGCAGGGCAAGCAATCAGGCAGCCAGGGCAGGGCTGGCAAGCAATCAGGCAGCCAGTGGAGGACAGACAGGCAGGCAGTCAGTGAGGGCATGACAGGTAGCCAGGGCATGGCAGGCATGCAGCCAGGACTGGGCTGAGCAGGGCAGGGCACGCAATTAGGCAGTAATCAAGGCAAACAGCCAATCAGGAAAACACGCAGCCAGAGCAGGGCAGACAGGCAATCAGGCAGCCATGGCAGGCAATCAGCCAGGTCAGCAGCCAGACAACCAGGCATGTGGCAGTCCCGGCGGCAGACAGACATCCACCTATGGCCCCTTCCACCACCGACCCACCCACCCACCCGGTCAGCCAGTTAGTTGGTCGGTTGACCAGCCAGTTGGTCAATCGGCCTGTCACTTACTCACTCACCGACACAGTTTATCAGTCACTCACTCGTGAGTCGGTGGGTGGGTGGGTGGGTGGGTGGGTGAGTGAGTGAGTGAGTGAGTGAGTGAGTGAGTGAGCGAGCCAGCCAGTGAGCCAGCCAGCCAGCCAGTCATGTACTCTGTTGGTTGGTTGGTCGATCACTCACTCAGGCAGTTGAGTGAGTGAGTGAGTGAGTGAGTGAGTGAGTGAGTGAGTGAGTGAGTGAGTCGGTGAGTGTGAGCGGGCAGGCGAGCGAGCCGTCAGCGAGTCAGTCAGTTGGTCAGTCTGTGAGTCGGTCGATCACTCACTCATGCAGTTAGTTGGTAGCCCAAACCGCCCCATACACGACGCTAGGGCTACGCCACTACAATGGTGCGTATATATACCTAATGGATTGGCCGAACGATCGCATGCCTGGCTGTAATTGAATTGAATTTTATCCAACTATTGATTGATTCATTTCTTTATTCAGTAATCATTGATTGACTTAATGAATATTCTGATTGCTCTAGAGTGGCTGACTTGTTGCTCCTTTGATTGCTAGATTGTGTAGGCGCATGGGTGATCAGTAATTGCATTGTTCTGACAACTTATTTGATTGACAGGGTGGCAGGAGGCAGTGTCGGGAGGGTGCGAGTTAGATCTTCACAATGAAAATCTTTGAAGATTAAGCTCGATCTGAGAATCCTTCTAATACTTTAATTGTTGTTTAGACATAGGGTTGCCCTTAAAATAAAATTAAAACAATGCACCACAACATACCTTAATTTTGTTTACAGATTTGGATTTTTCAAACAAAAAATCACCAGACTGCCATTGCTGAAGGTGGGTATGGTCTATGGGTGGAGTGGTGGGTGGGTGGGTGGGTATCACGAACGTAAGTCTAGAAAAACTACTTGTTTCCAGAACCTTACAAGTTCGTTTATTGGATTTAATACATATACCATACAAGGATAAGTTGCCTTTTAAATTTTCGAGATGCTTGCCATATACATAGGCGAAAGGGGGGGGGGGGGGGGGATTTTTCCTCTCAGTGTATCCTCCATAGCGTCCCTTAGGTTTTGGTCAGACCCGTATAGTTTAGCACCACCCCCACCCCACACCCCCCACACCCCGCCAAAGTGCATTCCTACACCCCTATGAATGTAGGCCCTATATATGATATGTGGTATAAATTTCCAAAGGGTTAGCAGTCAACATCTATTGGGGGAAATGGGTTAAAACATACAGCCGAACATGGGTTTTTTTTAAAGATTTAATAACAAATATGTACGTTCTTGACACCCCAGCCGTGGCTATTTTGGGGGTCTGCGTGCATGTGTGGTGGTTGGGGGGGGGGCAGGCGGTGAAGGGGGGGGGGGGGGGGGCATCGATGCGCTAACCGCCGAGGCTGCTAATTATATATAAATAAATAAATAATAGTTACAAACTGTTAATTTTGTAGGTTTTAATCAATATGGGTATGAAATAAAAAAAGTGTATATATAAAATACCCGGCGACAATCGCGGGAATCAAACATAATACTACATATTTTATTATTTATATTATATAAGCTAACTATATACTTAGTAACTTATATAGGGCATATACGAAAATAGGGTATTTCGTGCGATTCGTATTAGCCATATGAAATTTCTTTTATAAACACCAGGTGATTACGACTTAAGAATATTATTTTTATGAAGCGAGATGCTTGCAAAAGGTTTATTTAGCTGAAAACACCGTAAAAGCTATGTGATTATTGCTAAGCAAAGGCACACGGTGGTTTGTTTACGTGCTTTGACCTTTGACCTGACGTTTGTTGCACATGTGCATTCGGAACTCCCGAGATAGCTTATTGATGAAACTTAGAAACGAAAACTGGTGTTAGCGTTTGGGTAGCTAGTGTACCACTAATGTGAACTGCTTACATTGTGAAACATGTATGTTTAATTATTAATGGCATCAACAACAGTTATCACTGTTATGCATTTCTAAATACTATATTTAAATAAAATATTAATTATTTAAAAATTAATATTCCACAAAAGCAGACGAAAGATAAGGAGAATTTATGGACACAAAAAATACAATGTGGAAACTCGATAATCTTAATCATAATATTCATCATTATCATTCATCGTGTAGAGCAAAGTCAATAGACTGGAGGGTCTGATCTGATGATCCTTTGACGTCTTAGACCAAACGACACTTGTCATACTGTTTAAAAGCTGTGTACGTGTGTGAGATATACAACACGCTCGGTCAAATCCCAGTCCAGGGAGAAGTACATAAGGGCATGCTCACTGCTTTCGGTAACATCATCAAAGAGCTTGGATCCCTTGAATATAACATTGCGGCAAGGCAACTGGCGACGAAAACAAAGACATCCTATGGCTGGTTCACAGACGTTGCTAGAATCCTTCAGCAACACAATATCTTCCTGATGTACACAATCTCATTGAGCAACCGCCATGTAAGAAATCATGGCAAGGAGCAGTAACATATGCCATCAACATCTTCTAGGCAAATAAACTTAAAGCTGAAGCTAAAGTTCATGAACATTAAAAAACTGTCAGAAGGAAAAGTGCCCCCTGTATGTGACAGTACTGCATGGTTACGAATGCCTCTCCATCACCAAAGCATCAATCAAATGCCACAAACAACATTCTGCCAGCAGACACAGAAGAGTGAACCAGAAACAACAATTTAACACCAATGTACAAAAACAATTATTTTGTCCTCATGTATTAAAAACATAATTATTAACAACTACTAGGAACCAGACTATCAACCACCACCACACCACACCACACCACACCACACCACACCACACCACACCATCACTACCACCACCACCACCACCACCACCACCACCACGACTACCACCATAGCATTCATACAGCACAGTTCTGAAGTGACTTGTAATGGTTCTGAGCAAAAATGAAATCCCCTGTTGAATATTTTAAGCATAATTGATGGCCAAGGCAGCCTTTTGTCCAAGGCAGCAGGATCTTCCAATCCAATTGTGTTCAGAATGTTCACCGGATCATCTCTTACTAACTAACCTGCTACATAACCTGCTAACTAACTGACTTTGTTTTGGATGTGTGTCTAATTCTTTATGAACTGTGCTGTAGTCTAACTACTTCAGGCACCTCGTCACCAGGACAAAACATGTAATGTAAAGCTGAATAATAATAATAATAATAATAATAATAATAATAATAATAGTAATAATAATAATAATAATAATAATAATAATAATAATAATAATAATAACATGAGGAACTTTATCAAACGCTTTTGCAAAGTCTAGAACCGCTGCATGTACATCGGTCTGTTTGCATTGATCTAAAAATGTGTTGAGGTCGTGTGTGGTTAGAATGTGCTGGGATTCACATCATCTTCTGGAATGGAAATCATGCTGGTTTGGATGCAAAACGTCGTTTCTTTCCAGTTGCCGCATCATTTGGCTCGCTATAATGTGCTCGAGTAGTTTACAAGTTAAAGATGTTAGTGAGACTGGCCTATAATTCGATGCCATTGTTATGTCACCCTCCTTGAAAATTGGTGTTATATTAGCCTGTTCCAATCTGATGGTATGACGGATTCTTTTAGAGTCTGTTGAAATAATGATGCAAAAACTGGTGCAATTTTGGTTGATGTCGCTTTCAATATTCATGCAGGTATCTGGTCGGAACCAGCTGCTGTTGATGGGTTTAGTCGCTTTCATCAACGAAAATAGTGACTACCATCCACATGCTGTCTAGCTTATCAAACAGAAGAAGACTATATAACAATACAATTGTCATTATCATCATCACAGAAAGCTTTGTTTTATTGATCCTACCGCGACAAAACCGCAGATGTGGTAACAACTTGGTAGATGTACACAATGGAATGGTGTGGTCACTTACAAATTGGCACAAGTTCATTAACAATGCAGAGCTATTCAGTGACATCAATGGTGAACCACACTACAACGTTTTTGGCATGATGTCCACCTTAACCACGAAGGCATCTGTCTACTGTCAGATAACTTCAGTTATCATCTTGACTCTGTGATGAACACCACCTCAGAATCACATGATTTGTATTATGCCCAAGCTACACAATGGAGAAGATGAACCAGCCTCTACAAACCACATCAAGCATGACACAATGTCAACTCAGCTCTTTAAACTATAGGCAGTACTAAACGATGAAATTGTAGACATACCTGGCAACGAGGCACCCCACAAGAATTTGTGTTGTAATTAAAACATAATAAGCACCACAACTTTGGACAAGGGAAAACATGAAAGAAGAAAAAGCTTGGTTTCTCGTGTGGCAAGTTCTTTTTTCTCTGTCTGTGTCACGCTTGTATCATCGTTAGTTAAGTCTGTTTGTGTACTGGAATTGTAGTTTGATGTAGAACTAATCTGGCACAAATGTGTAGTGTTCACAGCCGAGATATGCTGCATGGTGTTTTCAAACTACAGGTGTTTCGAAATTCTTTATAGGGGATTCAAATTCTAATTAACTGACATTGCTGCAGTGTACGATATCCAATTTAGACACATAGCACATTCTATTGAGTCTTGTTCAGAAGTTACTTCCTGGCTGTGTGTTCTACAAAGTGATTAACTGTTGCATAGATTCTGGTGGTGTGGCTGTAGTTTCTTTGATAATTATGACCGGATCTTGGTTAAGGTTCTGGAGAGTTGACTTTGTTGATGCAGTTGGATTGGTAGATAGAGCAGGTAAGGCAGTTGTCGTTGTTACACCTTTAGTACAATTAGCTGGTATCATTTTCTTTGTCATTTTAATAACAGCATTGCTCGTATTAGCGGAATTTGTAATGCTTTAATCAACATTATGTTGTATTTGTTGTGCAGCTCCCCATTTGTATCCTTGATTCTTCTGAATATTTTCCAGACAAACTTTCATGTTCATGTTTAGAATTTTTAGGTTTGCATTTGGATTAGCATACAGATAATCTTCCATGATGTGCATTACCTTTGGCACATCATCTATGAGAAACCTCATTTGGTCAGGTCCATTGATGAGTAGGTTATGTTTAGTATGACACAAGCTGATAGCGTATATCTTTTTTGTCCCGTTGAAGATGGACACCACAGATGAAATGATATTTTCAACCTTGTTCTGCTTTTACATACTCCGACCAACTCTAAGGTTTTCATCTTCATATTCCTCTAGATATTTTCCGAGTGTCTGAATAAGAGGTAGGTAGCTGAAGTAAATTCTGCTTCGAGACCGCCGTCTGTGATCCAGATACTAGCGCTGTTGTGACAATCAGTCGATTTGAGCATTTTTAAAACCGAGATCGATTTTGCTATATCTGAATGAGATTATGAATCTGCATGCTACCACACAAGAATGTGCCCGTGGAAAGCACAGACCTACCTCCTGGTAATTGGAATCGCTACAGAGCATATGATTACCTATACATACTATATACAGTTTGCTCCAAGATCAGTCCACTGTAGTGACAAAATAAC
The DNA here is from genome assembly GCA_034401795.1 of Chaetoderma sp. LZ-2023a. Lineage (NCBI taxonomy): Eukaryota > Metazoa > Mollusca > Caudofoveata > Chaetodermatida > Chaetodermatidae > Chaetoderma > Chaetoderma sp. LZ-2023a. The sequence continues at coordinate 36,422,729 of CM067372.1, read as the reverse complement.
ACTAAGATTTTATGATGCGCTGGTATAGGTATGGCGTGTTCAATCGAATTAAAATGTTATTTCTGTGATTAAGTGTTTTCAGCACTGGCGAAGTCAATTCCAGTTGTTGTCATTATTTTTTGTATCTTAATATATATATATACACCTGTGCAAAAGTTAAGCACCAGCAAAAACAATAGAACGTAGAAACATGATGGTACAACTAGGCTGCCATACTTTTTGTCCCCGCGTTAGCTGACATAATTCCAAGTACGAAATGCACATGCATGCATGACTTCACGCCGCTTGATGTCCGTGCGTGGCGGGAAACAGCACACGTGTTCAGTTATGTAAAAGTCCAGTTTGAGGTGTAGAACATTACATACAGATTTAGGCGACAAGATTAGGAATTTTGTGTACATGACCGTGGTTTATTTGTACAGAGAGAATTAGCTCTTGATTGTGAACCGCTATGGCAGGACGAAGGTTAAGTGATCGTGTGAAATGGCAAATCATAGGCATGCATACCACTGGTATGTCATGCAGAGAGATTGGCAGACAGCTGAACATTAACCATACTGTAATCAGTCGTTTGATTGCAAAACATGGGCAAACTAACGAGGTGAAGGACAGGCCTAGATCTGGAAGACCGAAGAAGACTACTGCCCGTGATGATCGAGCTCTAGTACGCCTTGTTAGGAGATCTCCATTCACCAACAGCAGAGTGCTCAGCCAGCAATGGGAAACGCGCAATAGAGTGTCAATGTCTACCATCAAAAGGAGACTGTATGCTGCTGGCATGAAAGCTAGGAGACCTGTCAGACGTCCTCTCCTCACTGCACACCACAAAGAGGAGCGTCTGAGGTGGTGCAACGAAAGAAGACACTGGAACATGAGATCCTGGAGACGGGTACACTGGTCCGATGAAAGTCGGTTCCTGCTTCATGCCACAGATGGTCGAACTCGTGTATGGAGGTCCAGACGCACGGCGTATGACCAACGTAACATCATGGAAGAAGTTCCATTTGGTGGAGGTTCCGTTATGATATGGGGGTGCATCTCATTTGATTGTAAGCTGGATCTGTTGACTGTACCTGGAACACTAAATGGACAAAGATATCAAGATTCCATACTGGATAGAGTTGTGGTCCCTCATTTTGTAAATCATGCACCTGGAACCCACCCTATATTCATGGATGACAACGCCCGACCACATCGTGCTAGAGCTGTGCAGGAATACCTCCGCCAGAATGCCATCGAAACCCTACCATGGCCAGCAAGGAGCCCTGACATGAACCCTATTGAGCATATCTGGGACATTCTGGGAAACATGGTGAGAAGGAGGGATCCTCCTGTGCAGAACCTACAGGAATTAACAGACGCACTCCATCTTGAATGGCAACGAATACCACAATGGCGTATCAGTCGGTTGGTGACCAGCATGAGATGTCGTGTCCAGGCCGTCATCCAGGCACAAGGTGGATATACCCGGTATTAATAATGACAGTCTCAAACTCGTGCACAGATGTTAAACTTCGTTTTCAGACACCATTAATGACACTCTAGCCACGTGTGTCAACTGTAGGGCAATAGTTGTCAGTTGTGTCAACGTAACCATATTCAGGCCTCGTTTTCAAGTTCAAACAAAAACATACAGTGTTTCCCCACCATCATAATCAGCATTCCTCTAGTTGCATTATTACCTCTTGCACTAAGATGGATGGGTACATAAATGTTTATGCTATTGCTTTCTTCATAGCACATGAATATACCCTCGCATGTGCGTAAAAATAGGGTGGTGCTTAACTTTTGCACAGGTGTATATATATATATATATATATTATTTTGCGGTATGGTAACTTTAAGTCTCATGACGTACATGTTTTGATGTCATTTTATGCATGAGTATATGAGAGTAGGATATTTCCCCAATCTATTGTGGAATCCTTGTGATTTGTAAGGAAAGCGATTTCTAGGCCTATTACATGCACTATTTTACCTTGTGCATATGGTTACAGAAAATATTTCGAACATGTAGTCCTGAGCAATTGTACACCTGGCATGTGCCTGTTCCGGTTGAAAGTGATCTAATTTTTCACAGTTTACCTTGCAAGTGGTAATTTCTTGAGGGATGTTGGGCCAGCCATAGGATTGTCAGCATGAAATCTCTATATATTCTTAGCAGCATCTAGAGGTGTTTACACTACCCTGAAACTTGTGGTGTTTGCACTGTAAAGCAAAATGAGTGTGTAGCCATTTGATTCACTGGTTGTGATATTCGTGTGCTTGTTTGGAATTATGATGTAATTTCCTGCTTTGAGGAGGAATCTGCTTTGGGTGTTTTCCGGGTTGTCATCTGTGATGACTGCGGGATCCATTGAACGATATAGTTGGAATTTATTGTGAGGAACCTTTGACTAATGGCATAGCATAGATCAAATCGGAAATGAGTGCTGTTCAGAAACAATCTTTATGTCAAACTGTTTAGTCTGTTTTCGGGAAATACTCGGGAGGGGATTGCTATTGTAGTAGGTTTGGATTGTGAAATTTAAAAAGAGGTCTCTAGAAATATGCACCTCCAAGACATTTTCTACCTCTGATATTGAAACAGTGTGCATATCGGGCGTATGTGTCATATACGATTTAGTTTGTGGGTTGTTTCTGCTGAAATTGGGACACGTTTTATTCTATTTCTACTCTGTTCATGTTTGCTTGAGTCTTACTTGTAGCGGGCTTACCATATATTTTTGTCATCCGCAAATATCTTTCTGTAGCATGTTAATTAGCGTGCGTGCGTGCGTGCGTGCGTGCGTGCGTGCGTGCGTGCGTGCGTGCGTGCGTGTGTGCGCGTGTGTGTGTGTGTGTGTGTGTGTGTGTGTGTGTGTGTGTGTGTGCATGCGTGCGTGCATGCATGCGTGCGTGAGGGCGGCCAACCGGGCGGACGAGTGGGTAGGTGTATGTGTGTGGCTCCCCACTGGCGACATCTATCTAGTTTGGTGATCCTTACACTTTGTTTCCTATTATTTTGGTAGTTTCGGATCCACTTTACTAAATTGTCTTCTATGCCATAGCTTCAAAATTTAGTTTGACGTCCTTGGTGTGGTACGATATTGAATGCTTTAGAGAAGTCAAATACTGCATCGACAGATTCCTTTGAATCAAATTTTGTTGTTAGATCTTCGAGATACTCTAATAGTTGAGTTTGACATGGTCTATTGTGTCTGAATCCATGCAGGCAATTCACCTTTTCAGAGTACCCACCCATTATACGACGTCATAATTAACTGCGTGGTGTGTACAATGACATCATAATGAATGACGTCATGAATGACGTCGATAAGTACGTCACGAACGCATATTTGATGACGGTCTATGGGCTGTTGTACAAATTGTTTGCTTTTACTATTTAATAAATATTCTGTTGCATATTTTGAAACTAATTTGACTGGGCGCTGTTCACAGCACCCCGTCTAATTAGTTACAAAATATTCAACAGCTTCCCTGTATAGTTTTCAGGAAATTGATAGCTAGGGCATTCGGGGATCGATCAATCCAAACACGGCGAGGTGTGGGTGGAGCTTAGCTAGTGATGGGCGGGGCATAGCTAAAAATGGAAAGGTCCATTGGTAAATAGATTGATTGCTTCCAGAAAATTTACAATGCTGTCCCTTATCAATTACTCTAGGACCTTACTCTATGACGTTATAAATGACTCAATGACATTACATAACTATGCACGCACATATATTTTGAGTTTAGGTACAGGTCTATTTATTTATTTATTTTTTTTATGGTGCTTTTCCTGTGGTTATTTAGATACAAATGATGGCCCTAAGCCTATCGCACCCCATCATCACATGCGGATTCTTTACCATATGTAAATGCATGTACAAATGTATATGTGTTGTCTAGTTATACATACTTCTGGTGATATTTTGGGTGTGGTATGCTTCTAAATGTGCCAACCTTGGCATCATCTTTGCCAACTAGTATTCACCATACCAACACCACAACAAATGAACTATGGTAGTGTCAACGCCAATTTCGGGGAATACAAACACGCTTTTAATCGGTCTGGTGTTTGTGAAACACATTAACTGTCACTGTGAAAATCACGTAGTTTACGACCAAGACGGGATGATGCTTTTAGTGTACTGAGATGGTACCCTGTAATCCTTTTTGATTACCGGTTCCCGTTGAATCTGGCATTAATGAAGACCAGAATTCGACGGGATTTTTAAATCTGTAAACCATTTCAAAATCGGTTAAGAAATGGCTGAGTTATCCACGGAAACCCCGTCTTGATTATCTTCAAAATATTGCCGTGACGTCATAACCACGTGGATGCTGAACTTCTAGAATGTTCTAGAACATTCGACTGCGCTATTATTAGCTACACGCTGATTGGCTGTTGCTCGAACGATGATTGGTTGGAGCCTGCGCCTGTGACGTCACGAGGAGTATAAGAGGAGACGCGATCCAGAGATCGAGAGCATCCTCGGCCAGGGGCCGAACAGGTTGGACCTGTACTAGCTGCGATCATCAGATATTACGCATATAACTTCGCTTTCTGTCGGTTTCTCTCCCGTAGTTAGCAGTGCCAATCCACCGCACTAAAACAATTTTGTAACTCCCTACTTACGGGAGCAATTTGGAACTTTCTGATTATTGTTCACGAATATCAATATCTACTTCGGAACACAAATTTGCAGTGAGGCCTTTACGGCCTGACTATGTGAGTCTACAGATGTAGAGGCAGGATGTTCTTTGATGGATGACTCGCCAGATCTGCCGGCCACGCCTAAAAGTGGTATTTCAACTGTCACCGCACTAATATCGTGTAGGTTCTTCTGATTTTCAACCGCAGCAAGTAAACTCTGCCGGTGCATCTTCAGAGCTGGCTGACGTACCCAGCACCGTTAAGCTTTGTTTTGTATCTTCATTTGCCTCTGACAAACCCCGCTTATGATCGGGTTGTTTACAACTTCCATCCATGCCAACGGTGTACGGGAACTTTCTTCACCACAGTAGTACTATCGTATCTTTTGCTGATTGCTTATTAGATATCCTATTAGGCTTACAGTGCTGAGCGATGTACTCCCGCCATGAGTGTTGTTGCGGGAATCTTGTTTGCGGACAACAGCTTGCGGGAACCAACCTGCGGGAACTTTCCAGCTTCCTGGGAATGCATCAACGCACGTCAACTACGGAATGACGTATTAATTTCAGTAACACGGTAGCCTAACTTAAGAATGACTACCAAGTATTCAAGTAACTATACTCCACATCTAAATTATTCCGTTAAATGTACTTTTCTAATTATACTGTATCCGTAAGAACGATCCCGATGACTAAAAGGTACCGTACCGGTCTTAGGACCGCTAGTTATAAATTCTGTATTTGTTTATAGTTATTCTTATTATCTGTAAGGTATTTTCACTAACCGCACCATAGTAGGTTCGTTAAACCTGTACTAAGATATATAATTCTGATCATTTGATACCGTATTAATTATTCTGGTTAGTTTATATATGTATATGGCCAGTAGCCATCAGTTCATATGTTTTGTTTATTTATAGAAAATATAGGACTGTAGTGCACGTAGTAAACACTATACAGCAAAACTTATGTATGCAGCACCTTCTCCCGCCACCAACAATTTTTCACTGATATAACTCTGTTTAGCCCGGCATGCTACCGACTAAACGGTTTCTATTCAGCTCGATAGGATCGGTTTAATATGATTAGAGACACTTTCTTCGTTAAGAAATCTGTAGTATACTCTTCACTTCCGGCAGTGCAATAATCTAGCCCCGCACTCCGGTAAGACTCATAACTCTAAGATTGTGGCTCCACTCAGCCTTGTGGCTTCTTAATTGTTTGGATGTCCCTATCCGCACCATGGGCTGATCCGACTCTGGGAAACTGTTGGGGTTTCCGAGCGGTGATGGCCAGGGTGTGGTATCACATACATTCCCCTCCATATCTTTGGATACTTAGTAGTTAGCACTTTAGCCAATGTAGGAAAGCACTACGAAAACATATCTTAATTATGATTTCATTTACTGAACCATGCTACCGCACCGCAGTGCAAAACTGGACAACTTGTATATAAACCTAACGACAGGTAAAACCGTTAGTTCCATAGAACCCGGTGACGGGCGAGATGCGTATCCCCACCGAATTCTATAAGAATGTCTGGGCATGATATTTAGATCTGCCACGCCCTTATGGGAAGGACGTTTACGGTGGGTATTCGCCTCTCTCACCCCCACCATAACGATAGGACAATTGTCTAATAATGCTTCCATGAAAAGTAACCTATGTCTTGTAACGTTTTATGTGGCTACGGCGCGGGATGTCCGGATTCTTATCCAGTTCGGAGAGCTTACTAAGTAACATGTATGAGCGCTGTCTTCAGTATTGATGTCTTAGGGCATCTGTTCTCAGTGACATTCGTGTCTAATAGCTAGGTAGATACCAGCCATTTGCGGCCAAAAATAGTTCTTGTTTTAAAAACAACTAAAAGCTAAGTAAGCAAAGCAGAATGCCCGCATAAATAAAGTGGCAACTACTAATTCAGTATACTAAGAATCACATAAGACGGTGACGAGGGAATCCATCAGGAATCGCTTGTCCCATCTTCATGTAAAACAGCACGTACCCCTATAGTCATAATCTCACTAGGTATGGTCTTTTCTTTCTCAAGCTTTTTTGGTTGAAATATTAGAGTGGGCCCATTTTTGCCTACTACTCTTCTCCCGCATTAAGCAGTGGTCACACCTTCCCGAGACGGAGGCCCACGCGAGGCACTTGCCTTTCGCAAGTATTCAGCGACGACGGTCCACGCGAGGATAATACTCCTCACCCAAATTAGCACTAGGAGTAGTGCCCGCGTGAGGCACATAACTTTTCGTCCGAGATAATCTTCTTCCTTTCAGCTTAGAGGTATAATAACGTATAATAAGTTAATTAGTTAAGTCTCGTGTACGGGAGCCTCCCTTGCGTGGATACCTCTGCGGACCTACGAGTCTGTGTGGATACCTCCGGGAGCCCCATGTTTAAAAGTTCATCTACCTGTCTCTATGTCTCGTATTTTCGTATGCTCTTATTTTAGTTTTATCTAGCATATTTATAATTGTTTAGGTAAAATCATTGTATAGACTTATATTTTTAGGTCACCAAAATCAAATCTTGTAAGTCCCTAGATCACGAAATTGCTATGGACAGGCATACTGGTGACACAAATTCTTGGGATGTGACTGTTGTATTTAATGTTCGCGACGATGGTCGCACGGCCCCACCGGAGTGATTGAGTTCCACCAGCCTTAGGAGCCAGTTTTTGTTACCCGCAGGCCAGTCTCGTACAAGGTCCGTCATCCTGAGACCGGATGCTAACCAGCGTCATCATTCATCGTGCACATGCGGCGCGCCGAGTCGACATGATACACCGGAACGGCCCGACACTACCCCGCGAGCTACAGAACACATCAGAATAATGTGTGGTTACTTTTAATAATTTGATTGGTTTGTTAAAGTGTTATCCTGGGATCCCTATTTTTGATGTAGCTGCATAAATTATGATGTATTTTGCAAAATTCCCGGAATTCTGTCGAAGAACCATTAGATTTGCCTATAATGGTGCCAATTTGGATAATTCTTTTCATTTCTCAAGCTCTCAATGTGGGGGCTTTATCTCGCGGTTTATAGAATTTGTGAACGTATGAATAATGCAATGTCAGCTGGGAGAGCTAGAATAAAAAAAATATATCACAAACATAATTTTATGTCTATTTATATTTGTCCCAATGTAAAAGCAGCTCGTTCCGTTAACCAAGTAATAAAAATGGGCTAAATATATGTATGTACCACATAGCAGAGGATGTTTCACTAATGCAGCTTCAGGAAAACAAAATGCCATCACGACACACGACTTTATCTCTAAGACAGATCGTAGAGCTATCACACAGAGCCTGATCTTCAAAATTCGTTGCCAGATGGGATGGCCATACGGGATTCTGCATTTCGAGCAATTTTCACATGGATCATCCTCATACCACACCTAAAGCATGGATTTTTACCAATCATTCAGACTAGCTTTCCTTCACAAAACGCTACTTCGAGTTATTATCTGGAAACCAGTCTTTAAGGTGGCAATATTGGATTTGTAGCCAGCGCAGAGCACTGCTTTCTCTTTCTTGCTGCATCTTTAAAATAGCTCAGTCCACAGTGTTTATAATTTCCAGTACATCTTTCTTTTGTAGCGATTGATTTTGACATGTGGATGTATCTTTAGTGAGTCATGTAAAAAGAAGCTGCTCGCGTGTTCGTGTGTGTGTGTGTGTGCGTGCGTGCGTAGAGGTTTGAATGCGCCACTAACAAATAACAACTTTTACTATGGTACCTAAGATGATTGCGTGAGAATCTTGTGCATGCCTTCCATGGTTCTGGTTACCTCGTTTTTTGTTCGTAGGAACCTGCAATGAGATTCTCAATTTTGTTGGGATTCAGAGAGTCATGTTGAGAAACCGGTGGTTAGGGTGGCAATGATCAGGTGGCTGAGTCAAGAAATGGTACTGTTGACCAGAAGTTTCCAAAGACTCTCGACTGGAATATACTCAGCCTGATATTGCAGTGGAGTGGACATTTCTCAGATTACTGATACGTACCGCTTTGCTTCGGTAATGCGTTTGGTGACCATCAATACAGATGAAACAATTACTTCACACTAGTGACATGACATACGCACACATTTATAAACAGCAAAGACTAGTTTGTGAACAAGTGTACCGCACCATAGTAGCATTGTGAAGTTCAGATATCTGCATTCCATGAAATCTAAAGATCTACCTCCCAGAGACGATGGAAGTAACCAGGAAAAGGCGAACAGTGATGCATGCCATTTTTATGTGCCTTCTGATTGTGATGTTAGTTAGGGTGACATCAGTGGTGTTATAAAAGAATGATTAATGGACCTTTCCAGTTTATCCATCCATCATATGACGCCATAATCAACTACGTGACGTACATGATGACGCCATTATCAATGACGTCATGAATGGCTTAGATAGGTACGTCACGAACACATAATTGACGACGGACTAAGTCAAATTAGTTTCAAAATATTCAACAGATTACCTGAATACCTTTCTGGAAATTTATAGTCATGGCTTCGTGGATCGATCGATCCCAAAACGGGCGATTGGTGGGTGGGACTAGCTAGAGATGGGCTTATAGCTAAAACTGGAAATGTCGATTGTCATATCGGCCACTTGTCTTGGTATAACATGAAAAATCTCACTGTATTTCTACAAACACCTTCATATTAATACTAGACGATTAACCACTTGATCTACAATGATTTACCACATATATCTCTTTTTGGCACAATGCCATCTTACTGGAGGCAGGATCTACCTGATAGCCTGAAATGTTATTCTTAACATGTCAATTAGATATTCGACACGTGTGCACTCTATACAAGATATACATGCATTATAGTTATACGTTAAAGTTGTTTTGTCGTGTGAGTACTTTAACGCATGATAAAGTTCTGGTTTTATATGCCATCCATTATGACAGGTTTATAACCATACTATGTCGATAATCAGTAGATATACTGTGCAATAATGAAATGTACAGCGATTCACATCTATTACATACGTTTACGTATTTCATACATATGAGTAAATTATCTGTTTCTTTAAAGAACGGAAAACAACTTGTCTATTGAAGATCGTCATGCGCAACAAATGGATATGGCCACCTAACTAGAGGAATCCATTTCCAGCTATGCTCTGCCCATTTTCTAGATGCGTTCTGCCCACTTTATGTACGAGTTTTAATAGATTTTAACAATTCGAACTCAAATTCCAAATTCAAGGTAACTATAGAGGTAATTGATCTTGGATATCGTGAAACTAATGTGACTGGTTACTATTTACAATAACGGCTCTAAATAAGATACAAATAGAAATATTCAACAGAATGTTTATTAAATTGTAAATTCGCCGTACACATGCCACTGAGACAGTTATTGTCGGGTCTTTTCCCCCAATTGTGGTCAGACCTATGTCACTTGATTGTGCCATTAGCTAACAAATGCCATATTCTGATCATGATGTCAAGTCCTTGCGTGACATATCGAATCCATCAATTTCATTTGATATAAGATGTTAAGTAGCATGCGAATGATGAAGCCATACAGTATGATTCTGATGAATATAGGAGTCCACATTCGCCAGCTGGCTATTGACCTACTAAGACGCTAGTTCTCGTGACAACGTTAGTATGTAAATAAACATGAATCATATATGAGGTTGAGTCTTGAGCAACGCATCAAACCAGATAATAACAAAATGCAACAACAGATCTGGAAAACTATTCACCGCGGTCAGAGCTAAGGGTACGATTGCGATATCCCCACCAAAAATCGTATGCCATTTTAAGACATAAAAGGGGGAGGAGGTGGGGGAGGGAGGGGGGGGGGCAAATCAGTAGTTGGCTACTAAACAATATATAGCATCAGTGATGCGCTGGCGAAGTGAATTTCAATTGAAGGATGTGATGTTTGTCTCCCAGAAAGGATATAAACAGAGATTTTTGTAGATTTGTAAGCTCTAAGTAATGTTGTACCCTATATGAACAACATACAATATACACAAAGCATATACGCGATTCATATATAGTATCTGGTACGTTATGTTCTATTTTACTATACTTTTTCACCATGTGAAACGGTTTTGTTTTTAATCTTAATAGGCCTCCCTATGCAATGAGACCATGTGAGTGCTTGGTACAATAAATTTTATATAAATTAAATTGAGTAAAAATGCGACGGGTGGTATAGTTAATGGATGAAATAGCGGGAATGTCGCATAGAGCCAAGTAGAGTGAGGCAAATACGTACTATTACAAATTATGAGCATCGCGTAAGTGTAACGTGTGACAGGTATACGACACTCAGTCATTGAAAACAGCAGCGCATAAAGGCAGACAAGGAAGTAAAACTACCTGAGCATATCATATACCTAAAGGGACACCAATATAACACATGGCGGAAAAGCAGCTTCATGTCGACACAAAAAATAGAGATAACTGGACACCTCGCAGAAAAGACGCTGGATTAGAAGAATGCGCATACTTCCGTCATGGTGAGAATGCTAATTAAGCCAGCCATATAAGGATATATACAGTGCATTGATGGTGTTCAAGAAGCGACTGTATGGTCACACCAATCTATAGAGTAGGGCGATACAATTCACCTTTCTAGAGTATCCATCTATCAATCTGGGATGACATCATAATCATTACGTCATAAATGATTCTATTTGGCTCGTATTTAACTCTTAATAGTCCGATACGGTGTACGACTTGTATGTCTCTACTATTTTATAAATATGTTGTTGAATATTTTGAAACTAATTTGACTGGATGCTGATGCTACAGCAACAGCGTCCAGTCAAGTTAGATCCAAAATATCCAATAGCTTACCTGTATAGTTTTCTGGAAATTGATAGCAGTGAGTTCAGAGATCGATCGATCGATCCCAACACAAGCGAGGCATGGGTGGAGCTTAGATAGAGATGGGCGGGGTATAGCTACAAATGAAAAGGTTCATTCTAGCTATGCTCCGAACATTCATAGCTAGGCTCCGCCCACACGTGCTGAAATAGATTTGAAACTTTGAAATCTGAATTCCAAGAATCTAAATTTCTTCGAGACAATTTTAACTATCTCCCAGTTATGAAATATCGCACGTATGTCGCCTAGATATAGTCATTCTCGCGACGCCATCGGACCGTAACAATTACTTCGTAATTTGACTTACGTATAGGGAGTACGCGGGAAGCAGACGACGCACTCATATAAGAACTCACATGAATCCTCTTCTGACAGAAGGCATCAAATGGCCTCTGGCATCAGTTCTGGGCTGCATATACTGGATGGCTGATTCAGTTGTAGTTTGTCACCACATTCATGGTTTGTTAGCATTTCTTTAAAGAAAGTGGTGTGAAAGATTGAATCAGATTCGAAGTTGAATAGCAGTGGGTGTTTACTCCATAGTTGGACTAATCTGGATTTAAAAGAGTTGATAGAAGGTGCCTTGAGAATGTGTTCAGGTAGTTTGTTCCATTGGTCTGTGCAGCGCAGTGGAAATGAAAACTTTCTGATATTTAATCTAGCTCTGGTTTTCTGAATTTTTAGGCTATGCCCTCTTGTAATAGTGTTTTTGTCAAAAAGATTGATGAGGTTTGATGGAGGTTGATCATATTTGTTGTGAAGTATTTTATATATCTCAATCATATCACCTCGCCGTCTTCTGAATGTGAGAGTTGGTAAGTTGAGTTCTTTTAGTCTTTCGTTGTATGGTAGGTTACGCATTCCTGGGATAAGTTTTGTGGCATGCCTTTGAACATTTTCAATCGCATTTATATGTGCTTTGAGGAAAGGCGCCCCGACTACGTTTGCATATTCGATATGAGGCCTGACAAGGGATTTAAAGAGGTGCTTGAAGTTGTCTTTATCTATGTAGTTAAACGTGCGTCTAATTAGTCCTATGATTTGATTGGCTTTTTTTATTTTTTCATTTATGTGTTGGCTGAAACTTAATTTTTCATCAATTACGACCCCAATGTCTTTTTCGGTGGGGGAATATTCTAGAGTATGGTGGTTAGAGTTCATTGTGTAGACATAGGAAACTGTGGTTCTTGAAGAAATTCTCATACTTTTACATTTGTCTGGATGGAGTTTTAGGAGTGAGTTTTCAGTCCACAGGCACATAGAGTCTATATCTTGCTGCAGCGTATCGCAATCTGGTTGATTAAGAATTGATTTGAATAGTTTTGTATCTTCAGCAAACAGGAATATTTCTGACCCACACTTAATTGCATCAGAATTGCATCATATAAGAATTGTATTATATAATCTGTTATTTATTGTTTTTTTTAATTATTGTTTGAACCGTATTTTGTTTGTGCCGTTCAATTTTCTCATGAAAAGAATCATTTAATTAGCGTTATTAACTTTATATTGATCACAACACGAGGAGATCCCGGTTTTCGTATCGCCGCCATCTTGTTTTTCTCGGGATTTCATGGGTCTCCAGTCTAACTAAATTGAGTCTCCACTCTCAAGTGCTGATTTTTAACGAACTGTTATCTATTTTGAGAACATCCTAGGATGTCAAACTTTCTTTTATACTGCCGAAATTTGTTTTATGTCGCTGGATTCTATCCTCTGCCCGCTCCACCTGACTGACGATACAGACGCCTAGGCCCTTAATTCCATAAACTGCAACAAACGCACCGATCTTATTATTTCAACAGCAACATTAAGTTTGATTATAAGTTCTAATCTCAGGATATTTCGTTTACATACACTGGGCTTTCAGTTCAATTTTTCCCGTTTCTTGATCTTTTTATTCACATGGCATTAATTTTTAAATTTTATTAACTTAATTTATTTCTTCTTGATTTGATAATGATAGCGTTACTTTTGATTTTCATCGCACTCTCTTGTTTGTTTCAATTTTAGCCTAGCTTGCCTTCTAGATTTAATTTCACAGACGTTGTCCTCTCCAAAACCCAAGTTATATCTTTACCCAATAAAATGTACACCCCCCCCCCTCCACCCCCACACCACACACCCTTCACACCCCAACCCAAACACCACTACAGCAATACACGAACATGCCTTACGATAGTACATTAGGAGACAGCAACAATGCCACATTCATCATAAGCAGCAAATTTGTTTTTGTTTATTTTAGTTTTCAAAATATTATTTAGATCAATTAGAGCAATTAATCGTACGTCTGTATGGAGATTAACCCTCTGCCGGCGGGAGAATGAGATATAGTATACCCAGCTCTTCAAACCAACCCGAAACATGAGGATCATGACAAACGCTTAGATTCCTTGAACCAAACGTAAATATGATTAATGATTATGTATGTCAGCGACTATTGAAATCGATCAGCTCTGAAGCCAGTTCTATAGCAACTAATAGAGCTCAGACCCGTCTTTGGCCATACCATAAATATACCGGTTGGCATGGCAACCCCTTTTCATTTAGCGAATCTTCTTGTAATTATAGCGCTGAGCGTGAAGTCGTGGTCGAGTTATCGAGTGAATGTTGTTGAGTGAAGTCTGTTGAGTTTTTAGACGGGTATAGAAAGCCCATTGTCAACATCGATGTTTACCGTTCCTTTCAGGATGTGGAACAATCGAGTGACGACAGATGGAAACAATGTGTTATAAATGGTGTCAATAAGACATATCTATTGGGCTTAATCACTCGCTGGAACATTTCTATTCAGCCACTAGCCCACATTCTCGTGGTAATAATAGACGACTTTATTGTTTTACTAGATAGCGAATGATGCATAGACTTACGCACGAGAATGCGTCTGTTAGTACCCATATGAGTGGGCCAGTGAGCCAGTTGTCGAACGGAAAGTGTACGTACATAAGTGCCCGCGTGGGTGGGGTGGGGGCAAGGATACTAGAAATCATTTTATATTATCTAGATATTCCCAGATAACATCTGCATTTGGATGGAAAGATGGATCAACATATTCGATGTACTGTAGGGAAAATGTAGCGAAGAGGCAGAACTTGCTCTGCGTCTTACCAAATGTATGAGGGTATTACCCGTGCCCCTCCCCATCTTCCTACGCCCATAGGTAAACTATCCACGATTGGCAAGTTGGGGATGACCAGTAAAGGCATTTCTGATACATGGAACAGTGATCTGCATATATTATGAGGTACAGGAAAATGGTTGTTTAACATTCAGGAAAACAAATAGGCCTAAATACATTTTCCTTTTCAGGTGGTGCGGCTGGAGAGAATGAAAACAATGTAATTCTATATGTTGTCCTGACCTGAGTACACTGGTCAGCTTTAAATCGCCAATAGTGTAGCGGTATATCAATCTCTGTAATAAGTCTCGTCATTTGACTAGGCTATGGTAGTGTTGACCACACGATAGATTTGCTGGTCCACGTGCAGTCTGCTTTTACCTATAGTCAACCGGTTTAATAAGATCAATGGTTGTCAAGCAGACGAGTCTTACTGGTAGTACCTTTCGTATGTCTATACCATATTTGTGGAGTCCACTCCTCAGCTGATCATATGACGCCACAATTAATTAGTCCGTCAGGTTGTACGGATTGTATGTCTTTACTATTTAATAGGCAGCAACAGCAGCCAGTCCAATTAGTTTCAAAATATTCAACAGTTTATCTGCATAGTTTTCTGGAAATTGATATTCGAAGAGTGCAGGGATGGAATGATCCCAGCACGGGCAAAACGTGTGTGGAGCTTAGCTAGAGATGGGAGAGGCATGGCTAAAACTGGATTCTTCTATTTTATATGGGACCGTAGCATTCTTTGACGCCATACAGTGCCATAACCAGATAGTCAGCAGGCCAGCCCTGCTAGATGTCTAGACAAAACATTTTATGTAATTCTTTGTTACAAGTGGGTACCCAAGATGGAAAGTATCACAATACATAAAGATGGGACAAGTTGGTGGGTACCAATCTGGATTTTGCCCTTGAAGGTAAAGACGTGGGGGCAATATGTTATGTAAAGGTCGATTTTAAAACTATGCCTAACATCATCTATCCATAAGCGTTGTACGTTTAATATCAATCAACCACAGTGCAAAATATATCTAAGTAAACTGTACACGACTGATAAAACATTGTTGTAAAGGTGAAAATACGTTACAAAAACTATTCTCTTGCCTTAATTTGGCACCATTGACAGAAAATATATTTCTCATTTTTAAGAAATTGAATTAACAAAGGAAATTAAAGTCCGTGTTTAATCTGTGACTGCCTGGTTCATAGGCTAAGAAGCTATAGATGCCTATAGAGTACTGTGGTGACATTTATTCGGTTGTAAGCAACCTCGAAGATGTCCTGAGATTACCACAAAGATGCAAGAATTCCCTATACGGTATGCGAGAAACCCTAATCACACCCTTAGGATGCGATACCTTGAAATGGTAGAGATTCTTTCAAGCTTCATACATGCAGATTGTGACGGAAACTGTTAACTAAATGTTGACGCATTTGCTGCCTTGTTACCTTGGCTAACTGTGCACGACCATACTAACTATGTCATTTAGGGGCCAGTCTACATGGAAGATATGAAATCACTATCCTATACAGCTCCAGATGTATAACACGAATTTGGTGGCATGAAATTTTGTTGACAAGATACATAAAAGGGAAAGTCAATCAAGTTTCCAGTGGATTGGGCAACACAATGGATGAATAAAGTCTGCAAGCCTTGCAATGACATAATTTCTATTACGAGGAATGCTCCAGAATATGACAGATTCCGTACCACATCGTCAATGAACACATTGCCTTCCAGAAGCAAGCAAAATGAAGATGATATTGCTAAACTAGCCCATCAGTTCGGTAAATTCAAGGTCTTTCCCCAGGACATAGTGAACGTGATCGTTATGAAGCAGCCTGGTTCTGGGTACGTCGAGCTTGAAGAACGGGTGAACATACTATTCTGCTATCTCTAACTACGAATCATGTAGACACCACAAACATAACAGTGTCACTTCGGACAGCAGAAGAGAGGGGGAAATGCACTTATGAAGGACAATGTGAAACAGAGACCTGTTTAACAAAGTTTACCATTTTTGATAAATTCAAAAATGAGAACTCGAAAACATTTGGAACTTTGTACAAGACAAGCACAGTTTGTGCATGCGAATTGAAAAAGGTCTTTAAAGAGAGACATACATCTGATTCAGAAACATTTCAATACATCACAAGCTGGATGAGACGTTGATATGAAAGAGGTAATGAAATACGAGTTGTCTCCTGATGCAATCTCCTTGGACAAAACCATTAGAATGGTGAATTCAGCTTAAAAATCTGCTTTGTTGCCTATTTTGGCAAAACGATTAGGAATACACACGCCTGTAGAAATCACCTGCTGTGCAAATTAATGTTCAAATACGTGTGCTATTAGATGGTCATGCTTTCATTCAGGCTATGGGAATCCATCCAACTGCATACCATTCAATGGCTATGGTGAAGTGTTCGTCAGGAATGTTATCATTTCTCTGATTCAGCTAAAGAGCTGATGTTGTAGTTATTAAGTATTTTTGACAGCCATCTATCAAGCCATCGACTAGGTCCATTGGGTCAGGAAAAGTGGTTACTTGATTTCCATGCCCTCGCGGATTGCAACACGGTGTCATAATTTGCTGGATTTGGATAAACGACTTACTGGAATTCTTTTCTAGAAGTTGCAGCGATTCGTCAATGAATCAGGCGAGATAGCGCTTTGGCTCAACTGGCTGAGCATGTTTGTGCATCCATGGAGCACTGGTTGTTTATTGTTCACAGGTACAGCGAGACTTTATTTGAGAAGGGTAAAAATACCTTCGGGATGCTACCTCCACCAAGCGATGCACTTGATTTGCATCTGTTAGATCCGAATTACCAAGCGTAAGTGTGGTATGTATGATTCTGATACAGACATGTTCTTAGGCAAACCAGAAGAAACTGGTGCTTGGATTAAAACAGATAATGACATAAAGATCAGATGTAACAGAATAACATATGTGCCAAATATTTGCATTGAACCGATTTCATGTTGTTGTATGTCTATATCACTGGCACGAGAGTGCAACAAAACAAGACACATTTGTACACTAGCTTGTGGATGTGGCGCAGATAGATGCTTGGGTACAAAAATTTATTTGGGGGTTTTGGCATGCTGCCTATTCGGCTCTAACCAGGCTCAATCCATTCCATATCAGCATGACTGTAAAATCGTTTTCATAATATCGTCAGCAACTCCCGAACCTAGCTCCATGGTTCAACTTCATTAACGGCAATGTTAAGATCAAATATGTATTCAAGTAGCCACCGTAACATTTATTATTACAGACTGCCCATTTAGCAGTAATCTAGCGATGTATTTCTAATTAGACCCATTTTCAGGTGACCCCCATGCCAATACTAACACCAATTAAAACAGCAGATGCTGAGAAGTGCTAAAAGATGGACGTGAAAATGGACATAATGGAATGAGCAATGAACTATTCAAATACGCGAGTGACATTATCTGAAAAACTCGATCACACACCTAATCAATCCAGCTTTTATCCATTGTGATCTTCAACATCATACGAAAAAATCTTATCAAATGTTACTCTATGCCGCATCGGAGACAAGATCGATGACTTCACAGGATCATGTCTAAGTGGCTTTAAACGTGGACGCAGCTGCGCAGACATTGCATGGGCTCAACACATGCCCGTATCAGTAGCCATGTTAAAACACCTGGAAGTCCACAAAATGGGCATTGACATGTCACGAGCCTTCGACACAATTAAACGCTCAAAGATCCTAGATGTACTACGGTATCCCTCCCACCCCCACACGCTGCACGCACGCACGCACGCGCGCTCACCAAGAGTCCATACTGGTTATGCTGCGAGAGATGGAATATGCCGACGATGTGGACAGAGTTAGCCAACATATACCTAATCAACTAAAGAGAATGACGATCTAGTTCGTGGCGGCGAACCATGGATGAAAATAAAATCTTGGGCTCACCACTTTGCAGTACATGTGACATTGCTGCATGCCCCGTCAAGGGATACGTAGCGTTCCAGTCCTTCTGGAAGCTATGGTTTCGTGGAACACAGCTACCCCTGACAAAAAGACAACGCAACCTGCGTATCCTTGATGCTGTATAACAGTAACAGCTGGGCAGCTCCAAAGGCAGCTCTAGACAAACTTGCTGCCTGCCATCGCAAATACCGCTCCATCACTACACACCGATGGCCAGACAACATTATTTCCAATGATGCGCTATCCAACCTGCGTAATAGGCTACATCGCCGTTGTACGTAAAAGTCGCACAACAAAGATAGTTCATGTTTGGCCATGCGCTAAGGATGTCAGCAGACACACTAGCAAAGAGAGCCTTAGAATTCGCCCTACTGCGAGCCAGCATACATAAAGTCAAGACAAGACACAGTGGGCAATCGCCGAGAAGGACTGATTGCAGCTGTAGGATGTTTCTACTAAATACTACAGCTACAGAATACGGTAACCAAACACGTAACCATATATCTTTGAATATGTCCCGCCATTTCTAAGTATGCCTCTTGCACCCTGGAAGCGCGTTTACATCGATTTTAACCATTTAACACTCCTATTAGCCCAAAACGGATTCTGCAGTGATCTTGAGAAATGTCAATTTGCAAAGCAAGCGAAGACTATTTTTGAAAATGTACCAATGAAATGGCTGGCTCGATAACCGAACCATGGGTACATTTTCAAAAATACTCTTCTCTTGATCTCTGCAAATTGAACATTTCTATGAGAAAATTAAAATTTTCTTGAACAATTATGAGTGTTAAAGGGTTAATACTTAGAGGAATGAATTCACAGAAGCTCAATTTCAAGGTAACTATATAAGTATAAGCTGTTGAATATTTTGAAAACTATTTTGACTGAAGACAGCAACAGCTCATAGTCAAAATATTTAACAGGATGTTTATTCCTACACTTTCGTGGCGGATGATGTAAAGCACTGCTGGCCACAAATGTGTCGCAAAATATGCAAAACAGGCCTAATATGAATCCCGTTGCAGAGAGGTTTAGGGCTTATCTTTTTGCGCTTTCTTTGACATTAAATTGTAGAAGACCCAAAACGCTTTCTGATGAAATGAGTATGTTTGAAATAATGTTTGCAATGTGAAATGTGCCTAATAATCCAGAACTTAAATACTTACTATTCGCTGACGTTAGTGGGAAGGTCTAATAGGCTTGGTAATGCCGCGAGACTTTGGCTTGAACAGTCCACCTTGCAGCCCCATCCAGTGGCCACCTCCTTACATTTACACGACGTGGGGCACGGGGTGCATGTTGCCGTGGCCGTCGCAGACTCGACTCGCAACACTCCAGAAAACAGACACAGGTAGAACACAAACACAAATGACGTCCTCGAGATGAAGGGCCATGAAACCGATTTATAACTTTTAAGTAGGTTGGTCCCGATCTCGGTAACAATGCCTTTCTTCGACCAGCCTGTGGAACTGTTAGGGCCATGTGGATGCGCGAAAGTGTTGCGAGATTTTCGTTGTGTCGTCGTGAGCATAATATCCTAAAGCAAGTGAGACGATAGATATGCCTGGACCCTATAAATTGGCATCGCAAAGGACGCGTTGTTGATGTTCTCAGTTAGGCCACGCGTTTCTGTAAACCATTAAATATCCGCGTTTGTACCGAGCACTCTGCCAAATAAGTTTATATTCCATGGCAATCGCATTGCATTTACAGGGAAAATTGCGATATAGTTTTGAACCACAGTAAGTAGAGGATAGCTGCCATTCTGGCGTTGTCCTGAAACAGAAAGTACATTATATATCGATGATCGAATTTAATCTAGATATCAGCTAAATTTTTAGTCCACCACACGCCACCTGTATCATGCAGCCCCTTCCTGTACACCCTCTAGCACCCCATACATAGGCCTACTTATTCTGTGGTGAGTGGGATGGATTATGAGAGCATCTGTATTTAGTGACCACCTCTTTGTCCTTAATATCGTGATCACATATATCAGGTTTGAGTGTAATCACAGATTTAATTAATTGAGGAAATACGAACAGAGCCACGGATGTTTATCTTATATTATCAATACTGATGATACATCAATAGTGCATTACGAGAGAAATGGTAATATAGTAGGTCCCTTGCACCACGTATGCCACGCGCATATTACCAACGTTTGATTAACTACATGTATGTATGGATAAAGTACCATTCACATTTTTACTATAAACGGCAACGCGTACAAAAGAGCATAAAAGTTGCGCTATGAGAAGGGCTTACTTTATTTTATCTGTGTGATACCGGAGATTGTCAAATTTATTAGCATTAATTCGCTGATTAATCGAGGTCAAACAACTGAATATTTTGTTTCCTTCTGCGAACATCTAGAACCAAAAAACAGTAAGTCATTTCCCTCCTATTGATATTGTGTAGATTAAAATACACAAATCGGGTAGGCATATACTCCGTCGAATGAATCAAATCCTGTGGCGTAGCTACATTGGCCGGGATAATGGGGGCTGGTACAAATTATGAAAAATTACAGCTCCCATAATATTTGATGTCGGTTTGTCCCTATAAATATATTTCACTATTTATAACCGAGATTGCACGAAACTGCTTCTCAGATAAACATTTTGAAAGGATTTTCAGTAACCACGAACCCTTGCCCAATTATGGCTAATGGAAGGGTAAAACCTTCTCCAGGATGGTGATCAGCACTCCAAAATCTGGCTACGACACTGGCTAGAACATCTGCAATACAGACAGATGCATATCTTGAAAACAGCCAAAATTATGGGCAAGTGATATAATCGTCGTCGTCGTCATCGTCGTCGTCGTCGTCGTCGTCGTTGTCCTCGTCGAGCATTAAAATTAACCCTCATTATGTTGCTGACAAGTAAGAAGATCACGTAATCTTGCTTTTGTGCTACCTATAGATATGGTAGAGGCGTACCTAGCTACCCACGCACAGCGCGCTAACAAGTATAAGTAGTGCACGTGTGTTGGTAGTCTAGATGTCAAAAGAATGTCCCGGACCATAATGAGTAATCATAAATCTTATTCTGGCAGCTTAAACTTCACACATGATATTCTAATAAATAGTATCTCAATGTCACGGTTAACACGAGCCTATACTACTGCTATAAAAACTACATACATACCAGTGCCTAGAGATATGGCAAGCCTGGAATGTACACTATCAGTTACAGTCAATTGGTGTGGTCGTGAGTCGGGTAGTTGAAAGCTGGTCCGGTGAAAGAGGATTTTTGTCCTCAGGATGGTGGACCAGTGGGTAGACTACTCTGCTCCCAAACGCTAGGCGAATCGGTGCAATAGAACTGGCTGGGTTCGAACCTCGCTCAGGTAAAAAATTGAAAAATGTAAAAATTACATTCCAATATCGACTGTGCTATATCCTAGTACCAGTGCGTCGTCAATGGCAGGGTTCCGAGAACTACTACTACTACTGCTGCTGCTGCTGCTGCTGCTGCTACTAATTATTATCTATAATTTAAGTTTGCATTTAATCATACTCACGCTATGTATATCACAATGCAACTGGAGTGCTACATCGTAGATCTAGATTATCAGCGCCGCTTCATTCCAAAATATGCTATATGTTAAAGTTATTAATAATCAGAAATACTAATTCAGATATCTGGATAGGAGTGTTGCGAATGTGTGCATGTCATGGTGAGGCATTAACTGAAGCATACGATATATCACATGTTAAACTTGTTAAACCTTAATAACTATGCCTGATCATTGCCACTTGTCAACCACACCAGCGAGACGCACAATATTACTGCGCTTACCTGACGGTTACGAACTTGCAACAAGCAGATCGGCTCGCGACACGCCAGGTCAGTTATGCTTAGCTGATTATCACCGAGTTATTCCATGCCATCGATGACTAGATCAAGCTATGGGTCTAAACATGTCCTCAGAATGATCGATCGATCGATCGATCTCAGTGGCTCATAGCGCACCAATTAGCATCAGGATCCACTCATTCGTTCGCTAGCTAGGCAGGTATGTCACAGCGATATTGTGTCGCATGCACAGCCACATATACGCAAGACTTGAATGTCCTCATGGGGGCGTCGTCACATAGCGGACTAAGCCACAACTCACCAAATACAACCAGCCACCCACCCACCAGCCAGTGTGCCAATGCTAAACACAGACAGTGCGTGCAAATCATAACAATGCACGTACGTGAGATACGGATTGGCAATTTTTCATTCATAGGATAACATCCTGATTCGACTACAGATTATATAGATTTTAATAATCACATTGCCACTCACGAATACATTAACACCTCACAACTAGAAAAACAAAATAGGGGCCTACCACATATTATTTTATTGTGCCCAGGCTACTATGTAATACATAATATGTATAGAAGCCTATGCATTGTTGAATATTTATAAGCTAATTTGCCTTGATGCTATTGTTGTCAAAGTAATTAAGCAACTTTCCTCTAAGGGTGTGTTCAAATCTAGATACGTGGATACATGTGTTGAAAGGGGTTACACTCATAGATCGTGCTCTCGTGTTGTGATAAAATGGCATGTATAGCAAATTACGATGGTGGCATTGTTGATGAAGGTAGGGTTATGAAGGACAGCATGAATGAATAGTTACTAAATGAACGGCATCGCCACGAGACATGACTTTTTCATTAGTACCTGCAGACATTGATTTTTGTACTCAAGTCAAAGCGAATTTCTCTGAATGCATATGGGCGTGAATAACGTCACGAACGCTATGTCTCATTAAAGTCTATTGTAGCCAATAATTTAAAGGCTCCGTGTTACTATCGATGAAATAAACGATACATGGGCAAAGAGTATTTGCATAATTGCACTACATTCACAATATTTTGTCTCTGGACCCACGCTATAATAACCTAATTAAAATGTGGTGCCTTTTGAGACTTAATTAATATATTATTTTTGAAACGCCTCTTTCCACTGACCTTTGAACTCCCAGAGTCGCGATTTCAATCTAACCATTGCCGCACATGCGCCTCCATATCGGTAAACAGCTGATGTAAATTTTGCTACAGATGTTTATCGCGAACCGACTACTCCCAAGACATTTACGCGCATCTGGACCTGTCAGCTCAAGTAATCGTCAATGAACTGTTTAAGTATGTAGGTGAAGTCATTTCCAAAACAATCTCATACATAATTAACTCCACCGTCATGCAATATACCCACATCGATGCTGTTGGTCAAGGTAGCCTTATCGATCTGTCCAAACCCAAGAAGTCACCTGGACCACCAGCAAAACTGTGGTATATATTGTGTTCCTCAACAGCATCTGGGATATCCTTCCCATGTGACATTGTGCCGTATCCCATAAAACATTGTCCATGGACCTGTCCAGTTTATCCATCTAGCATATGACACCATTATCAACTACGTGACGTGTATGCTGACGTCATAATCAATGACGCAGTGAATGGCGTAGATAAGTTCGTCACGACCGCTTAATTGACGACGGACTAAGCGTTGTTGTAAGAATTGTATGTCTTTACTATTTAAAAAAATTTCTGTTGAATATTGTGAAACTAATTTGACGACGACGACGATGATGATGATGATAATACCAGAGCAGCGTTAGACAAGAGAGCAGTTGTGCAGACATTGCATGGCGCGGCGAATACTTGTGTCAATGCGCATGTCCAAACACAGGAGCATATCTCCTATGCGAAACTCCTCGAGCACTGCTGCACATTGTCCGACTCCTATTAAAGGGATATTCCACTGGGGGATTTTATGCATCTGACGTAAAGTACTAATTTTCCGCATTGATTTGAGACCAAGAGCACAATTTTATGCCAACAAATAAAGAAGATATCCTGAATTTAAATTGCTAAAGTAACCAGTAGATAGAGGCGCCATTTTGGACAAGCAGCTGACGTCACCGACACGCCTACTCTGTTTGCCCGATCGAGGATAGCCGTAACCAGGGGAGGTAAATCTTGCATCTCGTGGATACTTAGCGTACTGGCTAAACAACTGACACTTTGCCACAGTGTTTGGAGGAAATTAAAGTGCAATTAGTCTCCCGATGATCGCGCCAGTCATTGTAGTGCTAAATTGCCAAAAATTGTTTTCTTATGGGCAATTTCTATTTTTAAAAAACATTGAAGGGTTATGCCAGGAGCGTGTTTGCAATCAACCAGCCACAACAAATTCTTGAAAAATATGTCATTTCCTTGGACTCCACAGTGTGAGGGGATCCACTGCAATGCTATCCGAAAGCATTTGATGGTTTGTAATGCTTCTTCAAGTTGTGGCAGCTTACCTTTGGTGATAGCCTCAAGGACGGAGCGGGCATCAGATAAAAAGACAATCTGTGCAATAGGGTCTGCTGTTCTGCTGATGGTATTAGCTGCATGGACCAGTGCTTCGACTTCAGCTCTGTAGTTTGTGCAGTGTTTGCCTGTCGGTATTGCAGCTGACTCATGTTGCCCGTTTGGATACTGTATGTGCAGTCCGGCACCTCCGCTCCTAATTGCATCTTTGGCTGATCCATCTGTGTAGATCCTTATCCATGTCTCCTGAGGGTACATTTCTTCCAGCATGGCTAGGGTCAGGGCCTTCTTCCTCACATCACTGTGTTCATCTTTGGTTGTGAGATGAGGTACTGTGGTGCGAATAGGTATGTTCTCTAGTTTGTTTTCCCAGGGTGGAGGATCAAGGGTGTGGTTTGGGTCTTCTATTTGTGCTGGCAACATTTCTTGGTGTTTCCTTTGAAGTGCTTTTGTCTCTTTCACAAAACTTGATCTTTTGAGTCTTCCTGATGACAGCTGTGCTTGCCTGATCTTCATCGGGTGGTTGTTGAATGATTTGAACTTTGCAGCTTGGATAAGTGCTTTGCATTCCCTTCCTTTACCAAGTGGGGGGATGCCTGCTGTCTGCTCCATTTTTTCTATTGGTGTTGATCTCATTCCACCAGTGATGATGCGCAGTGCCTGGTTTTGTACTCTGTACTATTTAGCTGCTGTCATCCATGAGCTTGATCCATACTCAAGGTGTGGTCGTACGGCACCTAGGTAGATGGTCTTGAGGATCCTTTCATTGGCAACCCACTTTGTTCCTGCCAGCCTCCTCATGATGTTTAGCTTTCTTCTGGCCTTTGCCTCTGCGGTCTGGATGTGCTCCTTCCATGTTAATCTTCTGTCATAGGTGACTCCCATGTATGTCTGCTGGTCCTCGTACTCGAGTGGAGTACCGCCCAGTGTCAGATTGCCAACCTTGAATGAATGAATGTTGACGTCATAATCTCGCGGTTTCTCGCTCTCGTTGCGAGAAAATGGATGCGCCCAGGAGTCACGTTTTCCAGCGCTTTGGGCATATTCATTTTATTATTTCTCGGCAATGGAACAGTGTATTTTATATTTTTTGCGGCAACTATTTCGGATTATAGTATATTTTTAGTTGACTTATTCCCGATTTTCACTGGAACTTCCCTTTAAGAACTGTGGATCCGCGGATCAAAGATCCTTCTGGGCTGAAAACTATTATTGTATGATGGAATCTATGTATCACTGATGCTGTATAACTGCGACAGCTGGCAGCTCCAAAGGCAGTTTTTCGATAAATGTGATTGCTGCCACCGCAAACACCTTCGTACCAACCGACATCTTTGGCCGGACGGCGTAATCGCTAATGCCGTGGTACGGTATACCTTACGTGCAGTCTCCCACACTGTCAGCGAAAATGGCCCTATAAAGATGGTCTATGTATGTCAATGATGGGCCCATGGCACCATACACATATGTACCGTTAGCCTTGGAATTCGCTGTATTCCACTCGGCATAATACTCCCCAATAAATTAGCTTCAACGGATTTTTATTAAACTGTCATTGAACTTTCGAATTAGTTTTCTTCGGATTCAAATGGTTAAGATGGCACAGAAGCCTGCCAAAATTCTATACATTTAGTATTAAGATGTGTGACCTGCCACCGGTGAGTGCCGCTGTCAGTATTACCTGACAAACACGGTCATAAAACCTCTTGTCAATTAAACTGACGTCCTCTGTTTATGAGTGCGACATTGGACAGTAAATTTGATGTACGGTCGTACTACTGATTGTGCTATTTACATTTCAAGGACAATCCATATTCCATATCTATATGGCTCATGTGTCACACTCACCAATTCATTAATATATGGAGAGGCCGCATTTCTAGATAATCATAATGGACCTTTCTAAGTTTACCCATCCATCATATGACGTCATAACCAACTTCGTGACGTGTATGATATGACGTCATGAGTGACTCGATATCGCTTAATAGTCCGACGCGTTGTACGAATTGTATGTCTTTACCATTTAATAAACAACACCCAGTCAAATTAGTCTCAAAATATTTAACAGCTAACATGTATAGTTTTCTGCAAATTAATTGTCAGGGCGTTCGGGGATCGATCGATCCCAACACGACCAAGGTGTGGGTGGAGTTTAGCTGGAGATGGGCGGGGCATAGCTAAAACTGGAAATGTCCATCGCAGTTCCTAACCGGTCGCGTGAGTAGACGGATCCAGATCTATCGTTACACGTCCATTTCTAGTTAAGCTCCCTTTGTACTCTTGTTTGAATACATTTCAACCCTTTGACGCCTGAATTCCCAGAATCGCAATTATAAGCTAAGATGTTGAATACATTGAAACTAATTTGAGTGTGTTATGTTGCTGCATTTTATACTCATGCAAAATTACAACCCCTTCTACCCAGTAGGCCTTTCTTACGAATTCTACACGGACAAAGGTTCAGAATATGGTAACGAAATGAACCCTCACCTCACCTCACCACACCATCCCATAACTATGTCGGCTGTGGGAGGGGGGGGGAGCGGAGGGGTGAGGGGTGGGGGGCTATCCCATATGCCCATATCTATTTTTAAAGATCAATGAGACGTGGGCATACTATGCGCATTTAGGCTACTAGGTCAGATAGACATCAATATTACTAGGCTAACTGTGTTAATTGATCTCCAGGAATCTTAGCGATTCAAACCAGCAACACATCTCCATATTCATTATTGCATTTTCACTCTCTATTGCAGTAGCATTGACCACAGTAATTGAAATTCGTGCATAATGCCTTGTGAGTCTCTAGTCTGAGTCGGTTTTGACCCTACAGATAGATGGACGAGCGTGACCCGTCAAGTTCATGTCAATACCATATATCTGGCAGGGCCGTGTTTAGGCGAGAGCTGACTATGTCTAGATATCACCTATGAATATATGATTACTGTTTATTCATAACGTAATTCTTTGCAGTGTGTCTCTTATGTACACGTTGTGACGTTATAACCACAGTTCGTCGTCAATATATTCATTTACGCTCCTGAACACGAAAAGGCAAATAGGAAAGTGGTTCACAGTTTAGTAAGACTCATGTTCAGTAATTTGACTCTATGTGAAGTGTTGGTGCCTATGTTAACATTAAGGCTCCGGTCAAATTAGTTTCTAGATACTCAAAAGCTCACATGTATACTTTTAATTAGTAATTTTATATTAAAACTGTGTGATTTCAGGATTGAGGTGGTTAAATATGAATTGCGCGATACCTGCTGTTGCCTGGAAGCTGGTATCTGTTCATTGTCCCACTTTCCGCCTGCTTGTGTGTGTTCTGCCGACCTGACGCAGACATTGTGCATATACATCTAGCAGACTAGACAAACTGGAAAGCCTGGAAGAAAATAAACACTGGTCACGTGGTGTTTGCAGTAACGTGACGAAAATGGAACTAACGACGTATAATGGCTATTATAATGGTAATAACTGTATAACTATATAATCAATATGTTTATAATGACTGGTCCTTTTGCATACGTTTACAAAGTTATGTGCTGTAAACTATTACTTTGCAACCGTGTTGAGTTGGCATTATGTACCACGGTGTTCTGTTCTTTAAGCCAATTTATGACCAGATCAATGTCGATATTTGATACTTATAGTTTTCGCACGAATTAAGTAAGTTGATTTCTGAATAAATTAAGTTTAGACACTTTCCCGGTTGGCATGCATATGTGTTCGCCCAATATTATCCCAAACACACCCGTTGTCGTAACGCTTTGAAATGTTTCGGAGTCGCATTTGTTTTATGGGATCGAGGCTACTTTAATTTACTTGTGAAGTTTAGGTGTAACATAGGCAGCCAGTCAGTAAGAGATTCTTACTTCTCTGATGGGCTCTGCATTGCAAATAATTTCGTCATCCTAACAAGTTTCATACACTATTTTTTCCCAAATCGTCTTTGATTATTTTGTTTGTGTCACTTTTGATTATCCTGTTATTTGTGTCTCGGCTGCCGCCTTTGATTCCTGTTGCTATACTTTCTTTATGAAACTAATTTGATATGGCTACCAGCAATCTTAATTAATCTCCATTCTTCATATTAATGACTAATAAGATTTCAAATTAGATTAAAAGATGAACTGGTGTTCATTTTCCAACAAATTTGGTGCTGTCATAGAAAGCAACATCTTCCACCAAAATTGTTAAAAAATAAACACCAGTTTCTTTCCTATTGATACCGTAAAAGATAGAATATTGACATCAGTGTGCTAAGAGTTAAAACGGCCTATCGATTCATTCATAACGTCATGATTATGACCTCATCCTACACGTCACGTAGTTGATTATGACGTCATATGACGTTATATGATAAATGCATAAACTTGGAAATGTCCATTGTAATCATAGGATAGCACTGTTTCCTTTTAATATGTTTAACGCCAGATAGCTAACACTACCGCCCACTTAACAACAATTGCTTGGTAATAGTTGCCCTGCTGAAATGATGTAATAGTCTAATTAATTTCTACAACTTTTATATGTCATTTGGTAAAAAAAAAATTAATTCTGGTTTAGTTTCCCGCGAGACGTCGATCGATTGCTAATTATAACCGACGTGCCTGAGTTAGATCAACACCTTAATGTAGCCAAACTGTAATTTTGCCAACGGTGACCAAACTAGCTAAGTGTGCTATAACCGAATGCAGCCATGTCACCCAATTTGGGATATTGACCCAACATATATGCATCGTATCTGTGTCATGATAATGTTGGAAAGTGTCTCTTCGAAAAGCCTATGATAACATATTTCAGAATAATACCTGAATCAGAAACTTTCACCCAGAATTAAATCTCAGCACGTTGAAATAATAGCCCCCCCCCCCAACCCCCCAAACAAAACAACAAATAAGCAAAAAAAACCACTCAATCCTTCCTGTTGTAGGCGACTCGAATATGTCTGTCAATGGCATTACACGTGCATGTACGATTACACGTGCATGCATGAGTGTCGTCTCGTGTGTATGTAAGAACATTGATATAAATCTCCACCCACCCACCCACCCACCAACCCACCCACTCACCCACCCACACCACACCCACCCACCTAATAATGGAAATAATATATGGAGCAGGTCTTTCTAATTTGTACCTCTTTTCAATAATCGTTTTCTTATTCTTATAATGTCATTATCTTGATCAAAAGCCCAAAGTTATTACTACTACCTGCTCGGAATAGCTCATAGTGTCTCGTTTGATTTAAACTCATTAATCACGAACACAAGGTTTGGTTGCTGGGATATGTTGAACAACTATGGCAAACAGCGCATGTAAGGTTATCAAATATGGCTATGACTTGCCACTTTATTAGGCTTTCTGGGTGGATATAATCAGCGAGGTGAATGCTTGACAGCAACATGCGGAAACCGCAGGGGGTAGGAAAGCTTGCAATCAATAATAGCCTTAGTAAGAAAAAGGTGAATTTAATTGCAAAATGTGTGGAATTACAAAGTAAGATATGTTTGTTTGGGGAAGGTATAATCATTACATTAAACCTTCGATTCATTAACTGATAAGCTGTTTCAACCCGAACAGTGGTGTTACAAGACATATTATAGAAGTCTGCTGTTTATTTTTAAATCAGCGTTACTAAAATTTGCTGCTATCGCATAGGGAAATGCTTTCAATAGCACCATTCTCAAAATAAATAAAATACTTAATAAGTGAATGATGTCATGAGCAATGAGAGACGTAATATAAGAATATGAAGTCGATCAATCAACGACAGAACTTGTGCACAATGTACCGGTACCAAGAAATGCAAGAGAACCATTATCGGTTTAGTTGTAAGTCTCATCTAGCATACGTTGGTCTGTTGTTCTTTTGTCGGCCCCGTCCATCTCTAGCTAAGCTCAACCCACGCTTTGTCCGTGTTGGGATCGATCGAACCCTAAACTTCCCGAATCTCAGTTTCCAGAAAGCAATACTAGTCCGTTGTTGAATATTTTGAAACTAATGACAGCAACAGCACCCAGTCAAACTAGTTTCAAAATATTCAACAGAATGTTTATTAAATATAGTAAAGACATACAATTCGTACAACTAGAATGACTATTAAACGTTTATGACCGACTTAATTACGCCATTCATGATGTATTTGATTTGAATGCCAGCCTACATGTGACGTATTTGATTATGACGTCATATGATTGATCGATAGACTATATTCATAAATTCACTTGAAGTAATATCCCTATGATGTTAATTGGATGTACGTTTTGTAGAGGGATTATTTTTAAATTTTACACGTTCTCATTAGTTTGACGAAGGAGAAGTAGGGGCCTTTATATACTTAAAATGCACTCAACGACTAAAGGCAATTGCCTTGCTTTATGCAAAAACAATTTAATCTTTTCACAAATATTCATGTAAAACATTTCATACAGTTTCTATAGACTTGATTTGATTATACATAATTTGTTTGTATATTCATGTAGATATTTTCCTGTTGAAATAATAAGGGCGCCAATTAATGGACCATATTTTTATTTGAAAGGCACTAATAGTCCACATCTTCAAATCATATCGCATATCTTCATCGTTATCTGAATGGTTTCTTAGGCTGCTAATTCTAAGTCCCATAGTTCAGTAGATCTCAGGCCATTAGACATAGGCACATTCAGTGATAGAGAGCGCAATGCCAAGAATACGTCCATGATACCATGTCTACAGGACCATACGGTGGGTTTCTGAATCGTGGGGTGTCTGGGGGGAAGTTCTAACCCCACCCCACCCCACCCTCCACCTGTTAAGAAGATTTTTTTATTTCTGAAAGTAAAATGATGCAGTTTTCCACAATCTAGGCATAAAAATTAACAAAATAAATGATATTAACATAGTCATATCTGATTCATATTTATATCAAATATAGGTAAATTCAATACACTGATATTAAAAAAAATTTAACTACCCCTCCGTCCCCCCCAACCGTACAAGCATGTGTCTAGGACGTAAGCTAAAGCCCATACAACATACATCCAATGAATTGTATCTTAGCTGTTTTCCAAACATTACCATGCGCTCTTTGATAAGTCATGATTATACACTGTGTGGCATCATATATATTTGCGGGCCCGCCCGCAAGTATATATGATGCCACATAGTGTAGAATCATGACTTATCAAAGAGCGCATGGTATATATATACGCCCGCCCGTTCGCACGCACGCACGCACGCACGTACGCACGCACGCACCTCCCCATAATATGTCTTATATTTTTGTTGGATGGGGACCTTGAGGTAAATATATTTGTCTAGAAAGGGAATAGACAAAGTAAAAGAGTGATCAGTTCCTAATTTTCCTCTTTAAATGCCCGAGATGCCATCTGAGAGCGTCGACAATTTGAAATTTTCCGAGGCAATACCCTTGGACTGACCAACCCCCTCTCTCTCTCTCTCTCTCTCTCTCCGCCCCCCCCCCCCCAACCCACCCAGTTGGGTTTGGCTTTTTCTTGCGCACTCCCTCAGATTACAAAGCTTGTCTATGGTCATGAGTATATAATTGACTCAAAAGGAGGATAATACATCGTTCTCAATTCTAAAAGAATAGTGTATACTGTGAAAGGCATTGTTCATGAATGAAGACTTGCTGGTGGAGCATCATCGAGATCGCCAATAAATGCAAGGCCTTGATTGTGCTAATATATTATGGGTTGTGCTCCCATGTCCACAGACTAAATCCTGTCCATGTCAAACGGCCAGCGATGACACATCTAGACCAATACCAACTTCTATGCCACCATTCTTCAGTTCAGTATCCTTGTATAATTTACCAGTAACCATCAAACATATTAGATAGTGTGGAAAATCTGCTTTCACATATGGGTTTTTCGCCCACATATTTTCCATGGCCGAATATTAACATATTATTCAATACCAGGAAATCATGTTGTGTTGAGAGCCAATTCTACTGCATGATATCTTAACGTTCGGCATGTTAATATTAAAGTCTGTCCCAGCTAACCTGTTGAGGTTGAGATAGTTCTGTTCTTACCGTCATATAAGAGACAGTATATATGTTCTTTTTTCGCATCATAGATGCCACATGTCCCGCCTATACTTGAGCTGTTTACAAAGGTTCTACTCCTGTGATGTAGATTGGCAACTGTGCTTTTGGATGTATGATACTACGCTTGGCCGATTTCACAATTTAGGGATCGCACCTTGAAAGGCGGTGGTTTTAAGACTTTGGGTTGAGCAACTATTGATGGATCAGATTCGTAGCTCAAGTATCTGCCGTAATAATCAACATACATAGCTTGTTAGTTGACGTCACAATCAAATGTCGTAGGTTCAACATGAAAGGGACAAGGGTCCGGCAGTAACTGACAGAGTCGAAAGTCTTTGTTGAATTTACAATTTAATAAACTTTCCGATGGATCATTTGAAACCACTTTCACGGGGCATTATTGCTGTCATATGCAGCAAAAGCTCCAGGCGAAGTTCATTTCACAGTATTCAACTGCGTATCCATATAGTTACATTGACATTGAGACCAAGCGAATTAAGAATTACACTCTATGAATAACCTTTCCAATGAACCTAAATAATTTTCGTCTGCTTCATGGTACCGGATAAACTTTTGTTTAAACCGGATTAACTAGGCCTATTAGTGGTCCTCATCCAGACCCCTCTGCTATTAACAGCGCTATCATCACTGCCAACCTATCCATTTTTGGCGCGCAATGCTGGTTATCTTATAAATTGCGTTTATCTTAATTCGTTCGAGATTTTTTAACAGATATCGTTTCCAACTCTCAACAATTATGGCCTCTTCTTTTAACTTGGGTGACATTGAATTACTCATAATTCTAAACAGGTACCTGTGTGAAGATTCTTGTCATATGAAATGTGAGCCAGGCTAATTAGATCGCTATCATGGAAATTTCAAATTTTATGCATGGAGGAAGGTTTCACCGCTAGCCAAATTGCATGGCATCTGTGTTTGCAGATCTATATGTCGAAATTGTAAACTAAAAAAAGTTATTATTTTTAATATCCACATCGTCACCGTTTATTCGAAGTAACGCTGTACCCGCCGACCTCTCATACTGAAGAATGTGTAGATGGTGTGTTTTCAGAATTGTGGTGGAATTGATTGACTAGCAATCTTTGTTGGGTGGGTGGGTTGTGGGGGGGGGGGGGGGCAGACCTTTGGCGGAAAGTAGTTTGTCATTGTTGCAGGGGTGAATGTCTTGGCTTATAAATTTATTTCCTTGCGTACATATTCATTAAGTACGCATGCACGAAAACGGACATTGCCTTCGGAATAAAGCAAACCCATAAATATGTATTGTCGGTATATTATGACAGACAATCTACTCTGTAGTGTGTTCTTCAGCTGATGCGTAGTGTCGATTGATAATTGCGTATTAAGCGTCTTGCGTAGGCTACATTGCGTGGGTATTAACGCTCTTACTAATGCAGCGGAAAACCCAGGTTTGTCGGAATGGGTGGCAGGACGCACGTTGCCTCTCTTTAAGAGATGTAAATGAAAGTTGGTCTATTGTCTTAGGCAGCAACAACTCTGAGCAACATAGTATTAATGTCTCCCCGAGATAGAAAATAAAATGCAACTGGATATTAATGCAAGTTGACCATCCAGACGGAATATCATTTAGAATGGCAGGTACCGATAATCATTAGCATAATGCTTTAAACATGTGCCATGCGCAGCCAATGGTAGTCATACTCACACATTTGCGCCTGATAACTACCATCCTTGTATACAGTCGTTGGCCTGCATACACTTATTAAACTTTATTTCGCTTTAATGATTAGAGGGCGATATTGTAAAATGGTGCCACCAGACACTAACGTAGACAATTTATCTCTGGTAGCTGCAGTTACCTCCTCTGCAAATCTCCTGGCATTTGGGGCCAGAGCTGGCAGTTCTTTGAAATATGTGATCGAAAGATCCTCTACCCTTGTCTAAGCCATAGTCATTTGACTCCAATAGTCATATCCAATAGCTTAGTTATACGCATTATGGTAACTAATCATGTGTTTGCCCCGTAAGGTGGTCATGTAAAACAGGGTGTACTGTAGGCATGTTTGATCAATAAAACCTGCGCTGACAGTTAAATTGCGATGGTAAATTATATTTTGGAAGTTTTGTGAAAGAAACTTCCTATCGATCCCACTGCTCGAAAAAAACCAAATTAAGACACGGGTTTTGTGATATATTGACTCGTTGCCAGTTCTCGTGAATCGATATTTGGCCCGCTAACCTGGGCGTGCCTCTAACATTGCCAAAATATACGACAACTTTCAAGCTACATTAACATTGTGTATATAGTGAGTGGCGAAACATCACAGGATAAGCTAAAAGGAACTTTACACACGGTCTGCCACGATAATTACTAAATGCATATGTAGGCCTACATGCCCGTAATAAGTCTATTCAATGAGCACTATAATTAACGGAGAGACTACTGCAAATTGACAGGTCTAGAACATCGATAAGTTGGATACGGTATCCTAGCTTTCAAATTAAAAAAAAAGAAAGAACTATGTCTCGAGCGTTTGTGCTGACGCATTAGGCCAACATTTAGAAGCGGCCCATCTTTTCTTACGAATAAGAATAATATTTCTTAATACGTCGTCATTGTGAGATAATTGGTTATAAATGTGTCACTTTTAGCAAGTGGGTAGGCCATATGTCAAGTCTATATACATACTCACATAAAGCTGCCAAGCCCTAGTGGTTTGCAATTGTAGGCCTACTGATAAAATCCCACCATTCGCAGAAAAAGCAGATCTGGACAACGTCATAATGGAGCCTCGAAACAATATCCATAATCATAGCAGTTGGATACAGCCGGTCCAGAATTAACGAGACCCAGTCCCAGCTATAGAGAAATCCACCCATTTATAGATAAGCTCCGCAATATCTCCCAGTCAAATTAGTTTCAAAATATTCAACAGAATGTTCATTAAATTGTAAAATTAGAGCAGACACACAATTCAGACGGCTACTGTTGTAGCGGTGCCTATTTCGCTCTGTATCTACGTCATTTGATTGTGACGTCAGCCAAGTGTGTTTAAATTATGACGTCAGATACTTGAGCGACAGATCCGATCACGCCATTGGTTCCTTTGCAATATAATGTTCATGGGCTTCTCGTTATCAATAACTTACGAAACTGAGCGAACGGATACTTTAGATGTTAACAATTGTATATTTTACCTTACTAGATCATAGGAGTATATTTTATCAGGTGCAAATTTACGTCACATAATGATATAGCCAAACGTAATTTCATCATGTCCAGTATTATGTCATGTCGCATGTGTTGGTAGTGCTCTACCTGCCCATAGCCAATACTTGGTATGGGGCTAAAAAAAAACCCCATCGTTTTTACAGATTGGCGATCATAAGACCCGCAGGACCAATGAGTTGTATTACGGGGACAGCTCTTTAGCCTTAGCGTGTATATTTTCTAAATACGGCATTCGTTTAAAAGAGCCTTTACTGAGCTTCGAATACGGAAGGGTGGGTGCGGTGAGTGGTTGGGGTGTATGCTCATGCTAACCAGGCGACACGATTTGTTGTACATGCACATGCCACTCGATAGTGGCATTATTTCCGGCAAAATTTACCCCCAAAATCAACAGACATCTTCGGGACCTCGAGGGGGGAGCATCCTACCCAAGTATGGTAAAATATATCCGTCTAATCCGTCAAAATTTGAGGCGTAGTCGCAGTTCAAACTATCCATAGTGACAATTCCCCATACATTTACTATGGCACTTTTTAGTACAGAAAAGTGGATATTTCGCACACCATTGGGCGCAATGATGTTAATATCATCATATATGAAAAATAACCGTAACTCCACATTGTTTTTTAACGTTTTATGATAGGGTTTGGTGTACTAAAGAACATACTAAAAGTCTACCACAATCTGACCATGGGAAAGTCATTATTTTGAAGATCGTGTCCAAGATGGTCGCCAAAACCATAAAATGCCCATAAGTTGTTAACTATTCATACCAGACTGGCTATTTTGGTGGTTAACCTCCGTCCCCCCCCCCCCCCCCCCCCCTCCTCCACGTTCATGGCATCTAGCATCACATTAAGACCAGGTAGAAGGCGATGGGGCTATTACACATATGAGAAATCCAACATGGCGTCCAAAATGGCTGCCAAAACACTAAAATGGCCATAATTTGTTAACTATTCATACCAGACTAGTGATTTTGGTGTCTATTCTATGTTCTGGAGCCTAGCAACATATTATGACCAGGTATTACAACCAGGTAAAATTCCATGGGATTATAAGATATGTAGAAAATTCAACATGGCATCCAAGAGGCCGCCAAAAACCATAAAAAATTGCCCGGGGTTATTAACTGTTCATAGCAGACTACTAGACTGGCAATTTTGGTGTCTCCCACTATTACTTAGAATTCTATGTGGTTAATACGTAATAGAGAAATTCAAGATGGTGTCAATTCTAAGCAGGCTATGTTGTTGTCTACCTGGGTGTTGGATGGGTAGGGGGAGGGGGGTTAGCGAATTAAATATGACCAATTTTCGTCACTCAAATTCAATCTTTACTTCAGTCATCACTGTCACACGCTTTTTCAGTAGCCTGGTTCCTGTTCGTGTTGTCAAAAGATTCAGTTTGCCATGTTCCACAGGCAGCAGTGCATGACAGTCCAAATCCTCTAAAGCTGCAACGTGGCGTTTTGCAACCTCTTGAGCAGTTGCAGTGGATCATTTATAGAAGTTTGTCAATGGCCGCATTAATTTTTTACATAACTGGCACCAACTGATTTCCACCCTGCGTCCAACCCCAATTCAAGACATCCATGTCTTTTTCTTTACCAATCCACAACATGATCTGGTAGTAAACTCTTAGGCAGTGGAATCTAGTGGCAGAAATAGTAGGAGGAAGACGTTCATGTGTTACAAATTATTTAGTTGAAACCACTTTCGTATTGAAGCTAATATAGCACAAGGATGGAGGTGAGTCATTGCACTTTCCACCAAATATGACAGCCATCACACTTGACTGCCAAGGTCCGTAATCGTATCCACTACCAGGTGACCACGGAATGATCTTTGGACAGATTTTCTGGTCATCATGTGCACTACACGATTTTCTCCATCTTTGTCCTTTCTGCAATGCTCAGTTCTGAAATATTTAGCCTAGGAACCATATGGTTTGTTCGGCATCCTGGTGTCAATGTCGCTATATAATCCATACCCCATGAAAAATCCCTTTACCAGCTATTGTAAATATATTATGGTCTAAATTATCCCCAGCAAAAACAGTGCCTTGTCTAGCAAATCAATGTCGCCACTTAATATGTCTGGAGAAACACAATCAGAGGTGTTCTTCTCAAACTGCAGGATTTCCCCATATGAAGAGCAAAATCTCATCTCATGAAGTGTGTCTGTGATGAATTTAGAAAAATACAAATGCTGTGTCTGCACAGCAAGACCAACTTGTAATTGAGAAAAGACTGCACGTGGTCGAACTGCTTGAATGATAGCTTGACCTATGCCTGCAACCTTTCGTCTAGTATATGTACCCACAAACATGATATTCAATGCCGTGCGCAGTGAGTGTGTCGGGAAAGAATGCCAAGTCGGAATCAAGCTCACGCATATGGTTTGTAATAGACGGAACATTATACTTAATGCCACTTTTAATCAGCTTCGCAGCAGTTTCAATGATTGTCCTTTTTGTGATTCTTCATCACTCTCGTGGTTTGTTTCTTTGTTTGAAGTAAGACCTCAGTATGTGCGATGCTTTTTCCATCATTGTCACAATATCATCACGGCCTTCTGCAAAATGGATAAAGTTCTTGATACTGGCTCTTGAGATACTGATTGTCATATGGAAGAGAACCCGCACCAGACAAAAATTCCTTCAATTTCTGCCCCAAAACTGAAACAGTCAGTTGTTCTTCATCGTGCAGCCATATACTGATCTGACTATATGCTTATTAGGCCTAGTTTGGAGTTGATAAAAAAAATCTAGTACCAGTTAGGTTAACGATATTACCACCCGGGCCAATTTCTGGGTGGTTAGTACCCTGACCCGTAGTTAGTTTAAATTAAGGTGCGATAACCAACTATTATACATCCTATTTGCTCAGTCCAGTGGATGTTGTCCTCGACCACCTGAAAGCCGGACACGGGGAGGCTGGACAGGATAGGGACCTTGATCCTCAAGGCCTCTACACGGCTGTTGACGAATTGTATGTTTCGTTTCTGGGTTGCAGTCGGGCGCTTCGAATAATTTAGTTTGGCAAAGTGAACTTTAGCATTTGGAAATTTTGAATGCATGGTACTAAACAGATTCTCATTTCTTTGGGAGGTGTTATACTGAAGCTCATCCTTATCATTAATTCCGATGTTAAGGATGATATGCTGAGGTTGGAGGACCTCATTGTATTTTCTAACCATATTCCTAATGTGGTTTATCTTAGCAGCTGGATAGACTGCTACCTGCATATCTGGATGAGGTGTCTGATTGATACGAGCTAAATTTAAAGACTCAATCAGCAGAATCTTCTTGTTCAGAGTAGGCAGACGCCATTCATTCTTGTTATCCACCACAAACCGAAACTTGTAGAAAGACCTATGCTCTTTGGGTGTATCCCTATGCATAGGCTTGGGTTTAGGTGTGGGCGTAAACTTAGGATGTGGTGGCTTGGACCTCGGCGTCGACGATGTGGTCTTTCGACCAGGCCGGTCAGTAGTTGCTCTCTGTGGAAGGGGAGGAAACTCGACTGGGGACAGTGGAGGGACCAGAAGAGGGATCTGACTAGGATCCACATGAGCAGACACTGGCGGTGACCATTCTGGCAGTGGAATCAGGAGCGGATCCACTACAGGAGACTGCAGGGGGAACACTGGTGAGCACTGGCTATTCACATGCTTAACCACTTGGGGACTCTCAGTGTGTGACCTATTCCGTTTCCGATTTGATTGTGGGATGACTGGTAAGGTCAAGGCTGACCTTGCAGTCGGTGTGACTGGTAGGGCCACAGAGGGTCCTGCAGTCGATGTCCCTGGTAATGTCACAGGTGACCCTACATGGGGTGTTGTACTATGGCAGGTGCTCCTACGTACATTAGCATTCAAGATGTCAAGGTGGTGAAAGCATTGTATAATCATGTAGTAACACTTGGTTAGTGCAGCCTGGGCAGATGGCGGGCGACTGTCGTTAGACCTCCTGTCATCCCGTCTTCTACTTTTGCTAACTCTAGCCATAATGTTACCATTTAGATAATGCAATGTTCCTGCCACTAAAATCTACAAGAATACCAAAAAGTTTAGGGGACCTAACGGAATCGTGAACCAAG
Organism: Chaetoderma sp. LZ-2023a; assembly: GCA_034401795.1. Classification (NCBI taxonomy): domain Eukaryota; kingdom Metazoa; phylum Mollusca; class Caudofoveata; order Chaetodermatida; family Chaetodermatidae; genus Chaetoderma; species Chaetoderma sp. LZ-2023a. Next base: position 36,382,425 of record CM067372.1, on the reverse strand, counting down.
GGAAGTCTATCGAATTACAAGCGTAACAAAATCTACAAGCGTATCAAAAATCTACCACTGAAAAATGAAGGTTATGATTAAGCATGTTAATATTTAAATAATTAATATAGACTATCAACGGATAATTATGTATATTACCAATAATCTTGTGCACCGTCGTGAAGTGGGCGACCGGTTTCGACAAGGTTTGTCAGCTTCAGGCCACAGAACAAATCATCCATCCATCCATCCATCCATCCACCCATTCATCCCACCGTCCACCCACCCACCCACCCACCCACCCACCCCCATCCATCCATCCATCCATCAGCCCATCCATCCATCCAGTGGTGGTGGTGGTGGTGATATGATTAAACGCACTGGCTCAGGATCTCCCAAGGTTGGGAGATATTTTTTATTCATTTTATTGTCTGAGATTTGTTATGTTTGTTTGATAGAGGCGGCATGGCCTATAAAATATGAATAATATATATCATTCATTCTGAAGGTTTTTGAAGAGTTAATTTCGAATTAACCAAGATGTCACGTAGATTGGAGTTTTTCTTAAAAGCTATCACTGGACGCAAATTGAGAGGTTCTTTCATTTTATCCTGCAATTTATGATATTCATCTTTCAAAATTTCAGAAATTTCAACATTTTTTCGATTGTATGTTAAACTGAATGGAATAATTTCACGTTGATCAGCAAGACCAGGGTCCACGTTTATGCCACTCGGCCATTTTGTTTTCAGTTGCTTAATCCAAAATGATTCTCGAAGTTTTCTTTGTTTATCAGTTTCTTCGGCCGTAGCAGAAAGAGGCAGTTGCTCAATAGGCATAATTTCAAAGTGTCTATCGACAGAATGACCAGGAAGATTGAAATGTTGAGCTACGTTGGTGTCCTCGTCGTGTCTAATATCGCACAGGTGTCTAGTTGCTCGCCATCTGAAAGGGCATTTTGTTTCACCGACATACTGCTTTTGGCATAATTTGCAAGATATTAAATAGATAACATTTTTAGAATCGCAATCTAAATTAGACTGAAGTTGGAATTTGCGTTTGTTCTGATAACTGACAAATGTTGTCTGATTAGGTAGATAGAGGTCTAATTTACACCTCTTCTTTCCACATTTCTGAGATTGTCCTACGCCTATAATCGGACGATTGTGACGAATTTTGGTAGGCTTTTGATCGGCAGCCTTATCAGTAATAGTTTCCAAATCGTGTAAAGTTTCGGATTTTATTTTGCGCAAAAATCGTGTTGAATATCCCCTCGGTTTGAGGGCTTTAAATAAGGTGGAACACGCAGATTCAAAATTCTTTCTATCACTAGAATTTCGGTGAAATCGGATAATCTGTGATTTGATAATACCTTTAAAAGTATGAGGTGGATGGAAAGATTTCTTATGCAGTAGTTGATGGGAATCGGTGGGCTTAAAGAATACTTTGTAATCAAGAAGCCCACTCGTGTTATAATTTACACCTTTGTAGAGAGTAACGTCCAAAAAGTCTATGGACGACTGGTCGATGTTGGCTTTAAGTTTGATGTTAGGATCGTGATTGTTCAAAATAGTGAAAAATTCATCAAACTCTTCCCTCGAATGATTCCAGATCATAAAAATATCATCGAGGTAACGGCGGTAAAATAAGGGCTGCTTAGGACATTTGTTAAGCGCATCTTCTTCCAACTCAGCTACATAGATGTTGGCAAAACTAGGACTAAAACGTTTACCCATAGCGCATCCACAGATTTGTTGGTAGATTTCGCCAGCGAATTCGAAATCATTGCCCTTTAAACTCAGCTCCAGGAGAGCTAATATTTCGCTAGTGGGCCTATTGTTATCGGGATATTTATCAAATGCTCTGCGAACAGAAGACAAACCCCTTTCGATGTCAATGTTTGTGTACATAGCATCGATGTCGAGGGTTATCAAGAGTGATTTTGGAGGAACAGAAATTTTGGAGACCTCGGATAGGAAATCCTCAGTGTTGTTAAAAAAGCTGAAATGTCTATTCGCAATTGGTTGTAGGGGGTTATCAATAATTTCACTAATTCGATAAGATTCAGAGCCGCAATCAGAGATAATAGGTCGACCCGGTGGTATCATAGGGTCGGACCATGACTCAATAGGTTTATGAATTTTTGGCAAAAGGTAAAACGTACGTGGTATTTAAACTGCTTTTTCGTTATGGCCTTTTTGTCAGCCATTTCTTGAAGGATTCCATTAAATTTATCACAATTATTTTGCCAGAGTGGTTCGTCTAATTTGCGGTAGTGTTTCAGATTACTGAGTTGCCGATGTGCTTCACGAATATAATTATCCTTACGCATTACTACAGTAGCAGATCCCTTGTCAGCAGGCTTTATAACGATGTCATTGTTTTTACGCAAACCTGTTAAGGCTAAACGTTCTTGATATGACAAATTTTGATGATTTTTAGGAAATTCTAAATTTTCCACACGCTCCTTGATAGCTTTTATACTATCAGGGATCGCAGGGTCAACCAACTTCGAGTTAGGTGCCCAGCCAGTTTTTTCAACAAAAGGTAGAAAGTTGTTTTTCTTGGAATTTCGAAAAAAGTCTGCTAATTTTACACGGTGAGAAAATTCTTCAATTTCCCATAAGCCATTATCTAAAAGGGCATCTATGTCGACTTTGGGCCGTGGTGTTGGTACATATGTTAGACCGAGATTTAGCAACGATCTTTCTGCTTCAGACAATGTAGAACCAGTTAGGTTAACGATATTACCACCCAGGCCAATTTCTGGGTGGTTAGTACCCTGACCCATAGTTAGTTTAAATTAAGGTGCGATAACCAACTATTATACACCCTATTTGCAGTGCACTCAGTCCAGTGGATGTTGTCCTCAACCACCTGAAATTCAGACATGGGGAGGCTGGGAAGGATAGGGACCTTGGCCCTTAAGGCCTCTACACGGCTGTTAACGAATTGTATGTTTCGTTTCTGGGTTGTAGTCAGGTGCTTTGAATAATTTAGTTTGGCAAAGTGAACTTTAGCCTTTGGAAATTTTGAATGCATGGTACTAAACAGATTCTCAATTCTTTGGGAGGTGTCATGCTGAAGTTCGTCCTTATCATTAATTCCGATGTTAAGGATGATACGCTGAGGTTGGAAGACCTCATTGTATTTTCTAACCATATTCCTACAAGGATACCAAAAAGTTTAGGGGACCTAACGGAATCGTGAACCAAGGGAAGTCTATCGAATTACAAGCGTAACAAAATCTACAAGCGTATCAAAAATCTACCGCTGAAAAATGAAGGTTATGATTAAGCATGTTAATATTTAAATAATTAATATAGACTATCAAAGGATAATTATGTATATTACCAATAATTCCGACAAGGTTTGTCAGCTTCAGGCCACAGAACAAATCATCCATCCATCCATCCATCCATCCATCCATCCCACCGTCCACCCACCCACCCACCCACCCACTCACCCATCCATCCATCCATCCATCCATCAGCCCATCCATCCATCCAGTGGTGGTGGTGGTGGTGGTTATATAATTAAACGCACTGGCTCAGGACCTCCCAAGGTTGGGAGATATTTTTTATTTATTTTATTGTCTGAGATTTGTTATGTTTGTTTGATAGAGGCGGTATGGCCTATAAAATATGAATAATATATATCATTCATTCTGAAGGTTTTTGAAGAGTTAATTTCGAATTAACCAAGATGTCACGTAGATTGGAGTTTTTCTTAAAGGCTATCACTGGACGCAAATTGAGAGGTTTTTTCATTTTATCCTGCAATTTATGATATTCATCTTTCAAAATTTCAGAAATTTCAACATTTTTTCGATTGTATGTTAAAGTGAATGGAATAATTTCACGTTGATCAGCAAGACCAGGGTCCACGTTTATGCCACTCGGCCATTTTGTTTTCAGTTGCTTAATCCAAAATGATTCTCGAAGTTTTCTTTGTTTATCAGTCTCTTCGGCCGTAGCAGAAAGAGGCAGTTGCTCAATAGGCATAATTTCAAAGTGTCTATCGACAGAATGACCAGGAAGATTGAAATGTTGAGCTACGTTGGTGTCCTCGTCGTGTCTAATATCGCAAAGGTGTCTAGTTGCTCGCCATCTGAAAGGGCATTTTGTTTCACCGACATACTGCTTTTGGCATAATTTGCAAGATATTAAATAGATAACATTTTTAGAATCGCAATCTAAATTAGACTGAAGTTGGAATTTGCTTTTGTTCTGATAACTGACAAATGTTGACTGATTAGGTAGATAGAGGTCTAATTTACACCTCTTCTTTCCACATTTCTGAGATTGTCCTACGCCTATAATCGGACGATTGTGACGAATTTTGGTAGGCTTTTGATCGGCAGCCTTATCAGTAATAGTTTCCAAATCATGTAAAGTTTCGGATTTTATTTTGCGCAAAAATCGTGTTGAATATCCCCTCGGTTTGAGGGCTTTAAATAAGGTGGAACACGCAGATTCAAAATTCTTTCTATCACTAGAATTTCGGTGAAATCGGATAATCTGTGATTTGATAATACCTTTAAAAGTATGAGGTGGATGGAAAGATTTCTTATGCAGTAGTTGATGGGAATCGGTGGGCTTAAAGAATACTTTGTAATCAAGAAGCCCACTCGTGTTATAATTTACACCTTTGTAGAGAGTAACGTCCAAAAAGTCTACCGACGACTGGTCGATGTTGGCTTTAAGTTTGATGTTAGGATCGTGATTGTTCAAAATAGTGAAAAATTCATCAAACTCTTCCCTCGAATGATTCCAGATCATAAAAATATCATCGAGGTAACGGCGGTAAAATAAGGGCTGCTTAGGACATTTGTTAAGCGCATCTTCTTCCCACTCAGCTACATAGATGTTGGCAAAACTAGGACTAAAACGTTTACCCATAGCGCATCCACAGATTTGTTGGTAGATTTCGCCAGCGAATTCGAAATCATTGCCCTTTAAACTCAGCTCTAGGAGAGCTAATATTTCGCTAGTGGGCCTATTGTTATCAGGATATTTATCAAATGCTCTGCGAACAGAAGTCAAACCCCTTTCGATGTCAATGTTTGTGTACATAGCATCGATGTCGAGGGTTATCAAGAGTGAGTTTGGAGGAACAGAAATTTTGGAGACCTCGGATAGGAAATCCTCAGTGTTGTTCAAAAAGCTGAAATGTCTATTCGCAATTGGTTGTAGGTGGTAATCAATAATTTCACTAATTCGATAAGATTCAGAGCCGCAATCAGAGATAATAGGTCGACCCGGTGGTATCATAGGGTCGGACCATGACTCAATAGGTTTATGAATTTTTGGCAAAAGGTAAAACGTACGTGGATTTGAATCTCGTTTAGCAGTAAGGTATTTAAACTGCTTTTTCGTTATGGCCTTGTTGTCAGCCATTTCTTTAAGGATTCCATTAAATTTATCACAATTATTTTGCCAGAGTGGTTCGTCTAATTTGCGGTAGTGTTTCAGATTACTGAGTTGCCGATGCGCTTCACGAATATAATTATCCTTACGCATTATTACAGTAGCAGATCCCTTGTCAGCAGGCTTTATAATGATGTCATTGTTTTTACGCAAACCTGTTAAGGCTAAACGTTCTTGATATGACAAATTTTGATGATTTTTAGGAAATTCTAAATTTTCAACACGCTCCTTGATAGCTTTTATACTATCAGGGATCGCAGGGTCAACCAACTTCGAGTTAGGTGCCCATCCAGTTTTTTCAACAAAAGGTAGAAAGTTGTTTTTCTTGGAATTTCGAAAAAAGTCTGCTAATTTTACACGGTGAGAAAATTCTTCAATTTCCCATAAGCCATTATCTAAAAGGGCATCTATGTCGACTTTGGGCCGTGGTGTTGGTACATATGTTAGACCCAGATTTAGCAACGATCTTTCTGCTTCAGACAATGTAGAACCAGTTAGGTTAATGATATTACAACCTAGGCCAATTTCTGGGTGGTTAGTACCCTGACCCATAGTTAGTTTAAATTAAGGTGCGATAACCAACTATTATACATCCTATTTGCAGTGCACTCAGTCCAGTGGATGTTGTCCTCAACCACCTGAAATTCAGACACGGGGAGGCTGGGCAGGATAGGGACCTTGGCCCTTAAGGCCTCGACACGGCTATTAACGAATTGTATGTTTCGTTTCTGGGTTGTAGTCAGGTGCTTCGAATAATTTAGTTTGGCAAAGTGAACTTTAGCCTTTGGAAATTTAGAACGCATGGTACTAAACAGATTCTCAATTCTTTGGGAGGTGTCATGCTGAAGTTCGTCCTTATCATTAATTCCGATGTTAAGGATGATACGCTGAGGTTGGAAGACCTCATTGTGTTTTCTAACCATATTCCTAATGTGGTTTATCTTAGCACCTGGATAGATTGCTACCTGCATATCTGGATGAGGTGTCTGATTGATACGAGCTAAATTTGAAGACCCAATCAGCAGAATCTTCTTGTTCAGAGTAGGAAGGCGCCATTCATTCTTGTTATCCACCACGAACCGAAACTTGTAGAAAGACCTATGCTCTTTGGGTGTATCCCTAGGCGTAGGTTTGGGCTTAGGTGTGGGCGTAAATTTAGGTTGTGGTGGCATGGACCTCGGCGTCGACGATCTGGTCTTTTGACCAGGTCGGTCAGTAGCTGCTCTCTGTGGAAGGGGAGGAAACTCGACTGGGGACAGTGGCGAGACCGGAAGTGGGATCTGACTAGGATCCACATGAGCGGGCACTGACGGTGACCATGCTGGCAGTGGAATCAGGAGCGGATCCACCACAGGAGACTGCAGGGGGAACACTGGTGAGCTCTGGTTATTCACCCGCTTAACTACTGGGGGACTCTCAGTGGGTGACCTATTCCGTTTCCGATTTGATTGTGGGATGACTGGTACGGTCAAGGCTGACCTTGCAGTCGGTGTGCCTGGTAGGGCCACAGAGGGCCCTGCAGTTGATGTTCCTGGTAAGGTCACAGGTGACCCTACAGGGGGTGTTGTACTATGGCAGGTTCTAAAATGTGGATCAAAAGGTCTGATGAAATCATAAAACTGATCAATTGATGAAGAATGAAACTTCCTGCCATAGTTATTTCGGGCCCAATTTATTGCTGTGGTCTTCGCTCTACCTAATTCTAAATTTGGTTTGGACTGAGCTTCGATGAGGAGCGACATAAGACGACCAAGCTGGAAATTATAGTGACTAATGTTAACCTGGACTAAAGATATGGCCCATTTCAAATTTGCTGCTAAGATGTCCTTACGGACCTCGGCGTTTGGCATCGCTGGTTTACAGAAGAAATTCTGTCTCTCTAACTCTGACACTTTCCAGCTCAATCCAGGAGGCAAACTGCCCCTACGTACATGAGCATTCAAGATGCCAAGGTGGTGAAAACATTGTATAATCATGTAGTAACACTTGGTTAGTGCAGCCTGGGCAGATGGCGGGCGACTGTCGTTAGACCTCCTGTCATCCCGTCTTCTACTCTTGCTAACTCCAGCCATAATGTTACTAGTTAGATAATTCAATGTTTCTGCCACTAAAATCTACAAGAATACCAAAAAATTGAGGGGACCTAATGGAATCGTGAACCAAGGGAAGTCTATCGAATTACAAGCCTAACAAAATCTACAAGCGCATCAAAAATCTACCGCTGAAAAAAAGAAGGTTATGATTAAGCATGTTAATATTTAAATAATTCATATAAACTATTAAAGGATAATTGTGTATATTACCAATAATCCTATGCACCGTCGTGAAGTGGGCGACCGGTTTCGACAAGGTTTGTCAGCTTCAGGCCACAGAACAAATCATCCATCCATCCATCCATCCATCCACCCATTCATCCCACCGTCCACCCACCCACCCACCCACCCACCCACCCCCATCCATCCATCCATCCATCAGCCCATCCATCCATCCAGTGGTGGTGGTGGTGGTGATATGATTAAACGCACTGGCTCAGGATCTCCCAAGGTTGGGAGATATTTTTTATTCATTTTATTGTCTGAGATTTGTTATGTTTGTTTGATAGAGGCGGCATGGCCTATAAAATATGAATAATATATATCATTCATTCTGAAGGTTTTTGAAGAGTTAATTTCGAATTAACCAAGATGTCACGTAGATTGGAGTTTTTCTTAAAAGCTATCACTGGACGCAAATTGAGAGGTTCTTTCATTTTATCCTGCAATTTATGATATTCATCTTTCAAAATTTCAGAAATTTCAACATTTTTTCGATTGTATGTTAAACTGAATGGAATAATTTCACGTTGATCAGCAAGACCAGGGTCCACGTTTATGCCACTCGGCCATTTTGTTTTCAGTTGCTTAATCCAAAATGATTCTCGAAGTTTTCTTTGTTTATCAGTTTCTTCGGCCGTAGCAGAAAGAGGCAGTTGCTCAATAGGCATAATTTCAAAGTGTCTATCGACAGAATGACCAGGAAGATTGAAATGTTGAGCTACGTTGGTGTCCTCGTCGTGTCTAATATCGCACAGGTGTCTAGTTGCTCGCCATCTGAAAGGGCATTTTGTTTCACCGACATACTGCTTTTGGCATAATTTGCAAGATATTAAATAGATAACATTTTTAGAATCGCAATCTAAATTAGACTGAAGTTGGAATTTGCGTTTGTTCTGATAACTGACAAATGTTGTCTGATTAGGTAGATAGAGGTCTAATTTACACCTCTTCTTTCCACATTTCTGAGATTGTCCTACGCCTATAATCGGACGATTGTGACGAATTTTGGTAGGCTTTTGATCGGCAGCCTTATCAGTAATAGTTTCCAAATCGTGTAAAGTTTCGGATTTTATTTTGCGCAAAAATCGTGTTGAATATCCCCTCGGTTTGAGGGCTTTAAATAAGGTGGAACACGCAGATTCAAAATTCTTTCTATCACTAGAATTTCGGTGAAATCGGATAATCTGTGATTTGATAATACCTTTAAAAGTATGAGGTGGATGGAAAGATTTCTTATGCAGTAGTTGATGGGAATCGGTGGGCTTAAAGAATACTTTGTAATCAAGAAGCCCACTCGTGTTATAATTTACACCTTTGTAGAGAGTAACGTCCAAAAAGTCTATGGACGACTGGTCGATGTTGGCTTTAAGTTTGATGTTAGGATCGTGATTGTTCAAAATAGTGAAAAATTCATCAAACTCTTCCCTCGAATGATTCCAGATCATAAAAATATCATCGAGGTAACGGCGGTAAAATAAGGGCTGCTTAGGACATTTGTTAAGCGCATCTTCTTCCAACTCAGCTACATAGATGTTGGCAAAACTAGGACTAAAACGTTTACCCATAGCGCATCCACAGATTTGTTGGTAGATTTCGCCAGCGAATTCGAAATCATTGCCCTTTAAACTCAGCTCCAGGAGAGCTAATATTTCGCTAGTGGGCCTATTGTTATCGGGATATTTATCAAATGCTCTGCGAACAGAAGACAAACCCCTTTCGATGTCAATGTTTGTGTACATAGCATCGATGTCGAGGGTTATCAAGAGTGATTTTGGAGGAACAGAAATTTTGGAGACCTCGGATAGGAAATCCTCAGTGTTGTTAAAAAAGCTGAAATGTCTATTCGCAATTGGTTGTAGGGGGTTATCAATAATTTCACTAATTCGATAAGATTCAGAGCCGCAATCAGAGATAATAGGTCGACCCGGTGGTATCATAGGGTCGGACCATGACTCAATAGGTTTATGAATTTTTGGCAAAAGGTAAAACGTACGTGGTATTTAAACTGCTTTTTCGTTATGGCCTTTTTGTCAGCCATTTCTTGAAGGATTCCATTAAATTTATCACAATTATTTTGCCAGAGTGGTTCGTCTAATTTGCGGTAGTGTTTCAGATTACTGAGTTGCCGATGTGCTTCACGAATATAATTATCCTTACGCATTACTACAGTAGCAGATCCCTTGTCAGCAGGCTTTATAACGATGTCATTGTTTTTACGCAAACCTGTTAAGGCTAAACGTTCTTGATATGACAAATTTTGATGATTTTTAGGAAATTCTAAATTTTCCACACGCTCCTTGATAGCTTTTATACTATCAGGGATCGCAGGGTCAACCAACTTCGAGTTAGGTGCCCAGCCAGTTTTTTCAACAAAAGGTAGAAAGTTGTTTTTCTTGGAATTTCGAAAAAAGTCTGCTAATTTTACACGGTGAGAAAATTCTTCAATTTCCCATAAGCCATTATCTAAAAGGGCATCTATGTCGACTTTGGGCCGTGGTGTTGGTACATATGTTAGACCGAGATTTAGCAACGATCTTTCTGCTTCAGACAATGTAGAACCAGTTAGGTTAACGATATTACCACCCAGGCCAATTTCTGGGTGGTTAGTACCCTGACCCATAGTTAGTTTAAATTAAGGTGCGATAACCAACTATTATACACCCTATTTGCAGTGCACTCAGTCCAGTGGATGTTGTCCTCAACCACCTGAAATTCAGACATGGGGAGGCTGGGAAGGATAGGGACCTTGGCCCTTAAGGCCTCTACACGGCTGTTAACGAATTGTATGTTTCGTTTCTGGGTTGTAGTCAGGTGCTTTGAATAATTTAGTTTGGCAAAGTGAACTTTAGCCTTTGGAAATTTTGAATGCATGGTACTAAACAGATTCTCAATTCTTTGGGAGGTGTCATGCTGAAGTTCGTCCTTATCATTAATTCCGATGTTAAGGATGATACGCTGAGGTTGGAAGACCTCATTGTATTTTCTAACCATATTCCTACAAGGATACCAAAAAGTTTAGGGGACCTAACGGAATCGTGAACCAAGGGAAGTCTATCGAATTACAAGCGTAACAAAATCTACAAGCGTATCAAAAATCTACCGCTGAAAAATGAAGGTTATGATTAAGCATGTTAATATTTAAATAATTAATATAGACTATCAAAGGATAATTATGTATATTACCAATAATTCCGACAAGGTTTGTCAGCTTCAGGCCACAGAACAAATCATCCATCCATCCATCCATCCATCCATCCATCCCACCGTCCACCCACCCACCCACCCACCCACTCACCCATCCATCCATCCATCCATCCATCAGCCCATCCATCCATCCAGTGGTGGTGGTGGTGGTGGTGGTGGTTGTGGGTGGTGGTGGTGGGTTGTGGGTAGTGGTGGTGGTGGTGGTGGTGGTGGTGGTGGTGGTGGTGGTGGTGGTGCTGGTGGTGGTGGTGCTGGTGGTGGTGGTGGTGGAGGAGGAGGTGATGGTTGTGGTGGTAGTGGTGGAGGTAGTAGTGGTGGTAGTGGTGGTTGCTGTGGCAGTGGTGGTGGTGGATTGTGGGTGGTGGTGATGGTGGTAGTGGTGGTGGTGGTGGTGGTGGTGGTAGTGGTGGTGGTGGTAGTGGTGGTGGTAGTGGTGGTGGTGGTGTTGGAGGTGGTGGTGGTTGTGGGTGGTGGTGGTAGTGGTGGTGGTGTTGGTGGCAGTGGTGGTGGACGTGGTAGTGGCGGTCGTAGTGGTGATGATGGTGGTGGTGGAGGATGTGGTGGTGGTGGTGGTGGAGGATGTGGTGTTTGTGATGGTGGTGGTGGTAGAGGAGGTGGTGGTGGGTGTGGTGCTGGTGGTGATTGACTGGTATTCAGCTGAAGAAGTGAATACCTTTTTCAGCTGTACACAATTTTTCGTGGTGAACACACCACAAAGCACCCCTAAGAAGGGGGTTGGTACACCAGACCCCAAAAGAAAACGGAGGGTCGGGGTGTTAGAGGTGGGGGGGGGAGTGGGAGGAGGGGAAGGCACTCCCAGCAAGAGGTCTCGGGACAAGGGGGGGTTCCCCCAGCGCGGGGGGGGGGGGGAGGGTCCCAACCATCGCTCGGAGCGGGGGCTCCCCGGATGGTGCGCCCAGTAGTGAAGGGAGGGAGGTGGGCCATAAGGGGGACCGAGAGGTGGTACCCAGGGGAGGAGGGTCAGGGTCAAGGGACTCGCGGGCGATGATTTTATGGGGTTAACCCGCATGGTAATCCATAGACTACTGTATGCCATGGTGGGCATGCTGGCAGGCCTGGACAAGAGGGACGGGGATGTTTTTAGTAACCTCCCCCAGCGAAAGGCAGTTCCAAAAGCTGCTGAAAATCACAACGATACGCAGCTACGTGGTGTCTATTGAAGAGTGCACGACCAAAAACATCAGACAAGCAAAGCAGTAGGTGTCATATCGGGAGTCCCAAGAGACTTCACGAATGACGACATAAAGGAAGAAATGAACGAGCAGGGGGAACACAAAGTGGAATGGGTGGGTCGGATTGGCGGAACGGCCAGACCGACCTATGCAGTGAACCTGGTGTTCAATTCAGACGCACTGCCAAGCAAGGTTAAACTGGGATGGATGACCTTCAAAGTCAAATCATACATCCCAGAGCCTGCCAGATGTTTCAGATGTCACCTGCTGGGTCACGTGGCGAAGCACTGTAAACCCAAAGCCAGTGCATGCATTAACTGCGGAGGGAATCACTAACGTGAGTGTTGCCAGCAGATCCCCCCCCCCTCCACACTGTAGAAATTGCAAGGGGAACCACAGTGACGCATATCACGGATGCCCGGCTTTGCAAAAAGCCAAGGACATCCTCAAGGTTAAAACGATAGTTCAGGTCTCATATGGGGAGTCCAAGAAGAGGGTCACCCAGCAAATAGGCAGGGGAACTGAACAGCCAGCTGGCATACCAGCACCTGGACCAGCCACACCTCTTGAAAGAACAGCATGGCGGAAAAGGGCTGAATCCATAAGGAGGAAGCTGGCCACCCCTGGGAGGGACTGCTCAGGGATGAGACATCAGGAAAAAGGGGAGGCTCCTACTGAGCCACCTACAACAGAGACGTCCACGTCCAGCCTCCCGCTTGGGAGTCTGGCCAGCAAAGCCTGTAAACAGGCCAAAAGGCAAACAAAAATGCCTAAAAACCGCCTGCAAAGGGCCTAAAGTCACAGGCAGTAGCAGCGGCCTAAACCAAAGGGCTGAACCAATTGGCACAATGGAGGTAACACTAGTGGAAAAACAGGTTAACAAACCTGAGAACTCCACTAGAAGTACTAGCAGCTGCAGTGACCCGCCGGCCGAGATTACCAGAGGGACACCAGCGAGCGAGGTAAGTCCCACCCTGATTGGTGGAGATCATAAAATTGTATTAAATGTTCAAATTTTCAGAGTGATCATAGAGACGATATATCATCAGTTTGCATGGGCAACGAGCCAGACAGGAACAATGTTGATGTCGACGGTCTCGTTGCGAAATTCGTAGAACTCTGCCCCTCTGCAAACCAATCATGGGGGTCAAAATTCTTCAATGGAACGTTCGAGGCACCCGATCTAATACCAACTTTGACGAATTGTGGAACACATTCCACAACGAAAATGACCACCAAGACATTATATGTCTACAGGAAACCCGTCTGAAACCCAACCAGGATTTCAAAAGGTACAACTACAATGTCGAAAAACAAGACCGTACCGCAGAATCTGCAACCACCTCTAGGGGTGAGGGTGGTGGCGGCATAGCGACCCTCATAAAAAGTAATCTTTCCTACAAAAAAGTTGCACTCTTCCTCGGACTATGACAAGCTCCTTGAAGGCCTAGAAGGTGAAACATTACTTCTGGGCGACTTCAGCTCCCACCATTCCCTATGGGGGAGCAAAACCACGAACTCCAAAGGTCGAATGATAGAACAGGTTATTGACAACTACAACCTGTGCCTAGTAAATGACCATAGACCCACCAGATATAACTCTAGTGATGCTGAATGGTCGGTCCTGGCCCTTTGCCTCATAACACCTGGCTTTCGATCAACCCCCAGCTGGGACATTCAAGACCAGCTCCTCGACAGCGACCACCTCCCTATCAAAATACAGAGAGGAAGCCAACAGAGCAAGAACGAGGCGCCACTGGACAGGAACAATTGGAATCCGAAAAAGGCCAAATGGACTGAATACAAGCACATAATAGCTGGAGACAGCGATCACTAGTACCAGCACCGAGGAATATTATGAACAATGTATGGGGATTCTCTACAAGGCTGCCGACTCAGCCATCCCCCAATCAAAGCCAGACAGTAACCCCAAACACAAACGCGTGCCTTGGTGGAACGACGAGTGCCAAGAAGCAGTACAGCTCAAGAAAATAGCCTGGAATAGACAAAAGAGAAACTTCAGCATTGAACGCCTAGTTGAACACAAGAGACTCCAGGCCAAGGTAACAAGAATCATCAAAAAGGCAAAATGCGATCACTGGCGACAATACTGCTCTGAAATCACTCGGTTCACACCCTCGAGCCAAATATGGCGCAAAGCGAAAGCTATTGCCAGCGGAAAAAACCAAGTCCAAAAACCCCTTACCCACCCTCATAGCAAATGGGGTAAAGCATGCCAATGACAAGGAAAAAGCTGAAGCGCTTGCCACAGTCTTCATTGCAACCAGTAGCAATGATAACCATGACCATGACTTCGTAGCAACCAAAACAAAGGTCGATGAGCATATCAATCACCTGTTCAGCTCAGGGAAATGCGAAGATCTTAACAACCGAGACATCAACAAATCCTTCAACAGAATGGAACTTGAGCAAGCCCTTGGCAGAGGCAAAAGCTCCTCACCAGGTGAGGATAGCCTGAAATATGAAATGCTTCGTAATATGGCAGAGGAGGATAAACAAATGTTACTCAATCTCTACACCCTCGTGTGGCGCTCTAGCAAAATTCCCTCAGTCTGGAAAACTGGGATCGTGGTTCCTATTCCAAAACAAGGGAAGGACAAAACTGACCCAAGATCATACCGGCCAATCTCCCTGACGAGCTGTCTATGCAAAGTCATGGAGAGGATGATCAAAAACCATCTAGAACATGAGTTCGAACATAACGGTCTACTCCACCCTTGGCAGAGTGGCTTCAGAAAGGGCAGACGCACTACGGACCACCTAATCAGACTGACTGAGGCAGCCAAGAAAGCCCTAGATGCGGGAAGAGGAAACATAGCAATAAGAGTTTTCTTAGATGTTGAGAAAGCCTTTGATATGATGTGGGCGAAACAGAGTTCTACAAAAGCTCTATGACTTTAGTTACCATGGCCACATCCTATTCTGGATACGAGATTTTCTCGATAGCAGAAGGATTAACGTCCGTGTTAATGGACAAATGTCTAGGGAACAAACATGGGAAAACGGCACCCAACTAACCCCAAGTACACACTTCCGAATCACCAGTCGATATACACAGCCGAACTGGTGGCAATTAAAAAACCTCTAGAATGGATTAAAACAGCAGATCCAGGCAAATACGTTATCCTCACAGAGTCGCTAAGCTCGGTGAAGAGCTTCAAATCTAGCATCAGCAAGAGCAGGGACAACCTACTCAAGGAAATCCGGCAGCTGTATGCAACTGTGGTGACTGACAACAAAATTGTGGACATCGACTGGGTCCCAAGCCATGTTGACATTAAAGGCAATGACCAGGCGGACGAGGCAGCCAAGCAAGCACTCAAAGATGTAACTATGACCAGCATAGGACTCTCAAAGTCCGAAGCGAACGCCCTAGTCAAAAGGCACATCAACAGCAAACGGCAAAGACAATGGGACGAAAGCACAACCGGCAGATTCCTGTTCAGAATCGTCCCTGGAGTCAAACGCAAATACCAAAACCACATCCCAGGACGCCAAGGCGACATTGTATTACGCCACATCGGAATGGGTCGGATCAGCGTTAACCAGATACAAAAAACCTCAACCTGTCAGACACAGACCAATGTGAGGCCTGCAAGGAGACTGAAACTCTAGACCACTTCTTCCTACGGTGCACTGAATATACAGGCATTAGAAAGGAACTCATCAATACGCTGAGAAAGGGAAATTTCAATCTTGACCCTATAGAAGACATTATAGCGATGCGTGACCGACAGAGCAACCACGAATTAATCGAGTTCGTGCTTGCATCGGACAAACACATCACATAATCAGAACACATTTTGTTTAGCGTTCATTAGGCCACATCAGTCTTATTCATGCGTGTTGATAAGCGGTGGTCGCAATGAATAATCTTACAAATTCGACCATTAAACATTATTGTTAAACCACGCCACATCAGTCTTATTCAAGCGTGTCGATAAGCTGTGGTCGTAAACGTTCAAACAAGCTTGCAAACACTTATAAACAAAATATAAGTACATACTCGTGCGTGCATGTGTCATGAATTGTTGACCCAGAGTATGTGAGTACATGCCCCAAAATATTTGTCCATATTGTCTGTTTTCTTTTGATCTCTTTCTTTTTCTTTCAACATTGTTCCCCTTCTTTTTCTTTCAGAGCCAGAGCCGGAGCTAAATTGCGGCAATGAACCCAACAATGACAGACGGGCAGAAAGACAGATGGAGGACTGGAATGGACAATAGAACAACAGATGGGCCTGCCTGCCGACGGACCGCAAGGGATATGGACGTGTGTCCATCTCATTCGTGGTCCGTCGGCAGGTATGTTTGTCTGTCGAATGGACTGACAAACCAATCAACAAATGGACAGACTGATGGACAATTCTGGGCACAGCAAGCTGCTGGAGCACGCTTAAGCAATGTACTTTGCCCCCACTTGCTCAGTCTTCTCGGATGGGACTTTAAACTGAGGTCCCGTCATACAGTGCTCATCACTGTGTGAACGTAAGCAAGGGCTAGGTAAGCAAGAAATTTCGGCATAATCAAAGTAAACCGCATGCTGAATGGATTCGTCCTCGGATGGAATCACGCAACATACGGATTACAAAATCAAAACAAAATTGCTAGAATTAGAATCTTTCGGACTTGTGAATGGGTCTATGGAGGGATGCAACCCAGATGACTGATCGAGTTCATCCTCGGACGGACGCAGTCACCATACGGGCTGCCTAATCAATCAAAATCAAACAAGTGCGCACTGGTGCCTGCTCGGATGATGGCCAGAAGAGCAAATGGATCCCAGGACCCTAAAGACCCCACACCCCAACCTCCCCGCACCCCCAAAAGGGGCCGAGAGGTCTCTGACCTAAAGCCCCCCCCCCGGGTACATCAGATCATAAGCCCAGGTTAGGCCCTCCCCATCACCCACGCCCAAGCATGAGGAGCAACAGAAAAGCCATGGTCAAGAACAGCACATGCCATCTTCAACATGAGACAAAATCGGGAGACAACGATCAACACGCACGCACGCACGCACGCACGCACGCACGCACGCACGCACGCACGCACGCACGCACGCACGCACGCACGCACGCACGCACGCACGCACGCACAGAGACACAAGCTAATGCACAAACCGACGTCACAAGAATTCACAAGAATTCAACAGAAACCACAAAGGCGAGTGAGTGAGTCTAGACCCTAGCATTGGGAATTAGCAAATAAACGTCTTAAAGATTACAACACACACAGCGATGATTTGTAATGGCTCGCAGTTGTTTGCCATGACACACATCAAGTTTGCTCAAGAGGGTTTGTTCAGGAGGGCTTTTGGAGCTGTCAAGCTGCTGCAATTCTACAGCATTGTGGAAACGCATGTAGCATCTTACCTTTTATGACGATTTTAGAGCTACAAATCCACAACGTCCAGAAGGACATGAAGGCGATATTTCCTGACACAGAGCGAGTCACAATGTCGGTAGAGCTACAGAGGAGGGAACCCAAGATGCTGCTATTCATCCACTTCTCAGTGTCCCCGATGGGGTGCCGTCATCGTTCATTTCTGTGGTGTCCGATAGGTATACTAGGTATATGTGCGTGAGTTTGACTTTATTCACGAAGAGGTGTGCAGTCGTGAGCTGTTCTGCACCTGGTGAAAGTATTAAACCAAGATGACCTTTTAACTGGTCGATAAAGTCAACATCATTTGCAGGCTCATTCTCCAGTGTATCATTGGGATTGGAGACTTTGGTATTGGGGGTGTTCTCGAACAGATGATAGAGCTGCAGCGAGGTACCACTTTTAGCTATGTGTTTGCCAATAAGAGTCTCACCAGGCATAACTCATCGCATCCAGATTGACGGCGAAATTGAAGGATCTTTGGTTTCTTGATAGTATCAAATGCACGTAGCATGTCGCTTCCCATCCTGCAGAAGTCCCAATACTTTTATAGTACTACTGATATCAACATGTGTTGTGCAGCTACGCACTCTCTTAAAACCACTCGGCCAGTTTCTAGTAAATTAGTCAATCTTATCTCTGATACTGTCACATTTGATAGACATTTTCGGATACTGTTCACGCCCGCATGCACGACCATTCGTTAGAGATGTTAAAGCTTTTCTAACTTCTGCTTCTTCGACTGGCCTTTGCTGGGGCCCGTGGCCGGCCTTCCAAAATGGGTAAAGGTTCGTTTTGTGCGTCGGTGGGCTGATCTTTGAACCAATCCTTGATTGTTTCAGCCTTTCCCTAGTGACCCTCGGAGTTATGTATAACAAGTTGTTGGTGCTATGGACTGCTGATTTTTAATACTTTCCTTTCTCCAAACATGTTTCGACAATCATCGGTGGGCGTTAACTAGTTTACCAGGTCATCTGCTCTTTTGATGCCAAGTTCTTTCAATCGTTCCGAGATTTTGAACAGGATCTCAATGCAATTTTGCCTTAGTTCAGTTTGGTGTTCAATTCGACTGCTTTGATATATTGTATGCGTAGTCGTAAGTCGTAATGTTGTCTGTTGTTCAGACAGCTTTCTAACACAGGATTTCCTTTGATTGTTATTCCTGGCTATAATGATGTTTTAGCAGCTGATGTCTTCACACATTTTAAGACGTGGTTAACTGGTTTGAAGTTGAGATTAACCATGGCTAGCTACACAATTATTGTTTTCCTATGCGATACCTGGATGGCCTTGTCGTTAGTTAGTTTTGAGAGATTATGGTTGACCCTGGGATTTTGTTTTAATGGTCACTTGTAAATGAGGCACATTTGCTCAATCCTACATATACCCATTAGTGCACATAGGCCTGCAATGTAGGAGATGCGGTTGCAGCATTCCCGTTCTCGAGTGTGAAATATGCAAGATGCATTCCACATGTAAATATGCCGGAGCCATATTTACATACAATGTGTATATTTTTTAACCATCTGACGTCAGGAACTACCGGCTTGAATTTTGCCTGGCAAATACATTACAGCTCGTAAATACGTTTACATGTCTTCAGAACAAAAACAGAAACATGTCATAGGTGTAGGACACGGGTGGGATGGGTTGGGCAAGGGGCCACCCTTCCCAAGGGGTGTTCTCTCCCATACTATATCCACATAGCTTCTAGGTTTTGGTCATACCCAGTTTACACACACACCCACATCCCACCACCCCAGTCAAAATACGTTCCTACACCCCTGCATTGACCATGACCAAGTTGTATTGTTAGTGCAATTTTGAACACGGTGTATGAAATGTTCTGGTGAATATTTTAACCATAATTAGGTTGGAAGACATTGCTGCCTTTGGCAACAATATCTTCCAATCCAATCATGTTCAAAATATGCAACAGCGCGTTTTATTAAGTTTTGGAAACATGTTAAGTTATTTCTGAGATGCATTGTAGCATGCTAGTTCTGAACACAATGCGGAAATAGCCCCCCCCCCCCCCCCTAGCGACATCCTGCGTCAATGCTGTTTGGCCACTGAACACTAGTAATGCATCTGGTAACGTGCTTAACCATTTAACACTCATATCAGCCAAAATTGGCTTCTACAGTTGGTGTGAGAAATGGCCATTTGCTGACCAAGAGAAGACTATTTTTTTAATTTACCACTGGAATGACTAGCTCGATACCCGAGCCAGCCATTCCAGAGGGAGATTTTCAAACCATAGTATTCTTTTGGCTGCAAATGGACATATCTATGCGAAATTAAATTTGTTGAGGGTTAAAGGGTTAAACAGCTCGTACGTTCAATGCCAACATTGCCACTCTTTCCCGCGTAAAGTACGATATGTGAACAGCTCATGTTTCCAAAACAAACCACGCACGAGCAATCATAGATTGCCGACGCTAGTACTACCATTTTTGTGAGACTGAGTTTTCGGATTTTGACTGATCTTCAGGATTTGATTTCGATTTTCCTGGATCACGCCCAACCTTGTGGAATCCTTCAATCATAGTGTATTGATACACCCTTTCCTGTGTTATAATCTGAGCCAATGCGGAGCAGCAGTTTCCGAGATATCCACAGATCCAGAATTTGTTCAGATTCAGATCCGGGATCTCTTATTCGAATCACGGCCAACGTCTGGAAATCCTCTTGCACCGTAGGTTCCTTCCTTGTGAACCAAATCGCATCAGTAGTTTTTAGCTGCAGGTAGCACGTAAAAAAACTGTCATGCCCCTTAGTCAGTCAGTCAGCCAGCCAGCCAGCCAGCCAGTCAGTCACACATGCTTATTCAAGGCTGTAGTTTCAAGCGCTTTCGGTACACGGGAATCAAACCTGGGGGAAATGCTGTCCATAGGGTCCTGAAAATGTGTGATAAATTTTGGGCCAAAAGATCGAAGTTCAAGGCCAAGGCGACCAGATAAATGTGGCCTTGACATTTGAACCATTGACCCCAAATTTATCATACATCTTCGGGAACCCATGAACGAGCGTCCACGCAAATCTTGTTTATTTTGAGAACTCATGTATGAATAGTTAGTTAATTAGACTAACTAACTAACTAACTAACTAACTAACTAACTAACTAACTAACTAACTAACTAACTAACTAACTAACTAACTAACTAACTAACTAACTAACTAACTAACTAACTAACTAACTAACTAACTAACTAACTAACTAACTAACTAACTAACCTACCTCTATTCATACAGGAGTTCTCAAAATAAACAAGATTTGCGTGGACGCTCGTTCATGGGTTCCGGAAGATGTGTGTGAAATTTCGGGTCAAATGGTCGCCCATATTAAAAACAAATATTTTGAACACTATTTTGAAAACTGTGTCTGAAAGACACACTTTCTCTAAATAACTATGGTTCTACTGGAGAGATCTTGACGAGACTTCGATGGAAGGTGGTTGTCCGTGGGATACTGAATATTTGTGATAAATTTGGGGTCGAAAGATCAAATATCTAGGCCAGGGACAATTAAAATGTCTTCCAAACACGAACAACGCATACATTTCTGATTATTTACATACGAAGAGCTGTCGCTGGTCGGGTTAGACAGATAACCGGCCATGTATGTTCCTTTGTTAGTTAGTTAGCTCGTTCGTCAGTCAGTCACAAAAGCTTATTCCCGCCTGTCATTTCAAGAGTTTTTCGTACACAGTAATCAAACTTGGTGTATGTATACATTGTAGGCTTAACGTACAGAGAGTAAGAAAATATGTCAGCGTGCCCTCAGAGTGACCTACTTTTCGCCCGCAGAGACCGAGATTCTATTGAACTTGTTATAGATACAACTCGGGACAGACAGGGAGACGCTCATGCACGCACACGGCTACGAACGCATACGCACACAGACAGGCAGAACCAATCGCAATATATCCTCTTTCCCTTACGGGGTGAGGGTAATAAAATGTACTGTTGAATATTGTGGACTTACTTTGATTGGGAGACATTGCAGCAATAGCTTCCAATTAAATTAAATGGATGCTAATCTCATCTCAAATGCTATACTGCACCGATAGATTATGTTTTATAGATTCAATTTCTTTCATATCCTGTCACATACCCGTTTCTGTAACACACTTATCTGCTTTGTAATATCGCGTAGGCTAAATGTTGAACAGTGACCGCCACCATTTTGTCTCCTCAAGCGATAGTGTGTGATGTCATGTAAGTGCCAATGCATTAGATTCTTTATTATGTGACAATCATCTTGGTGGATATTTTGAAACTAATTTTACAGGAAGCTGTTGCTACCTGTGGCAGCAACAACTTCAAGCCAAATTAGTTTCAACATATTCAACAGCTTACCTGTATGATTGCTTTTATACCATTTTGCTAAACTATAGCTGGCCCCTCCGTGACTGAGCGTATATCCCTAGGCAGACACGCTAGGCTTTATGTGATTGGTTGAAAAGTAAATCATGGCGTCCATCATAGGCTGTAAAAATGTAGCTTTGTTTAGCTACTAAAGTCTGAATACCTTTCTTTAGCGGCGTGATAAAAAGCTTAAAACTACCTGCATAGTTTATGAGTTGCATATTAGATCACTTGAATAGATATCAAGAGATGAGATTAGTTATCCTTTAAGTCCAACATATTCAACAGAACAGTTCTTACATCGTGTTCAAAATTGTTCTGGCTAACATGTTTCTGACTTCTGTCTTTATTCTAGAAAGATGTTAACTTATTTATTAGATCCGAATAGGCCCTATGTTGTTTGTTTATTCGTGTGCGCGTTAGAATAACATAAACATCTTACGGCAAGCTTTGATAGCATTCCGAAGAACATGCCTTTTCGTGCCAACTTGAGGTTTTTATTATTTCCTCACTAACATAAAGTTCGTATGAATTCATGGTTCATATACTCAGGAATATTGCATGACCTTGTCAGAATGAGCGTACCGAATCCTGCTTGAATCCTTCTCTGCCATATGGCGAACTCTGCACCAGGATGTGGTTTCCGGTATGCCGTCAGTGCCAGAATGCATGGTTAATTTCTATTCCAGCTGGCTTAACTTAGTTCAGTTCGTCCAGTCTATATATGCGGGCTTCTGACTCATACATATCGAAAACAGATCAAGAATGTATAGCCTATACGATTTTGGACTGAAAACTATGTAATTTCTACAATTCCCAAAATACGGTAGTTTATCTGTATCAAATTAAATTGAAATGTCATATATAGGCTACCTATTAAATCTCTCAGATTTTATCACCGCGAATTAAGTTGTACTAATAAATAAAGTTATTATTTCACAGGAAAGCAGCGCAAATTTGGACGAAATCTGACAAAGTAGTTTAAAATCATCGTCTTGAATAAGAATATATGAGCAACATGCTCTGAAAACACATGAGCAGAAGTCCGCTCGTAGGCTATTTACAATAAAACATGGCGATGACAGAAAGCGATTGCTGAACATAAGTCATTTCACAAAATCCATTGCGATATTAAATAGCTTGGGGATACATGAATATAGTCTAAGTTTTATTGACGACCACCTCTATTACAGAACCGCCATCTTTTCTCTCCAAAAGCGCATAGAAGCTATGGTCACATTACAGGTATTATATATTGAGCCTACATAATCTCAGAATTAATCTATATATTAGCTTGCGTGCCACCATTCAGTTCGATTGATGCCATGCGGTTCTCCATATTTTAAAAACGGCGTTGCGGAAAGCTATTGCTATCTAAAGACAGCACCAGCGCTCAGCAAAACCGCGTTAGTTCAAAATATGAAGCACGGTAGATTTCTGTTATTGTTCATTGGATGGATCCGATCTGTCGCTCTTGAAGTATCTGGAATTATAATCAAAATACGCCAGTCGTTAGCTGTCAATAGCTGACGTCGCAATGATATGACGTATAGGCCCGACACGAAAGTAGAAAATGTCCGACAGAAATCATCTAAATTGTATATCTTTGTAACTTTACAATATAAGTCATAAAACAATCCGGTGATAATCTTGAAACTAATTCGACTGTGAGCTGTTGCTGCATAGCCTAAGTCAGCAATAGTTGGCTCCCAGTCAAATTAGTTTCAAAATATTCCACAGTTTGGCTTATATAGCTATCTTGAAATTGAGGATTTCAAGTTATCTATCAATCATATGATGTCATAATCAACTGCCTGACGTGTAGCCTGACGTCATAATCAATTATGTCATGAATGGCGTAGGTGAGTTCGCCACGAACGTTTAATTGACGAACTAAGCGTTACTGTAAGAATTGTATGTCTTTACTATTTAATAAACATGTTCTGAATATTTTCCAGAGTATCCATCGATGATTTGATGTCATATGACGTCATAATCATATACGTGGCGTGTACGATGACGTCATAATCATTAAGTCATACATGATTCTAGTAGGCCTGTCTTTAACTCTTAATAGTCCGACACGTTGTAAGAATTGTATGGCTTTACTATGCAATTAACATGCTGTTGAATATTTTGAAACTAATTTGACTGGGCGCTGCGCGCGGACAAAGTTGATGGATCTGAGATAGAAATGGCCGGGGAATAGCTATAAATATACACCTCTATTCAGCTCCCATCATCGTGGCAACTGAGGTTCACTTTGATAAATGTGTTGCTTCTATGACGTGCACATGCTTCATCGACATTCTTGCCAAAGTAGATATAAATTGTCATTCCACTGGTTTATATGACGAGCAGATTTTGTCGGCATGGTGATAAGAAGTATATCTATATACTCGTGTAGGCGTATATATCTCTCTCTCGTGGATCTATTATATAATGGTGATTAGATCTCTATCTCCGCGACGCGAATGTACTTGCATCGCAAATCTATCATTTAAGCGATATATAATATGGGTATATCACACGCGCGCATCGTTTCTCAAACTCAGACTGCTAGCCCCCTTTGATGATGTTGTTCTAATAAATTTAAAAAGAGATCAAATGTAGACATTTACTTAATGCTCCATCAAAGATTCCCATGCATCTGCCTGCAGGAGCCACTGCACCACTGTGTGTAGGGGAATGGAGACCTCTGAAGCCGTCGTCTTAATGGATAGATTATCGAAGCAAATCTGTCCAATAAGACAGTCTTAGACGGAACAATCTCGTAATACAGAATGATCCTTATGTGAAATACATTGCTCTTTGGGGGGTTCACAGGATGCTCGTTTGTTAACTGTCTGGCTGTTGAATTTCTGCGGACTAGATTTTTCATGGGGTTTAACTCTGGATATGCTGAATACTTTGAAAACAATTGGACTGAAAGTTGTTGGTGGCTAACCACCAACATCTTTCAGTTAAATTGTTTTCAAAATATTCGACAGGTCCAGAATTGGTACCCATTGAAATTATTGTCTGGTGACTTGCAACAGTCAGACAGCTAAGTCAGAGCGCTGTTCCTGTATGGCGGTCATGTGATTTAATCACCTATCATCATGTTGGTCCAAGAGACGGGTGGTCGTTAGTGCAGGCACTCGTGAATAATGTGTTTGTGATAACATCATGGCTATCAGCGATATCTAACACGATTCTATCATCTGAGCATATGTTTTGCTCCAAGTGTGTGTTAATAAGATGGAGTTAGATTGGAAATCGTTTAGAGAGGCGACCGTGGCTTGTTGGGGTGCGAGGTGGGCCAACGGGGATTGGCGCGTTAATGCGTTCAATAGTGTGGGGTTGGGGTGGGGGTGTCGGCGATTTCGAAAAAAAAATCATGATTCTGTTAGCTGGATATGAAAATAATAATTGGATTTTTTTTTCAATGATATTCTTTACACATCGCTCTAGCAATTCTGAATGTTGCACTGACAACTGCAAGACATAGACTACTACTCTGTTATGAACGCATTGCTGGTTGCTGCAAGTTGTCGCCGTCTTACGCAGAAACAACTCTCAAGAACCTCGTTTTCAAAATAAATACATGTCGTCATATGCCTACGATGTAAGGCAAACTCTGTTAAATAGATTTGAAACTAATGTGACTAGAAGCTGTAATAAGACAGTCACGCCACCAGTTTCCAGTAAAATTGAGTTTACCTGTATGATTGTCTTCACGCTTAGATCGCAAGCAGTATAGTTGAAAGGGTTGCAATCCGCGAACCGTGTGAGTTTAGTATTACACGTTATTGGGTTCAGAGAGTGGCGTCGAAACGCTTTTGGCTAGAAGAGCGGTGGTTGCGGTAGGTTAATGTAGTGGGGATTCTGATCTAGATGACTAGGATACAATACCGAGACATCGTGATTTAATCGTCTTATATCGTGCAAATAGAAAACCATATTTAATTACTCGGATATACTAGCGAGAGTATTCGCGAGTTGTTAATTTAAACAGACATTGTCAGATTGGACTATTATTAAATATTACGTGTTTGTGATGAAAATAAGTTTGAAGAAGTAATTTGAACCTAACTGTGGAATTACGGTATCCGGTATGTTGCATCCGACTAGTTATTGTATGTTAGTGATTCTCCTGGTTTTAATATTATCATGGCCCAGTCTGAGCCTGCGACGACGATCGCAGACTGGAACTGGTTTAGTGAGATCGCGCAGAAGAGACTTGTGTTTATACGAGGGTAGAACTTATCGACCTGGGAAGCGATTCTGGCCAGAGCCATGCATGCGATGTCGGTGTCCAAAGCGCGGAGGGCGCGCAGACTGCTCCATTACCGATTGTATATACGACCCAACATGTCTCAGACATGCGAAGGTAACGCGTAAGGTAAGGCATATATATTCATTGAAACTTACTGACTAGATTTGCCATTAAAATAGTTGCAGAAGACGACAATATGTGTCTGGTTTTTCTCGTACAAGCTGCGGCTATTTATTCTGGCCGGGTCATATACTCCCCCCCCCCCCCCGCCCCCACCACCGCACCCACCCTCCACCTGTGCAATGCTAATGGTCCAAGTCATTATCGAGCCATTGTCACAAGTTCACACATTAGGTGGGGGTGAGCGCAAGGGGGGTGGGGGGGGGGGAGGTCGAGGTGCTATCAAAATGACATCACGCTTCTCTCTTAGACGCTTCTTCGCCTGATTGCGTTCACTAGGTATAAAGCTATTCACTGGATTGTACACATTAAATATACACAACGGTCAATGGTTCCAGCAAACTGCGTCAGACCACCACATCTGAGCTAATCTAAGGATATGCAAAATGCGCTGAATATGTTCTATCACCACACATGCCCGTTCTCAAAACACTGATACAGTTCCCAGCTGTTTATCAGGCATACAGTAACACTGAGTAATGAGAGATATACGATGTCCATCCTATGTACATCGTGTATATCTATGAGTAATACACACCACTGAGCACGTTGCGAAAAAATGGGAGAAGCGGAGATGCTGAGCATGAAAGAATGTCCATGATTACTCAGCTTACGGCAATATGGGCCTAGACATGGTTAAATACCCATGATATGTAAGGGGATTCGCACTATGGCCATTTCAACCCCGACTACGCCTACAGTTTTTGTCGAATCGCCAGTATGCTTGGGAGGTCTGGTGATTTTGGGACAAAATGTTAAATCTCAAAGTTACCCCTTAAAATCAAAGCTACCAGTTTGCTTTTTGTACCCAAAAACACGAACTGCTCTTGGGCTGAACAGCTGAATTGACATATTAGAAATAACCCCATGACACACCTTAATATAAAAGTCACACTTTTAGAGTCAAGGTCACCTCGTTAAATAAAATGTTCTAACTGCGACTACGCCAACACGTTTCATCTCAAAGAAGCAGGTTGATCTTGAGGTCAAATGGTAAATGTTATTTCTTAGAATCATGGTCGCCCTGTAGGCTATACCATCAAAGAAACAAGTTTTCGATTTTAGCATAAATGCGCTCCACCTTAATCACACAATTCCAATTCGTCGCTGAATGGAGGCGGTATAGAACTAAGCTCACTATACGGTGTGGGCGTGAGTGCGCTGCACGTTAATAATGATGTTCTTCAGGCCCCACATCGGGCGCCACTTGTAGCTCGCGGGGTGGTGTCGGGGCATTCCGGTGTCTGGTGTTGACTCGCCGCGCCGCATGTGCACGACGAATGATGACGCTGGTTAGCTTCCAGTCTCTGGGTTACGTATCCCATGCGATACTGCCCTACGGGTAACAAAGATCGGCTCCCGAGGCTGGTGGAACTCAATCGCTCCGGTGCGGCCGTGCGACCATCGTCGCGAACACTAAACACTACAGTCTCATCCCAAGAGTTTGTGTCACCAGTATGCCTGTCCATAGCAATTTCGTGATCTATGGACTTACAAGATTTGATTGGTGACCTAACTAAGATAAGTCTATACAATGATTTTACCTAAAACTGACCGTCAAGTATGCTAGATAAATATAATGAGCATACGAAAATACAAGACATAGAGACAGCCTGATGAACTTTTAAACGTGGAGCTCCCAGAGGTGCCACACAGACTCATAGGGCCGCAGATGTATCCCCGCAAGGGAGGCTCCCGTACACGAGATAACTAATTAACTTAATATAAGCTATTATACCTCTAAGCTGAAAGGATAGAAAATTATCTTTTATAGTGTCGAAAGGCCATGTGCCTCACGCGGGCACTACTCCTAGTGCTAGTTTGGGCGAGGAGTATTATCCTCGTGTGGGCCGTCATCACCGAATCCTTGCAAGAGGCAAGTGCCTCGCGCGGGCCTCCGTCACAGAAAAATGTCACCATCGCCTAAAGCGGGAGAAGAGTATTGGCTGAAAAGGGACTTATTCTAATATTCAACCAAAATGCTGTAAAGAAAATACCATACCTAGTGAAATTTTGACTATAAGGTTGCGTACTGTTTTACGTGAAGACGGGACGAGCGATTCCCAAAGGATTCCCATGTCACCGTCTTATGTAGTTTTCAATATGCTGAATTAGTAGTTGCCACTTTTATTTATGCGGGCCTTCTTCTATGCCTAACCTAATATTCAGTTTTCAGAGACAAGAACTATCTTAGGCCGCAAATGGCTGGTGTCTACCTAGTTTTTAGATACGGCTGTCATTGAGAATGGATGCCCTAAGACATCAATACTGAAGACAGCGTGCATACATGTTACTTCGCAAGATCTCCGAACTGCCTAAGAATCCGGACATCTTGCTCCGTAACCACATAAAACGTCACAGGACATTGGTTACTTTTCACAAAAGCATTTTTAGGCAACTGATCTATCGTTATGGTGGGGGTAAGAGAGACGAATACCCACCGGGAATGTCCTTCCCGTGATGGTGTGGCAGATCTTAATATCATGCCCAGACATTCTTACGGAATTCGGTGGGGATGCGCATCTCGCCCGTTACCAGGTCCTACGGAGCTCTCTTTTTAAGCTGACATTAGGTTTAAACGCAAGTCACTCAGTTATGCACTGCGGTGCAGGAGGACTGCCTAGCAGATAAAAGAAAATAATAATTAAGACATGTTTTAGCAGTGCTTCCTATCTTGGCCAGGGTAACTAACTACTAAGTATCCGAAGATACGCAGGAAATGTGTGTGACACCACACCCTGGCCATCACCGCTCGGAAACCCCACTAGTTTCCCAGGGTCGGATCATTCCATGGTGCGGATAGGGACATCCAAACAATAGTGGAATTTGAAGAGAGACAAGAACTATGAGGCCCATTAGGTATGTTGGCCAATCTTACACAACCTTGCCGGAGTGCGGGGCTAAATATCGCAACTACCGGAGAAGAGGCGTACACTATGTATCTCCTAACGAAGAAATTGTCTCTGATCATATGAAACCTATCCTATCGAGCTGAATAGAAAGGCTTTTAGTCGGTAGCATGCCGGGCTAAACAGAGTTATAGCACGGACAGCGACCACAGTGAAAAATTGTTGGTGGTTGGAGAACGGGCTGCATATATAAATGTTGCTGTGTAGTGTTTCCTACGTGCACTGCAGTCCTATATTTTTCTATAAATAAACAAAACATATAAACTGATGGCTACTTGCCATATATAAAACTAACCAGAATTTTTTTTACAATACAATGTAAAATGATCAGAATAATATATAAAGTACAGGTTGAAAAACCTACTACGGTGCGGTTAGTAAAAACACCTTACAGAAAATAAGAATAATTATGAACAGATACAGAAATTATAACTAGCGTCCTAAGACCCATACGGAAGTCATCGGGACCGTTTATACAGATAAAGTATAATTATTAAAGCTGTAATTAACGGAATAATTAAAATGTTAAGTATAGTTACTTGAATAATCGGTAGCCATTCTTAAGCATGGGCTATCGTGTTACCGAAATTGATACGTCATCCTTGGTATGACGTGAGTTGATGCGTTCTCCGGAAGCTGGAAAGTTCCTGCATGCCGGTTCCCGCAAACAGGATTTCTGCAAGCAATCCAGGATGGGAGCGGATCAACTCAGGACTGTAATCACAATATAGAATGTCTAACGAGTAGTCAGTAAGAGATACAATAACATTACTGCTAAGACGAAAGTTCCCATACACCGAAGGTATGGATGGAAGTTAATAACAACCCGTTTATAAATGGGGGTTGTCGAATACGGATGAAGATACATAACTAAGCTTAACGGTGCGGGGTACGTCAGTTAGCTTTTAAGACATACCGGGCAAAGTTTACTTGCTGTGGTCAAAAAGTTTAAATAAACCTGCACGACATCAGTGCGGGGATGGTAGAATAACCACTTTTTGGCGTGGCCAGCAGATCCGGCGAGTCATCCACCAAAGAACATCGCTGCCCGATCTACATCTGTAGAATCCCATATTCAGGCCGGGAAAGGCCTCACCGCGAGTTGTGTTCCGAGTTAGTTCTTGATGTATTCGTGAACAATATTCGAAAGTTCCAAAAAATGCTCCCGCACAATCGGGAGATACAAACTTGCTTTAGTGCAGTGGGTTGGATTGCTGCAGTGGCTACGGAAGAGAAACCTTCGAGACAGAAGTCATCTGCTTAATACCTGTCATGCTGATAGTAGCCACATACAGATCCAACCTATTCGGCACCTGGCCGAAGATGCTCTCGAGTTCTGGATTTCATCTCCTTTTATACTACTCGTGACGTCATAGGCGCGGGCTTCCACCAATCATCGGTCGAGCAATAGCCAATCAACGCGTAGCTAATAATAACGCAGTCAAATGTTCTAGAACATTCTCGAAGTTCTGCGCACACGTGGTTACGACGTCACAGCAATATTTTGAAGATAATCAAAAGGGGTTTTCCGTGGATAATGTAGCCATTTTTTAACCGATTTTGAAATGGTTTACAGATTCGGAAAGGCCGTCGAATTCTGGTCTTGATTAATGCCAGATTCGCGGGAACAAGTAATGAGAAAAGGGATTACAATGTACCTACCCGGTACACTAAAAGCGCCACCCTATCTTGGTCATGAAATACGCGCTCTGTCAGAACACAGGCCTTTGAATTTTCGTCCATCCATATCAGTACCGCATATCCCCCTACTACATGTATATATATATATAGTACATGTAGTAGGGGGATATGCGGTACTGATATGGATGGACGAAAATTCAAAAGCCTGTGGTCAGAATAGTATTAAGAGCGCGCGCTTTGCGCTTTAACGAACTTAGTCGTTTTTACAACGTTATCTCTCATAGGCACATATACGCCCATAGCTCTACCCAGGGGGGTGGGGGCGTGTTCAGGGAACGAATCCAGGACGGGCGGCGCGTACCCAGCTTAGCTGGTACGGCTGGCACCCGACCGGTCGATCCGAACTACACTAGTACTCACACAGAATGAACATTGATCCTTTAGATTCATCAAATGGTATCTATCATTCACACTTCAGGATGGTAACATCAAAATATGCAGTTATTAGTACTTTCCCGGTCACAATGCACATTTACCCGACTTTAAGCGGGGTGGGGGTGGGGGACAACATTTGTGACCTTTTGACCTCCGCTAACCTAATGTTCCATATAACAAGTATGACATTATAGAAGTCACTATAAGGAACATATTAAGTGGTCAGTCATTACTCTAGGTTGTGTAGGTATGAAGATATCTTCATTTCAGTTTTCAGTACCTCATAATTACATTTTTGCGGTGATTTGTCGGGTGGTCTCTAATACTCACTTTTCAAGATGTTGACACCAACATATTGCTTTTTTATCACGTTGTCAGTCACAAATTGACAACAATGTGCATAAGTCCGATTTTATTAGCAGCCGGCAAAATGTGTGACCTTTTGGCCTCTGGTGACCTAATTCATGAATCCATTTCCTCTGTCCATCATATGACGTCATAATCAACTACGCTACGTGTATGCTGGCGTCATAATCATAACGCCATGAATGATTCGATTAAGCCCGCCTTTAACGCGTTGTACAAATTGCATGTTTTTGATATTTAAGAAACATGCTGTTGAATATTTTGAAACTAATTTAACTGGGAGCTGTTGCAACAGCACCCAGTCAAATTAGTTTCAAAATATTCAACAGCTTACCTGTCTAGTTTTCTGGAAATTGATAGTCAGGGAGTTTGGAGATCGATCGATCCCAACACACACGAGGTGTGGGTGGAGCTTAGTAAAAACTGGAAAGGTCTATATCCTATAGCAAATGGTAAAGAAGCAGTATAGCAGCATTTTGAGTGGTCATTGGCTTGTTTACCTGATTGTGTCAAGGCTTGTAGCCATTCTTGTTACCCGAACACCTTAATATGCTGGCCTTTGTTATGCGTCATACGCGCAACTTTCAACCATCAGAAAACATAGTGAGTCCAAGTTTATCCCATGGATATATTATCAATCAGCATAAATCAAAGTTGCATAACAATATAGTTTGACTGATTGGTAATGGTGGCGGTGCGGGGGTGGGGGAGTGCAAGGTGGGCCCTTATTTATATATATATATATATATATATATATATATATATATATATATATATATATATATATATATATATATATATATATATATATATATATATATATATATATATATATATATATATATATATATATATATATATATATATAGTGTGTGTATGGCGTGCTGGCGCCAGCGTAGCGGGCCGGTACGCCGATCTGGTCTACTTTATGGAACCCTGTGGTCTGGAGCGTATCAGCGCACTGTTCAATCTGCATAAACTACAGTTAACGTAAATATGGCGCATGCCAATAAAAATGAAATCTTTAAGACGTGTATATTTATAGTCTGTATGGTTATTTAATATCCCACAAACTCACTACTTTTAGTTTCTGTCATTAATATTACGCAATAAACACTATAAACTAAATTGCATTCGGAGGTGCTGACTCACACCTTTGCACGATTTAAGCAAACACTACTTTCAGACCACCATAATATGAATGAATGTGCCAAATTTAGTCATTTTAGGTTCTTGCATTTCTAACCCGCACGATGTAAACGGATGCCCTAAATTTGGTGATTCTACCTTCTTGCATGCAAGAGTTATGGCCACGGCTGCACATTCCGATATGCGCTTAGTTACCTTGTCAGACACAAATTGAATGGATGTGCAAAATTTCATCCTACATTTTTGCCGGATTTAGTGATTATTCACTCGTGACAGACAGGCTGCATATCTGTTTACATCAATCTATGTTAACGAACATAAGACATTTGATTTTCGCGATAGACAACATATATGCAGCAATATTTATGCTAAATAAGTTAGGTGATAAATATTTCCAAAGTCGTTGACATTTACCATTGCGTACATGCTGGCATTTTTACTTTTCAAATGTATTTAGCAAACTAGTCTAGTATATACAGTACACCTCATAAATAAGTTGGTATGTTTCTAAAGGAAAACATGTTAGGCTAGTTAGTTAGTACAATTTTGGACACGATGTAAGAAATGTTCTGTTCAATATTTGGTACTTAATTCAAATTAAGTACAAAATGTTCAACAGTACGTTTTATTTTGTCATGGCAACAATTCTAAACGGTCACAGTTATTTCTGAGCTATGCTGTATAATGCCATCTTTGTACCGACCGAATTTGTGACAAATCTGCAAAAACAATAATGAAATTTTAAGCAATTCAAATATTTATCAAGGGAAACGTTTGTTTAAAGGGAAATAGTTATGATATTGTTGAGAATTTATGCCATAAAATCAAAATGTACGACCCACCTAAGTTTTGGTCAAATCCGACCAAAATAATTAAATTATAAGAATTTCACAATTTTATCAAGGGCCATAACTATTATCATGAAGCATAACGCTGATAATCAATCATAATTTCTTGTATAATGGCAAAATGTACACACCCACAGAGTGTGGGATAAATCCAACCAAAATTAAATAAATAATAAGCATTTCATAATTTGCCAAGGACCATAGATCTTTATCAAGTGGCGTAACTCTGATATTTGTTGAAAAGTTATACCACAATGGACCTTTCCATTTTCCTCGCCGTGTTGGGATTGATCGATCCCCGAGTGCCCTAGCTATCAATTTCCTGAAAACTATACAGGGAAGCTGTTGAATATTTTGTAACTAATTTGACTGGATGGTGTTGCTGCCTATGGCAGCAACAGCGCCCCGTCAAATTAGTTTCAAAATAGTCAACAGAATATGTATTAAATAGTAAAAGCAAGCAATTTGTACAACAACGCATAGACCGTCTTCAAATATGCGTTCGTGACGTACTTATCGACGTCATTCATTATGATGTCATTGTACACATCGCGTTGATGATTATGACGTCATATGATGGGTGCGCATTCTGGAAAGGTGAATTCCGAAATGTGCCCACCAACCCAGTTTGGCATAAATCCGACAAAAAAGAATCAAATTGTAAGTATTTCCAACATTTACCAAACGCCATAAGTCTTATTAACGGGCATAAATCTGCTATGTGTATAGCTTTGATACCATAATGTCACAATGTACCCATCGAAAGAAGTTGGGAAAATCAGCCAAAATAATGAAATTATAGGCAATTCCAATTTTTTACCAAAACCAACAACTCTGAATAAAGTGGAATAATTCTGATATTTTTTTTTAACATTTATGACATAATGTCAAAATGTACGCAGTCAAGTTTGGATCAATATCCGAACAAAAACAATGAAATTAAAAACATTTAAAATTTTTACCACAGGTCATAACTCTATCAAGGGGCATCACTCTGATATTTATAAAGAGTGTATGCCATAATGTTAAAATCTTCCCACCCACCAATACTGTAGCAAATTCGACCAAAATTAAAGAAATTATAAGCATTTCATATTTTACCAAAGGCTATAGCTCAAGGATTGCGGGCTGACATCCGTATACAGAGGCAACTCTGACTGTGTCTAACCTTCTAACAAGAAACTGTGCTCGACATCCTCGGACAACGCAATCGTCCCAGGAGCTTACCATAGCTGCGTGGAATATACGTGGTCTGACTGCAACACCAAAGCGGCAAACCTTAGGTGCAGATTGTGAACACTATAAAATCGATATCACATGCATTCAAGAGACTAAAGTAGCTAAACACTCAGAGCAGCAACTTTAGACAGGCCATAAGCTAGTACTCATGGAGCAAAAACAGGCCACTTACCGTGGATTAGGCTTCGTAATCGGATCAAGGGTATTGGACGATGCCATTAGTTTTGGATACGTCAGTGATCGCGTTGCATTTATCGACCTGGCTATACCAACGCGAAAGCGCACCACCACTAAGTGGCGCATAGTCAATGCATGGGGCCAACTACCGAAAAGGCCAAAGAGAATCCAGCTATATTAGATTCCTTCTATGCAGAACTGAGCTCCGCCATTACTATTCCAGCTAGATGGCAACTGTTCATGTGTGACGATTTTAACTCCAAGCTGGTTAAACTCGGCATTGCGGACAAAAGTTCAGGACTTGGCTCATGCATGGGATCGCATGGAGAGGGCACACGCAACAGCAATGGAGATGGACGGGTGGCATTCCTTACTTCCAATGGCCTATTTGCCACAAATACGGCTTTCAAACACCCATGCCGCCACCGGAAAACGTGGACTGGACACATTGCTGATCGCAAAGCCCCAAATGGTTCTAAGGCTACAAAAGCTGTCTTCAAACAAATAGATTTTATACTATGCAAGACAGCAGCAAAACCCCTACTTCGGGATGCTCGTTCCTATGGAGGGACAGACCTCAATTCTGACCATAAGCCAGTCATTACATGCCTCCATATGAACCAGCTCTACCTAATGTATAAACGCCATACCAGGCAAGAGGGTAGAGTCAACAAAAACTTTCCCAAGCTCATCAGCGACACTGACACTAAAATGGCATACAAAAAGGCCCTCGGGGAGCAGATAGCTAACATCGACGTCAGCTCCGATCCAAACGAAGCCGTAACCAAAATACTGATATCTATGGAATCATCAGCTACTAGCACCATAGGTGTTCTAAAAACAACAGAACTAGGTATACTGACGACCCTCTCGTAGTAAAACTGTCAGCAGAACAGAAAGCGTTATATCTGCACATCTATCAAAGTGGCCAAAGTGAAGATCGCACCAAACTACGCCAGGAACACAATAACATTATGCGCCACAATAGCGAATGCTTAAACGATCTTGCTATCCAGGAAGCAGATGCCCTAGCAGATGAAATCACTGCCACGGATGACTGCCACAAAATGTTTCGGGCAGCCCGGGCCCTGAGAGTTGCTGACTACACACCACCACTAACTGTACCCAACTCTGAAGGACACTTTATCGGGACTGACCAGGTAACAGCCGAGGCAATTCGAGAATGGTTCAAGGAACAGTTCACTGACCACTATGATGAGCCCTTGTACCCATTCTCACGAGACCCAGGCCATTGCTAACACCAATTAATACAGCAGAGGTTGAGAAGGCACATAACGCCCTGAAAAATGGACGTGAATCTGGACCTGATGGCATGAGCAATAGACTATTCAAATATGCAAGTGACATTATCTCACAACCGATCACACACATATTCAATTCAGCTTTTATACACCACCTTCCCATCGACGCTGTAGGCCAAGGCATCCTTATCGCGCTACCCGAGCCCAAGACGCCACCTGGCGCCCCCAGCCAATCTGCGCCCCATTGTGCTCCTTAACAGCATACAGAAATCTCTATCCAATGTTACTCGATGCCGCATCTGAGACAAGATCGACGACTTCACTGGATCATGTCAAAGTGGCTTCAAACGTGGACGCAGCTGCGCAGACATTGTATGGACTCAACGCATGCTTGTGTCGGTATGCATGTCCAAACACTGGGATTTCCACTAAATGGGCATTGACATGTCACGAGCCTTCGGCACAATTAAGCGCTCAAAGATCCTAGATGTACTATGCCAGGCCAGTTGCAATGAAGATGAGCTACGACTAGTGAGACTACTGCTTGCAGACACCAAGCTGAGAGTACGAGTCAAGTCAGTGAAGTCTATAGTATTTGAGACATCAATCGGCTCCCCACAGGAAGATTGTCTATCCCCTGTGCTCTTCACCTGCTACCTGGCTGCTGCATTGAAATCCGTTCGGGAAAACGCCACAAGACCAAACACACACAACCCTCCCCCCCCCCTCACCCCGCCCCCCCCCCACACTTCCAAACCCCCACCCCCACCCGGTGTAAATACTGGGCATGCTACTAGAGATGGAATATGCCGACGATGTGGACTTTATAGATGAGGAAAAGAAACCCCTTGACGAATTTCTCCCACTAGCTGCAAGCAAACTAAAAATTGAGAATCTCTTTATGAATTAATTCAAAACAGAACTCACCCACATATACCTATCTACAAAGCATGAAACTAAAGCAAATGACGATCCACTCCGTGGCGGCGAACCATGGAGGAAAAGTAAAATCGTGGGTTCACTGCTTTGCAGTACTGCTGACATTGCTACACGCTGCATCATGGGGAACATAGCTTTCCAGTCCTTCTGGAAGCTATGGATTCGTGGATCAGATGCCTTTCGTAAAAAGACTACGTTTATAAAATGCAACCTGCGTATCCTTGATGATGTATAATTGCAACAGCTGGGCAGCACCAAAGGCAGCTCTAGACAAACTTGACGCCTGCCACCGCACACACAGCCGCAGAATACAGTAATCCTACATATATATATATATATATATATATTTTATATATATATATAGGGCCTACATAACTCTGGTATATATACAATAAATTCATGCCATACTTTCAAAATGTACCCACCCACCGAGTTTGGGGCAAATCCGATTGAAACGAATGAAATTATAAGTATTTCAAATTTTACCAAGAGCCATGTAGCTCTGTATGAAGCGGCATAGCCCTGACATTTGTTGAAAATTGATACCATAACGTGAAAATGTACCCACCCGCCAAGTTTGGGACAAGAAAACACTGGTGATAAACCCTCCCGGCGTGGTGATGCTAATGGTGTTTCAAACTGTTCAGTAATTGTGTTGATTTGACGAGAAAATTTAGTTTTGTCTTTGCCAATCTATTGATTAATGTATAATTTATGTTACTGCACAATTTGAATTTCATTTTGAGCTGTGTTTCTACAATGAGAACGTAGTCCTGCGTAATATAGTTAACCATGCCATCTACTCTGCAGGCCTTTATACCAATGCTATTTCCCGCGCAGAATGGTAAAACTCGATTTTTGCGCAATGATGGCAATACTGAATCATGCAGACATTACATCAACCAAATCGCATCATCTGATCATGTGACATCGATTGAAATGCAATACACATTAAGCACACGCGTATATGTGTTATTAAACTTGCCCAATAAGAGGAAGATGATATTACATTCGGGACCCCCCCCCCCAACCCCGGTACATACGTGTTTGAGCATGTATCTATCCGTGTCCAGAGTTCTATCTAAAAGCTGCTCATCCAATGCGATTCTAAGTTTTAACACAACAAAGGATCTTGCCGTGAAAGTGGATTTACAGACATTGGCCATGATCTGGATAAAATGAATATCTCAGAAACTAGTGGTTCGATTTGGCTCCAATTTTAACACCAGAAATGGCGTAAGAAAAAAAATCTGGAAATCAGAATGCTAGTTTACAGCACCGCGAAAACTGAGAGCGATGGTCGCTCAATTACTCTTATTTTAAATGAACATTTGGTATTTCAGGTTTGTTGTCCGAGATGTCTAGAGAAGGGGTGTTTTTACAGAAAAGACAAGCAAGTCCATGCAGTAGGGACACACTTTTCAACAAATCCATGTGAACACTGCATGTGCCCGGGCGAGGGTCAGGAACCAGTATGTACCATGGTATCCTGCCCACAGCTGAAGTGCATAGACACTACTCGACAGCAACATGTGCAGTGTTGTCCTGTATGCCAAGGTAAGGCTTGACACTTGCAAAACGAATGGAACATTTCAATTTATCCATCCATCATATGACGTCATAATCAACTATGTGACGTGTATGATGACGTCATAATAAATGACATCATGAATGGCGTAAATAAGTACGTAATTATACTGAGGCTGTTGCTGTGTGACAGTAACAACCCCCGGACAAATTAATTTCAAAATATTCAACAGAATGGTTATACTTTAGTGACGGACTTTTCGACTGCCCTGTCATTTAGATTGTGATGTCAGCTAGCATGTGACGTATTTGATTATGGCATTAAGTAATGATGGTGATTTCTGAATAGTTGCGAAATAACATGACTAAATTGTGTTGATGTTCTACCCACGGTAGCATGGACTTTAAATCAAACACCTTTTAAAATATTCATCAATCAGAGTATTGATTGATTCCGATGAATAATATACCATTCTTCATCCTAGTGCGGTATTTCTTAGCCAATCCCTGTTTGTTTGATAACCTGATACTTATATCTTATACTTATGCTTGTTTGTTTTAGCTCGGTGATAATTAAGACAATGAGATGTATGTCCATGAACCAGACAGAAGTCCATAGGGTGGTCCATTTATCAATCATATTGAGAATTCATTCCAGTCTGATATATAGCCTCGAGCTCTTAATAATTGACAATCTGGTAGTAATCTGAAACAATTTATGTTGGACGTAATTAAAACCTGGTAATTTTTTCAGCAGGTCAAGACAAGATGCCATAGATTATGCCTTATCATAATAACAGCAGGAAGATCCACAGAAACAGGCTGTTTTATTTCTACATGGAGGCTTTGATGAGACATCGACATTTCGCTATCATTAAAGTGGAACCGAAAAATAGCAAGACTTTCACCCGGTTAAATGAAGAGAGATCAATATTAACGCCAAGTCGTCCACTTTCTCGTAGAATACTACTGCCTATGCTAATTAAGTTGAAAAAACAACATATGTGTATGCTTGTAGACATAATGCAACCATGTAGTAGTTGTCTCCACTGATTTTGGAGTGTAATTTTCATGTTTACTAACGATAACACCGGTGAGAATAGGATGTGCATAGCCATGAACAAATTCACCTTTCCAGAGTATCCATCTATCAGTCTGACGTCATAACCAGCCATGCGGCGTGCAGTATGACGTCATAATCATTACGTCATAAAGGATTCTATATGGCCTGTCTTTAACTCCTAATAGTCCGACACGTTGTACGGGTTGTATATCTCTACTATTTAATAATCATGCTGTTGAATATTTTGGAACTAATTTGACTGGACGCTGTTGCATATTTAACAGCTTAGCTGTATAGTTTTCTGGAAATTGATAGTCGGGATGTTCAGAGATCGATCGATCTCAACACGAGCGAGGTGTGGGCGGAGCTTAGATATAGGTGGGCGGGACATAGCTAAAACGGGAAAGGTCCATTATTCCAGCTCCATGAACAAACAGGTAAGAATTCCGCGAAGTTTAACATTTTAATCAAAACATCGATACAATTATAGGTTAATATTAAGAATTGTATGTATTAGCTTAATTCCGGTCGTACCCAGTTTTCTTCTAGAATTACATGATGAAATCAGCCACCCCACCCCACCCCTGGTACAAAACCCTATCGGTCAATTATACTCCAATAAGAGTGCATCCAACATAATAGCAAAATACAGGCAGCGCAGTAGATCCGTGAAACGTATTAAAATGTAGAACTAGAGTCACAAGAAATGAAACATGACATTTATAGTAAAGTGCACAGATTCAAA
This sequence comes from Chaetoderma sp. LZ-2023a, assembly GCA_034401795.1. Lineage (NCBI taxonomy): Eukaryota > Metazoa > Mollusca > Caudofoveata > Chaetodermatida > Chaetodermatidae > Chaetoderma > Chaetoderma sp. LZ-2023a. The sequence goes on along the minus strand of CM067372.1, from coordinate 36,341,794 downwards.
TGGTAGGGAATAACTGCACTCAGTTTCAATTAAATTCTCTGGAAAAAATGGCTGAACAGACATCTGGACAGACAGTCGATATTCACTATGATAACTGTTTTCTGCGGCTGTAGTAGGAGAAACACCATACAGCTGTAAGCAGCCCTTCTTCACCTTTGACCACTGTGTCTGGGCCTCAGATAAAATCTTTAGCTTCCTCTGGTACATTGTTGATCTGAGTGTACCGAGTCCTGCTTTCTCGAGGTCACATCGAAGCACGCTTAACAGATTTACGCAATGATATCCTCTCCTGGCTTTATCTTCGCTGGTTTCCAGTAAGAAGAATTCCAAGGCTCTCTGTTGGGTTGGAAAGAGTGAAAACGTCTTACAGCTGCACTCAGTTTTCTTCAACATTCTCCATCGTGAACTTCCAAAACTCATTTTGGTTCTTTTTCCAAACTCAAATGCTTTCTGAGCGGCTGTATTCACTGACATTTGATGGATATATCCAAACATGGGCATTCACTAATGAGCTCAGATTATTTTATCATGTAATTCTAGATACAAAAAGTTGGTACATTATTCACTGTGCTACGCCACGTAAGTAACGGACGACATTTTAGTGTTTCATTAAAGGGCTGGTTTGGGGAACATTGAATTGTACTCCGGTGAGATTAATCTTAAGCTCCACATTTATTAATGTCTTGATTAAAATGCATCATATAACCGGATTCTTACCTGTATGCTCATGGAGCTGGGATAACTTGCTCGTGTGTATGCAAATCTGATTCTCCACGGTGCACGAGTAAGATAAGACATTAGACCTTTCCATTTTTAGCTATACCCCGCCTATCTATAGCTAAGCTCCACCACACCTCGCTCGTGTTGGGATCGATCGATCTCTGAACTCTGACTATTAATTTCCAGAAAATTATACAGGTAAGCTTTTGAATATTTTGGAACTAATTTGACTGGGCGCTATTGCTGCCTATGGCAGCAACAGTGTCCAGTGAAATTAGTTTCGAAATATTCAACAGCATGTTTATTAAATAGTAGCGACATACAATTCGTACAACGTGTCGACTATTAAGAGTTAAAGGCGGGCCAAATAGAATCGTTTATGATGTAATGATTATGACGTCATCCTATACGTCACCTAGCTGATTATGACGTCATATGACGTCAGATGATAGACGAATACGCTGAAATGGTCTATTACAACTCGCACGGGCAAGATATGTTACAGTATGTACATCTGTATTACTTCAGTATTAAAGTCATTATGCGATTTAATCCAATAGAGTATCACTTCTTGAAACGTACTTTAATTGTGGAATCCATTTCTAGATATGCCACTGTGTACGCGTGTAGGAATCAATTTGTATACTTTGAAACTATATTTCTAGGATCCCAATTTGAAGGTAATTATACAGGTACGCTATTGAATACGTTGAAGCTAATTTGACTGGGATCGGTTGCTGCCTCTTGCTGTAACGGTCAAATTAGTTTAGAAGTATTCTACAGAAGTTTATTAAAATGGAAATTTTCCAGGACATAAAATTTGTACAACATCGTTGACACAGCTTTCAAGATTCGCTACGGAGATCTGCCATTTTGATTGTGACGTCAACTATCTATCATGACGTGAGATACTTGAGTGGCATATCAGATCCCTCCATAGCCGTGATATTTGGGAAAAGGGATTGGATGGTGTCAAGCAATTGCTGTGGAAGAGCAACATAATTTTTTTAATTTCGTTGCACCTCATTGACCTCATAAACACATCCAAGGGCAACATACAGGGAAAATTAGGTAAATATACTTCAGTAGAACACGAGCCAAATAAGATTGGCCTTTTGACCTCAAATCAATAAGATTATTTGGTCCTTTAAGGGAAATATATAGGCCAAGTTTGAGTGTTTGACCACAGGTAAAAGGAGCTCGATATCATCAGACTGCAAATGTGGTCCATAACGTCCAACAAAGCAAAGGGACCCCAGTGCGGTGGGGTGGGGTGGGGGGAATCAACAGGAACCCACTTTACAGGGGAATTACAACGGGATTGCAGTGGTGGGGGGGGGGGGGCGACTTAAATAACACGACAACAGGACACACTTTATACGGGACTGCAAAGCGTCTCCAGTGGGGGACTTTAATATGACAAACATTATAGGGGAGCTGCAAAAGGACCCTCACTTTATGGGGCTTAAATAGTGCTTCAACGGACTGTAAATGGACAATAGAACTGAAGATTTGCAGACCAGACTTCGTGACTTCAAGGGAGCTTCTGATACTGAGAAATGTTTCATGATATTAAGGCGACTACTGAGATACTTCTGGGGGAGGTCGTACTTTCACATGAATCTCTTCTGTATGTACCAACAAAATTGAGATAGGTGACAAACTAACGTCATGAAGGATTGCGCGCTTATAACTGCATTCAGAGGCAAATCTGACAATGTCTAAGCTTCTTCAAAGCAGATTTATTCGACATCCCCAGTCATTGCGATATCACCCAGAAGTTTGTAATCCCAACATGCAAAGTATGTGGTCAGGTAGCAATATCTAAGTGCCCAGCATTAGGAACAGACTATGAACGCTAACAGCATCGGTATTCTATTTATTCACGAGACAAAATAAGCTACTCACTCAGAGAGGAAGCTTCAGACTAGCCAATTCTCATGCAGCCGAAACAAATCACATACAGTGGCCTGAGCTTTGCTATAAGACCGAGGCTCTTAGTGCGGTCAGTGATCGTGTTGCGCTCATTGACATGACCATGACATTGCGAAATTGCACCAACACTAAATATCACATTGTTGATGGGTATGGTCCTGCCCAATTATTGTAAAAGGCAAAGACCCTTCCCTGATTGAGTCAATCTATGCCGATCTGATCCCGGCCAGCACCGTTCAAGCCATGTACAGATGGCAACTATGTTGCTTTTAACCTGTAAGATATATAAACACAACAAATGAGACACCGGTGCAGGACCCACTCGATATGTGTATGATGTCCTCACACACACACACAGCTTTCAAACACACGTGCCATCACCGAATAACATGGGCTGGACTCATTACACACTGCATGCTCCAATGCCACAGATTTCTAAAGCAAACTGATTATGCGCAGTGTATAAAGCTAACACCACGTCACTACTTTATGATTCTTGCTCATACGGTGGCACAGAGCTCAACTCTGACAACAAGCCCAAACTCACCTGCATTCAGAGGAAACACACTTGCCTGCTGTATATGCGCAATGCCGACCAAAGTGGCAAAGTCAACTCTGACCTTATTAGCGTCACCGCCACACAAATGCCATAAAAGAAGACCGTCTGGAAGTAAGTGGCAACCATGGATCACTCAAACGATGCATTGCACAGCGTACCCGAATGCGTTGAAACATTATCCACCAATGTAGTACAAGTTGCCAAGAATAACAACAGATTTGGATGGTACAACGCAGACCCCCTCCTTATATAGATGTTCGAACAACAGAATGGACTACAATTCCTCATCTATCAAAGCAAAAATCACACAAAACTACGACGAAAACACAACGATACACCTTGCCAGATTACAAAATTACTGAAAGAAATGTGTACCCTATAAGCAAACAACACAACCATAGATAATTTGACTTAAAATGTTTAGGGTGTTTGGGGCTCTGAGAGTTAATGATCCTTCAACTACATTTTATGTTTTTAGCAATAATGGCAACATCTTTGCGACTGACCCGGGAAAAGCATATGAGGTAAGGAAATGGTTTAAGAGGCAATTCACGGATCCAGATGATGACCCATCGTATGCTTTTGTAGGTAATGCCAGGCCACTACAAAAGCCAATATAAACAACCGAGTTTGTGAATACCATCAAAACAATAGGAAATTAACATGCATCTGGACAGCATCGGCAATGAACATGATAGCATTTCGAAACCAATCTCAGACATGCATGCCTTTGCTGTCATGCAACACTTCTCTACCAAAGCTGTTTGTCAAGGTACATTTATCACACTGACCCAAACCAGGAAGCCACCTGAAACACCAGCAAATCTCTGGCCAATCATGCTGTTCAACATCATCTGAATGACGATATGCAATATGACTGGAGTATCTGAAAAAAGGATTGACCATCTGACTTGGGCCTGAGAGTGGCTATAAATGAGGACGCAGTTGTGCAGATATTGTATGGGCATAATGAATACTTGTGTCGGTAGCCATCTCCAAACACTTCACAAGATGGGCATTGGCATGTACTGGGCCATCGACACCATTGAATTATCGAATTTTGGATGAATTGCACCAGGCTGGATGCAGTAACGATTAGCAAACACTCAGCATGTGCTGGATGCAATAACGATTAGCAAACACTCAGCATGTGCTGGATGCAATAACGATTAGCAAACACTCAGCATGTCTGAAGAGAACCACTCTGCATGTCTGCAGAGTTTACGACCGTGATCAGTTCATCATGGGGAGATGGCCTCTCTAGTGCCGTTTACATGCTCCCTTGCTGCATCCCTATTATTTGTGTTGGAGCACTCCACATGATCGCACGCACGCACACACTATACAAGAGGCACAAGGGGCTTGTATCGCTCACCTGGAACATATGGATTTCAACTAGAAAGGCCATTAACTATAAGCAGAACCCTAAGATGATCAGCATTGTAACAAGAACACAGTGACCATGTTTTCTTATGTATCAACTTCCTATGAACAAACTGTAATGGCCCTCAGCCCCATATCATATCCCGCAAATTTCGGCCAGATATGTTTAACGGTTCTGGAGTTGTTTGCATGAAATCTACGTTATCCAAGATGGCCGCTAAAGCATTAGGTCAATCAAATTGCTTTGAACAAAGTTGGTTCAGCTGTTTCGCTGCATGACCTTTCATGATCCTTTAATTGATCCCAAGTGGATTCGGAAAAGAAGATTTTTAAAGGCATTTAAAAAATTGGCCAAAATCCAAGATGGCTGTTGGACAAATTGACCGGCCGGCTTCGCGTGAACAAACCTGCATGTCTATGCCCTAATCATGCTTTGCCAAATATACTTGACTTTGGCCCAGTGGTTCTCGTGAAGACATTTTAAATTTCCTATTGCTTTAGTACATTGGAGATTTTGCTGGAAAAAACCCCAAGATGACCAATCCATTTTTTCGAAAGTTTCGAAAATGGCAAATTTGAAATCAGAATACCAAAAAACCATATGTAAAAAACATTTTGGGCCTCAAAAGCCATCAAATAAAAAAAATTCAATATGGCCACCAAACACGCTACATTTTTATTGGCCCACAGGGGCCATGTTTTTTTACTTTTCAACTTCCATTAATCAAACTTTAATGGCTCTGAATCCCTAATCATATCTCCCGAATTTGGGCCCGATCAGTTCAGCGGGTCTGGAGTTGTTTCCACGCAAACTAGGTCATCCAAGATAGTCCCCGAACCAATCAATTTCCCTTGAAGAAACCTGGTTCAGCTTCAGCCCTAGATTCTGTTTTGTGAGTTTAGGAAAAACTTTGGAAACTATTCAAAAGGAAAACAAAACTGTCTACCTCATGGGTGACTACAATATTGACCTGATGAAACAAACTTTCTTTCATACACAACACTTTATAAACTTACTAAATGTTCATTCATTCTACCCAACCATTACAAAACCGACTAGAATAGGTTTATGTTTCGGCCACAATTATTGATAATATATTCAGCAATAACATTAACTTCAGTAATAAATCAGAGGTAGGAATTCTCGTTACTGCACCATCAGACCACCTACCAATTTTTCTTCTCGAAAGACAGCTGACCTGCACAAAGCCATTCAAATATGAAAAAATTAAATGCAGAAAAATAAATCAGGTCAATATTGAACAATTTAAAAAACACATGTCTGAGGTATATTGGCATGCCGTAACAGACATACAGTCCTGCGATGGTGCCTACACCAAGTTCCATGAAATTTGCACGCACATCTTCGAAAACAGCTTTCCCATGAAAGAAAAGAAGAAATTTAAACACAACCCGACTAAACCATGGATAACAACTGGACTGATAGCTGTCTGTCATAAAAAACATAATTTTTTTTGACGTTATCAAATGTCAAACAAAGCATAATGAACTGAAATTCAAGAAATACAGAAACAAGTTGGACCAAATAATCAAAACAGCAAAAAGTCTTACTACCATAACAAATTTGAACTATGCAAGAATGACATAAATGAAACATGGAAAATAATTAAATCACTTTTGAATAAAAAAATAACCGAAAAGAGGTCGAAAAAACGAAACACAATTTCTTCATAATAACAAGATAATAACTGACGATTTAGAAATTGCAACAGGATTCAATGACTATTTTGTTAATATAGGTCCACCAACACTTTCAGATAAAATCAAATCAACATCCTCTAATAAATTTAGTGATTATCTCACAGGCGACTATCAATCCTCTTTTTTCGCTAACCCGGTCACAAATGAAGAAATTTTTAGCATTCTTAACAAACTAAACCCTGATAAAAGTGCTGGCTTGGATGGTTTCAAGTGGAGTATTTTCAAACACTGCATGCTAGCGCTACTAATACCCCTTAACCACATCTGTAACTTATCTTTCACTCAAGGCATATTTCCATCAAAATTAAAATCAGCACTAGTAACACCTATATACAAAGCAAAGGATTCATCTAACTTCACAAACTATAGACCTGTCTCAATACGTCCACTTTTCTCCAAATTAATGGAACGACTTATGTACAATCGGCTTATCAGCTACTTGGATAAAAGGTCAATCCTCTAGACATCACAATACGGATTCCGTGAAAAACAGTCACCAATGCTAGCACTAATTAAAATGACAGAAAAAATAATAGACTCAATTGAAAAGAAAAAGCACATAATAGGCATTCTTTGGACCTTTCCAAAGCTTTCGACACTATCAATCATAAAATCCTACTAGAAAAACTTGCCTATTACGGAATCCGAGGAAGTGCACTCATCTGGATTGAAAACTATCTAAGTGACAGAACGCAATGTGTGCAATTCAATGCAACTTGATCTGAAAACAGGAGACTAATTTGCGGTGTCCCTCAGGGGTCCATCCTTGGCCCTCTTGTATATGAACGATTCGCCTAACATATCCAAGCACATGTCACTGATACTATTTGCTGATGACACCAATGCCTTTTGCTCTGACGAAGACATAGTTACCTTATACAAAATCGTAAATAAGGAAATGGAATAATTACTAACTGGTTTTCACTAAATAAATTATCAATAAATGCGGATAAAACAAACTATGTTATTTTCAAAATCTAGAGAATTAATAAATAAAAAGGTTCCAAAATTGTACACTAGCGATAAGGAAATTGAAGAGGCCCCTTATACAAAGTTCCTATGAGTATATTTAGATAAAAACTTGACCTGGGCCAAACAAATTGAAACAGTTACCGCAAAAGTAGGAAGAGGAATAGGTGTCATCCAAAGACTAAAACTATATATGACACAGGACACGGTTAAAACACTCCCGCACCTCACTTACTGCAATGCTGTTTGGAGTAACACCTACAAAAACAGAATATCCAAAATTCAGTCTCCCAAAAAGAGCATCAAACTATTTTCTAGGCCAGCAGAGGGCCAAAACAAGTTCAAAGCAGAAAAATTACTTAAGCTCACCGACATAGGAAAATCTCAAATGCTAACTATTGTCAAAGACTTCCACCACGACACTTTACCCAAATCTATAGCCTCCTTTCTTTATAAACAATATTAACATCTATCAACATAACACTAGAAGCAGACACGAACTACATGAACAATACACACGGACAGACATAGGAAAACACCGAATATCATTTGCAGCCACTAAGTTATGGAACAACACAAAACAGGAAACACCCGAGAAAATTCTATCAACAAAATTGTGCGAGAAAACAATAAAAAAAACTACTTGATTAACCCATACTAGTACTATCTAATTCATCCAGTACAGCTCAAAAATGGCCTGTCTCGTCTACAAAACAAGGCAAAAAATGCTGTTTTATACTCGTGCATAATTGTATCCTAAGACATTGCTGTGTAATAGGACAGCGATGTCTATCGGTCCAAATAAGTTTATAGTATTTGACAGAAAATTTGTTCTATCTATATAACATGCTTGTTTTCTTGTTTTGATAAACTATTGACCTGCTACTACTGCTGATCCTACTTCTGCTGCTACTACTGCTACTAGCACTATTAGCACTATTAGCACTACTACTGCTACTACTACTACTACTACTACTACTACTACTACTACTACTACTACTACTACTACTACTACTACTACTACTACTACTACTACTACTACTACTACTACTACTACTACTACTACTACTACTACTACTGAGGTATGGTGTTATTCCCGATTAACTCTACTACTACTACTACTACTACTACTAGAATTATGACTAGATGATTCCACTTGCTATATTATCAAAAAATAATTTCAATTACCATAGTAACAAACTACAGGACGAGCAGGAGAATGAGCACCCGTCCCCTCCATCCCCCTTCCCTTTCCAAGGATCCTCCCCCATTAGCCAGCATCCTGTAAACAGTATATCATCATTATAAGTAAAAGCACCCTCCTCAAAAACATAAATGTTTATTGTTTGGTCAAAATCAGTTAATGTTTGGAGTAAAATGTTTGAAACCAAAACATATAAACAACACTAAACATAAAATTGTTGACCTTCTTGTCTCGATAAGCGACGGGATATGATTCAGTTTAAATAATGAATCGATTCCGTTAATTCGTGTTGAGTCTAGATAACTATATTACATCAGTTTTCTGATAACTGATGCGTAGAGGTAAAGAACGGGTTCGACACATCTCTATGGTGATTGAGAATGTTTGATGATGGATCTTTATGTTTGTAGCTTTTATGGGTGGAAAGCGATCCCGGAATAGACTGAAGATTATCGTAGAAGCGTTCGACGATGGGTCATAAGATTAGAAGACCCATGAGCAGATGAATGACTACTGAAGAAGGTTCAATGGCGGGTTCGGGAGGATAAGTGGTTCCCCATGGCTGATTTGAACCCGGAGCCGGCAGGCGTGATGGTAGGTGAGCTAAGTGAGTTGTCCCTAGGCCGGGGAGAGGTGTTTGATAGTTGAGTGTTTATTGAAATGTGATTGCAGATCAGGCGAAAATGACGCTTCTCTCCTTACAGGTCTATGCCTCTATTTCAACTTCCCAACTTAAAAAATTATATTAATTTATATGGAATGGAATCGTCATGTTACGATTTATTTCATTTCATTACGTATAGGCTCAGAGTTTAAGCCTCTAAAAGTGTATAATTTAAACAATTTTATTTTCAGAAATTTTACTGTGAATATGCACCTTTAACTGTCTTGCTGCTCCAAGCCTATAACTTTAATGAGCAAAAACTCTTGTAGCCACCAACAACTTTCAATCAAATTGTTGTCAAAATATTTAGCAGGTCCAAAGATATAACCACCTGGAATAACTCATCTGCTAAAAACTCAGCGGTCACGGGTTGTGTTATGAGTCCCAAACGGTTTGCTTGTTCTACATACAGTACCTATTCGTAGATATTTAACTGTCTGGCTGCTGCAAGCCAATTATTTTAATGAGCAAAAGCTCTTGTTGTGAATATTTTGAGACTAATTGACTGAAAGTGGCTTTCAGTCAAATTGTTGTCAAAATATTTAGCAGGTCCAGAGAAATAACCGCCTGGAATAACTCATCTACAAAAATCTCAGCAGGCACAGGGTTAACCACAAGATCTCTTTCAAGTTGTCACAATGGACCTTTCCAGTTTTAGCTATTCCTCGCCCATCACTATCTAAGTTCCACCCACACCTCGTCCGTCTTGGGATCGATCGATCTCTGAACTCCCGGACTATCAATTTCCAGAAAATTATACATGTAAGCTGTTTATAATTTGAAACTAATTTGACTGGGTGCTGTTGCTGCAACAGCGCCCAGTAAAATTAGTTTCAAAATATTTGACAGAATGTTTATTAAATAGTAGACATACAATTCGTACAACATGTCAGACTATTAAGTGTTAAAGACGGACAAGATCGAATCATTCATGACATAATGATTATGGATAAATTTGGAAAGGTCCATTAATTTGCAATGAGGTCTTGGAATAGGCCATGAATGTACTTCATTTCACCTTTCCAGACGCCATATGACGTCATAATCAGCTAAGCGCATGTAGGATGATGTCATAAATGATTCTTTATGGCCCCTCTTTAACTCTTAATAGTCCGACGCGTTGTACGAATTGTATGTCTCTACTATTTAATAAACATGTTGTTGAATATTTTGAAACTAATTTGACTGGGCGCTGTTGCAGGCACAGACAGCAACAGCACCCAGTTAAATGTTTCGAAAAATTTAACAGCTTACGGATAGTTTTCTGAAAATTGATAGTCAGGGACTTCAGAGAGAGAGAGAGAGAGAGAGAAAGAGAGAGAGAGAGAGAGAGAGAGAGAGAGAGAGATCGATCTCAACATGAGTGAGGTGTGGGTGGAGCTTATATAGAGATGGGCAGGGAATAGCTAAAACTGGAAAGGTCCATCTTGTTGAATTATTCGAATGTTACTGTGAAATGTTATTTGTGCCATTATATATATATATATTTATATATATATATATATATATATATATATATATATATATATATATATATTAATGGTCTTGAAAGTAACAGTTAGAGGCCTTTTATTCTAAACGTTGTAATTCTTGGCATAATGTACTACGATTGTTATATTTTAGCATCATTTTTTGGAACCCCATTAAAATCCTAAAATACAGAGGAATACACACATGCTACAGTTGGGGTTGTTAAAGGACTCTGGCTGAGGGGGACTGCTGGGACTCCAGCTGAGGGGGGTTTAAACGGACTCCAGCAGAGTAGACTGCAAATGTGCTCCTGTTGAAGGTGACTGCAAAATTACTCCAGCTGGAGAGAGTAATGGGAATGTTACAAAGGCACACATGTTAAGGGGTGGGGGTGCAGTGTCCAGCTGTGGGGAAGGCAAAGGAGTTTTATGTGCAGTCCATCACATACTATTTGATCCTTTTTCAGGACTCATTTGTATAATTGGAATCACAACTATAAAAGGACTCCAGATGGGGACTGCAAATGTGCAGTCCCTCACATACCCTTTGTCATGTGGAATCCTTATTTGTATAATTGGAAGTAGCACTGACTTCCTATGGGTTTTACAATGAAAAGTGGACACTCTATGCTGAAACTCATGTACAGTCATGGACTGCAGAGAAATTGCACTGTACTCCCCTCACCACACCAGACACCCCCCCCCCACACCCCTTATATTCCATCATAATGAATTTGGGGTATCTTAATCATTAATGGATTTATATGCCTGTAATTGGAGTTTAATGATTGATACCCATTAAACACTGGCTACTGGCATATTTCATATGGCCAATTCCTCTTTTAATAACAAAAAATAAATAGTAGCTAGTACATGCTTCTGTGTACTCGTCAATCAGGTCTCATGCTGACTAAGGACCAGGGTAGTTGAAGAGTTAGCTCTCTTGATGGTGTAGGTATCATAGCATCAGTCATACACGTGGAATTCTGGATGTGCAAGCCGCATACAAATAAGATGATGTCAAGCAACAGTCTTCACTCCTTATTAGGATGCATGAAGGTACATAGCGACCAGCCTACTACTTCTGCAGAATCGCATGATTATTTCAGCCAATCAAGTAAGATTATACCATAATTTGTCCAAGAATGTAACCATGTTAGTTGCTAGCGGAATCGCCCAGTTCATTCCGTTCTGGATGCCAGTCTGTGAACAGCTAAGTTTTGCCACCACTGCCCCGCCATTAGACCTATTAATATGGCAAAGAACATAAAAGAAGTATTGTGCAGTATCATGAAAGCAGTATTGACCAGTTAACTTGTGCAGAGGTCATTTATGATTGGCATTGAAACAATTTCACTCATAAATTATTCCATCACAATTTAGTTTGTCATGTTGCAGCTTGAGTGGATAATGTTAAACGGAATCCCTTAGTGTACGCCTCAATTACAAGTCATAGTTTGGGCCAGTATCCTCCAAAAGGTGACAGTATATTTGAGTACAAATATGAATTACTGACTTTAGCATAGAATAGAAAGTACATAATGCAGTATCAATACTCTGATCTATTGTATATAATGTTTATTTTTAAATTTTGCTAACCAATCGTTACCATGGCTTAAATGCAGTGTACACACAGGGTAACCATTAGTTACCTGGGGTCAAATCAAGTGCCATGTACACACTGAGTAACCGTTTGTTACCGCGCTTAAATGCAGAAGACTGTATTAAGTGTATTTATACATAACTGGTAATCGCGTGTTACATACGGCAAATGCAACGCAAACACATGGTAATCGCTAGTTATCATGTATCAAATCAATCAAATGCACACTCAATGTCTTAGTCATTCAAGTATCAAGGATGCCTAACAATGTTAGGTAACCAGGACATAAGATTGTTAACCAGGACATAGGATATAAGTGCAGGAGCTTCAATCCTATGTCGTTTTATGCCAAAATAAATATGTAATTCATATCCATGTGTTGTGTTATCTGTGCATGTGTTAATGAATATTATAGAATACAACACTTTATGAAGTCACTGTAATTAGTTTTTATTATAAGAGATCACATATAAACAGCATATGGTAGATTGAGGCCCAAACGGGCCTGTATCACTCACCTAAACATTAGTATTTGGCTAGAATTCCAGACTTTTTTGTATGTAGCATGAAAACCTAAGTTTCAAATATGAACACTTTGACAAGAAACATGAGTACTAGGTCAGAAATGAAGGAAATTAGGTTCAGAAAGTACAGGTTTGTGTACAAACAAACAAGAGTAACCTGAGATTGCAGACCCGCGCCTTTTCACTTTAGTCACATTATAAAAATGAATTTCCGGATTTTCGCTGCGTTTCCTAATTTTTTTGGATTTTTTGCATTTCGTCGGATCACACCGAAACTTGTGAGATTATACTACATGGACATATAAAAATATCAAAAGAACAAGATGGCCACTGACTACCTCAACCAATCAGCTTCATTTGAACAATATTGGATGCTTCCTTCCAAATTTAATTTAAATCAGCCTATCAGCTCTTATCTAGATGTTTAAAGGAAAAAGTTGATAGATGGTTGGACGGATGACAGAGACACGAAGGACAGTAACCATGGCTTAATCTCAGTTGGCACTTCAGGCCAGGTGAGCTAATAATTAATACTATTAAAGATCTATAAATAAGAGTCCCTCAAATAGTACATGTGTACATATATTAAAGAAAAATCAGTCGTAGATAAATAACTGGATAAATATACTTTGTCCGCCTTTGTACCTGTGACAGATTAGTTATTGTATATATTACTAGCATTCATTGACTTCATTAACAAGAATTTTCCGACAGATTACACAAAATAGAAGCTGCAGACCAACATATTATTTTTGCGAATTTACTACGAGAATGACTGGCTCGGTTATACAGCCAGTCATTCGAGTGATAAATTTTCAAAAATTGTCTTCTCTTGGTCTGAAAAAGTACATTTCTCAAGACCAGTGTAGACGTCGCTTTTAGTTGTTTTGAGCGTTAAAGGTTTCATCTGTAAAAACACAATACGGTCAATGCTAGACCACAACTGTAGGGAGGATTAATACACCATCATAATACACACATTGGTATCACATTATGTGTCCGTTGCCTTAGTAACTGACTTTTGAGGGCCACCTCAGACAATGCCTTAGAGAGCCACCATTTGTTGGTACAGGTGATCTAAGGTTTGAATATTCAAACAAAACCCATGTATCAGTTTCAAGGCAACCATAAAGGAATTCTGTCTGTGATACTTTAAAGAATTTAACTGACGGTAAAATTCAAATTCAAAATATCAAACAGACTATCTATTAAAATGTAATGTATTTCGTGTAATTGGTATTTTCTAGATACCAGTATAGAGATATCATTTGAAACAATGGGAACCACCAAAAGAGGCCTTACATTGTGTTCCTAGGACAAATGTAGCATATTATGGACAAGATTTTGCAAATACATTCTGACCATAACCATATGTTGAATGCAGCGACAAATTTCAATAGCTATATCTTAAACATAATCGGCTATCCATTAAGCCGTTTAATAAAATTCTAATCGAGGTGCGCGCGTGCGTGTTTGTGTGTGAGTGTGTGCAAGTGTGTGTGCATGTGTACATGTGTACACATGCACAGGAATGACTGATTTATATTCTGAGGATAACGCTTATAAAGCAGTTTCTGTTCTCAACAGCAACTAAGTTTTCAAAATATGAAGATGAAATAAATAATGATGGCAACAATTCAATGGTTAATACATATAATGATGCATGTAATAATACAACACCCTGTCCCATGGCTAGAGATTCAAGTGAAGATGTAAAAAATATAAAAAATATTTTTAAGCACAAATAATAGTTAATACTTTTCAGCGATTTAAATTAAGGACCATTTCATCATCATCATCATAATCATCAGTATTTTGCCACATAGTAAATTAGAATTTATTTTCTCTCCAATATAGTCGACTATTAAATGCATTCTGTAACCAGTAATGGCATTGAAAAGTACCACTTTCATCAGTGGCAGACAGATTGTAGCTAGTAATGGCACTGAATAGTACCCATTTCACAATCGAGACAGACCAACCAGTAATGGCATTGAATAGTGCCCCTTTCACCATTGTCAGACAGACTGTAACCAGTAATGGCACTGAATAGTACTCATTTCACAATCGAGACAGACTAACCAGTAATGGCATTGAATAGTACCCATTTCACAATTGACAGAGAGACTGTAACCAGTAATAGCATTGAATAGTACCCATTTCACAATTGACAGATAGACTGTAACAAGTAACAGCATTGAATAGCACCCATTTCACAATCGAGACAGACTAACCAGTAATGGCATTGAATTATACCCATTTCACAATCGACAGACAGACTGTAACAAGGAATGGCATTGAAGAGTACCCATTTCACAATCGAGGCAGACTAACCAGTAATGGCATTGAATAGTACCCATTTCACAATCGACAGACAGACTGTAACAAGGAATGGCATTGAAGAGTACCCATTTCACAATTGAGGCAGACTAACCAGTAATAGCATTGAATAGTACCCATTTCACAATTGACAGACAGACTGTAACAAGGAATGGCTTTGAATAGTACCCATTTCACAATTGAGGCAGACTAACCAGTAATGGCATTGAATAGTACCAATTTCACAATCGACCAGACCGACTTTAATCAGTAATGGCATTGACTAGTACCCATTTCACAATCGAGATAGACTGTAATCAGTAATGGCATTGAATAGTACCCATTTCACAATCGACAGAGACTGTAACCAGTAAGGATATTGAATAGTACCCATTTCACAATCGAGACAGACTCACCAGTAATGGCATTGAATAGTACCCATTTCACAATCGAGACAGACTAACCAGTAATGGCATTGATTAGTACCCATTTCACAATCGACAGACAGACTAACAAGGAATGGCATTGAAGAGTACCCATTTCACAATCGAGACAGACTAACCAGTAATGGCATTGAATAGTACCCATTTCACAATCGACAGACCGACTGTAATCAGTAATGGCATTGAATAGTACCCATTTCACAATCGAGATAGACTGTAATCAGTAATGGCATTGAATAGTACCAATTTCACAATCGACAGACTGTAACCAGTAAGGGTATTGAATAGTACCCATTTCAAAATCGAGACAGACTCACCAGTAATGGCATTGAATAGTACCCATTTCACAATCGACAGACCGACTCTAACCTGCAATGGCATTGAATAGAACACATTTCACGTTTGACAGGCAGACTGTAACCAGTAATGGCATTGAATAGTACCCATTTCACCATTGACAGACAGACTGTAAACAGTAATGGCATTGAATGGTACCCATTTCACCATTGACAGACAGACTGTAAACAGTAATGGCATTGAATGGTACCCATTTCACAATCGAGACAGACTGTAAACAGTAATGGCATTGAATAGTACCCATTTCACCATTGACAGACAGACTGTAAACAGTAATGGCATTGAATAGTAACCATTTCACAATCCAGACAGACTGTAATCAGTAATGGCTTTGAATAGTACCCATTTCACCATTGACAGACTGTAATCAGTAATGGTATTGAACAGTACCCATTTCACAATCGAGACAGACTGTAAACAGTAATAGCATTGAATAATCAAAATTCTGAATAAAAATTGTGAAACCTACAAGTCTAGTATCATTCCAGCCTAGTCTGGTTGAATTTGCCGAAGCAGTTAATAAAGAGTAGCATTTTATATGATTTCACGCCATATTTCAGAAAATTCAAGATAACTGCTGAAAAAAATGACCAATCAAAATTCTGTATACAAGTTCTGCACCATACCACTCTAGGGTCCTTCCAGCCAAGTTTACTTGAAGTCAGCAAAGTTGTTAATGAGTAGGGATTTAACGGATTTCCAGAACGTTTTGGAAAATCCAAGATGGCCACCGGAAAAATTGACTAATCAGAATTCTGTATACAGTTATGAAACCTACCACCCTAGTATCCTTCCAGCCAAGTTTGGTTGAAATTGCCCAAGCAGTTAATGAGTAGCATTTTAAACAGTTTCCCGCCATTTTCCAGAAAATTTCAGGATGGCCAACGAAAGAATTGATCAATTAAAATTCTGTTTACATGTTCTGAACCATACCACTCTAGGGGCCTTTAAGCCATTTTTGCTTGAAATCAGCCAAGTGCTTAAAGACGAGTAGGCTTTTAACTGGTTTTCAGAAATTTTCGGAATATCCAAGATGGCCTCCAGAAAAATTAACCAATCAAAATGCTCATTAGAAGTCTTGAAGCCTACACACATAGAATTAGTCCCCCTACATTTCATTGAAATTGGGCCATTTATATTGGAGGAGTAGCATTTTAAATGATTTCAGGAAATCTTTCAAAAAATCAAAGATGGTCGCCAGAAAAATTGACCAATCAAAATTCTGAAGACGTTCTGGAGCCTACCTCCATAGGAACCTTCCAACCAAATTTGATTGAAATCGGTCAAAACATAAATGAGGAGATGCGATTCAACGGATGGACAGATGATGAACGGCCGCCATGGCAAAAGCTCACTTGGTCATTCGTGCCAGATGAGCTAATAATATTGCTTTTTGAGACAGCCACAGCTTTCAGTAACATCATTTCAATGTACAATCTTTTTTGCTGTAACAATTACCATATCGAAGTGATAAGGCTTTAACGTGAGACCTAATTAATATCTTAATCTAGATGATATTGACAGATATATCTCTTTGGACAAAATATGGATTTCAAAACAATGGAGTATCATAAATCATGTGAGCATTATAATCAGAGACTGCAGACACTTGCCCTCCCATTTCCGTCAAATATTAGTGATTCTGATTTATATTTACATTTATATTTCTTTGATTCTAACTGCTCATCATTGCCACAGTTGTGTAATCCTTAATGTATTATCACAACTTCAAAGTGTTCAAGTTTGAGCCAGTAGTTTCGGAGATATCCATATATCTGGAAGTTGATCTGATCCAATCCAATACGGCAAAAGTCTGGAAAACCTCACTGACGGAAACGCACTTTATTTTGTTAAAATTTGAGCCAAAGGTTGAACAACACTGGATAAGTAGTTTTGAGATACAGCTCCGGACAGACGCGCACAGCGCACATAAAGTAACAAATATTGATACCTTTGATTAATCACGAACAAAGCTAAGGCAACCTATGATCGAACCAGTTAGCTTGGGATTTGTAGTTCTTGAACCATATTAAACTTTTGTTCACATTCATCTCCCATCTATATTTGGAAAATGTTTTTAAAATCTTCATGAAAACGTTAAACACATTTTAGACTAAAATAATTTTTTAAAACATATAACAAAGAGCAAGTTCTATTGAAAACATTCACATTAGAATGCTAATACACACATGCACGCACGCACGCACGCACGCACGCACGCACGCACGCACACAGAGCAAAAACAAGAATTCCACTGAATAAAATGTCTCGCCTGTCTCCTTTTTTGTCACAGTGGCATTGACCTTAACATTGAAAAAGCAGTTTTGTATCAAGGTTGCCGTGACCTTGACCATGTGACCTCAGTATCATGATACTGCCTCCTAACAGTATAGGCAACCACATAGCTAAGTTTAGTTGCAGTAGGATTAACTGATCCTGAAATATAAGCTGAGAGGTTTTGCTAAGCACAAAAACTTAACATCGCCATCGCCGTCGGAAGTGTTAACAAGTTTTAGTGAAACTCAACATACGCCCGCAGGCATACTTATTTGAGGAATGCTAAATGTGAACTTTAGCTTTTCAATGGAGATAACTCTGGAAAATATGGGCACATTTTACTGAAATGAAATCATGACACTTCGTCTATCTGGCTCGGACAAGAAAATTTTGACGAATTTTAGCTTTTCAAGGGAGATAAATCTGGAAAACATGGGCGGATTTTGCCGAAACGAAATCATGACACTTCGTCTATCATTAACACATATGCTAAAAAAATTGTGCGAATGGGTTCAAAACTCTGAGATCTGCTATGGACACGGAAATTTTGCTGGGAAAAAAATTGTAAATGTATAGGTTCAAAAATCTTCAAGATCTGGTCCGGACAAGAAAATTTTGATGAATTTTAATCTTTCAAGGGAGATAACTTCACGAATATGCGAGGATTTTGTCGAAAGGAAATCATGAGACTTCGTCTATACCTAACAAATCTGCCGGAAAAATTTTTGCGAGTGTAGGTTCAAAACTCTTTGAGATCTGGCCAGGAAAAGAAAATTTGGACAAATTTTAATCATTCAAGGGAGATAACGCCCGCGAATATACGAGGATTTTGCTGAAATGAAATTATGACTCCCGCGAATATGGGCGGATCATGCCAAAACAAAATCATAACACTTTGGCTATACGTACCACATCTTTTGGAAAAAAATTTGTGAGTGTGGGTTCAAAGCTCTTCGAGATTTGGCCTGGACAAGACAATTTTGACGAATTTTAACTCTTGTGAATATGGGAAGATCTTGCCGAAATGAAATCATGACACTTCGCCTATACATAACACATCTTCTGGGGAAAAAATTGTGAGTGTAGGTTCAAAACTCTTCGAGATCTGTCCCGGACAAGAAAATTTTGACAAATTTTAAGCTTTCAAGGGAGGTAACTCTAGCAAATATAGGAGGATTTTGCCAAATCGAAATCATGACACTTCGTCTATAGGTAATATATCTGCTGAAAAAAAATTGTGACTGTAGGTTCAAAACTCTTCGAGATCTGTCCCGGACAAGAAAATTTTGACGAATTTTAAGCTTTCAAGGGAGATAACTCTAGTGAATATGGGAGCATTTTGCCGAATCGAAATCATGACACTTCGTCTATAGGTAATATATCTGCTGAAAAAAATTTGTGAGTGTAGGTTCAAGTCTTCGAGATCTGCACCGGACAAGAATCAGACGTACGGATGCACGTACGGACGTCGAGCGCCATCACATAATACGACCCCGCTTTGCATGGGCGTATACAAACAGCTTCTGCAGTGATCTTGAGAAATATCAATTTGCAGACCAAGAGAAGACTATTTTAGAAAATTTACCATTGGAATGCCTAGCTCAATAATTGAGCCAGTCATTCCAGTGGTAAATTCTCATAAATAGCCTTCTCTTGGTCTGCAAATTGACATTTCCTATGAGAAAATTGAAATTTTCGTATCACGTAAGTTCCCAGTCAAATTGTTTTCAAAATATTCAACAGAATATTCCATACATTATAAAGAATATGTCATTTCTGGTCAGGTTAAAAGGTTAACAGCTAACCAGAAGTTTGTTAGACTAAATCCAAAATTAAGCGTATCATGATTCCATCACTATGCAAGCTTGACAGAAATCTGGTCAGGGACATATATGTATGACGAACATTTCCTCTTTGCTCTATACATAACTCTGAGTGGCAGTGATAAATAACAAAGTGCAAAATCTGCAGAAAAATTAGAATATATATATATATATATATATATATATATATATATATATATATATATATATATATACATATATATATCGCCTGTTCAGAAACACTGAAGGCTTTTGACATTATATACATATTAAATAGGCTATTAATAAAACATATGTAAACATTTAGAAGTTATGTAGATGAATATTAGATTGAATTACTTTGATTTAAGACACGAAATGATGATAAAACAGTTCAGCGGCAATCATATGTAGACATTTCCTTTGTCATAATTCCTCTTTGTTCACAGGAGGCTGGGAGGACGAGTCTGTCTCATGCACATCTTTATGCTCATCTTTATGCTCATCTTTATGCTCATCTTTATGCTCATCTTTATGCTCATCAATCTCGTCTTCAACATCCACATCACCTTTTAAACTCTGCTTTTTCTTACTCTTCTTATCTGAAAGTTTTAAAATTGTTAATAAACATTTGTAATGTCGAGGCAACTGAGGCAAATGAATTAACCCTTTAACACTTATAGCAGCCAAAAATGGCTTCTGCAGTCGTCTTGAGAAATGTCCATTTGCAGACCAAAAGAAGACTATTTTTGAAAATTTACCACTAGAATGATAACCGAGACAGTCATTCAAGTGGTAAATTAAAAAAAATAGTCTTCTTTTGGTCTGCAAATGGACATTTTCTGTAAGCTGTTTGTGCCTAGAAATCTATCAGCAACACTGTTTTCACCAGTGCGCAAAGTACTTATTGTCTACCATATGCTGTAGAATGATTTTGTTTAGCACATTAGGGTTACTATTTGGTAATCATGTTATTAACAGGCATGGGGTCAAATACAGTTAACTTTAGCAAACACAAGTACAATTACAAATATGCCATTCTCAACCATACGAAATACGAACATAACCATTCAAATAATAAATGGCACAATGGCCATAGTGCTCACCTAGCTGATGAGGAACTGTAAACATGTTTAGATTAATTAATGCACAACAAGCATCATTGGTCCATCGGGCAACCATACCTGTTGCCATAGACAGATGACAATGGTCCTTATCATTATTGACCAATGCGGCAATCATCATTACCATTAATGCAAGGGCTCTGCAAAAGGTGCATAATACTAGGAAATGATGACAAATCAATGAATGAGAGCTATCAGACGTAGACCAGTCATCCTATGAAGTTTTAAAGTGATCCGCTAAACAGTCATAGAGTCATACCCGTCGGTGGCTGGTGGCCAAATTGGATTTCGGATCATCTACAATTTTAATAAGGTTTTTCCTCAGACATAGTCCTGTCATCCCATGAAGTTTTGAAGCAATCTGCTAAACAGAAATGGAGAAATCAATTTACACGATGGCCACTAGCGGATGTGGGCCATGTTGGATTTAGGATCATCGTCGACTTCAACAGGTTCTTTCTCCAGAGCTAGTCCTAGTTGAATCAAGTTTCAAAGCAATCCGATAAACGGTAATGGAGTTCTCATCCGGAAACCACCCTTGGCTGGCAGCCATCTTGGATTTTGGATTATCGTCTATTTCGATGAGTTTCTTCTCGAGATCTAGTCCAACCACCAGATACCAGTGACTGGCAAACATCTTGGATTTTGGATCATTGTTAATTTCAAAAGATTTCTTCTACAGACCCAGTTAAACAACCCTATGAAGTTTCAAAGTGATCCGATAAACGGTAACTGAGTTATCATCTGGAGACAACTCTACCACCTGTCCGGATGGCGCCATCACAATCACATATCCCGCCAAAATATTGGTGTCCTTGACACTAATGACCAATGGGAAAAGTACCATTGTCCAATGGGGAAGACATCCCTGACATTATTCACACAGCAGATGACATTTACCAACTGGACGATGGTCACAGTAATAAAGTTGGATGAGGAAATGCAAGAATACTGGTGTCATTGACATTATTGATAAATGCGAAAGTCACGATTGATCAATGGGCCAGACATCCCTGACATTATTGACCCAGCAGATTACATTTACCAGCGGGACAATGGTCACAGTACAAATGAATTGGATGAGGAAATGCAAGAATATTGGTGTCATTGAAATTATTGACAAATGGGAAAGCTATGATTGATCAATGGGTCAGACATCCCTGATATTATTGACCCAGCAGATGACATTTACCAACGAGACAATGGTCACAGTAAACAAATTGTATGAGGAAATGCAAGAACATTGGTGTCTGATTGACATTATTGAACAATGGAAAAGGTACGAGTGATCAATGGGGTAGCCATCCCTGACACTATTGACCCAGCAGATGACATTTACCAATGGGTCAATGGTCAGAGTAAAAAATATGGATGAAGAAATGCAGGAATATTGGTGTCATTGACATTATTTACCAACAGGAAAGTACAATTGATCAATGGGGCAGCCATCACAAACACTATTGATCAACAGTTCAATTGTCACAACACTGACATTTACCAAAGGAGCAATGGTGATGTCACAGTAACAGATTTGGATGGGGAAATGCAAGAATATTGGCATGATTGACCAACAGGAAGAGTACCATTAATCAATAGGGCAGCCATCTCTGACACTATTGTCATTTGATTGAAGTGTACCAAAGAAACATTTCTGACAAATCTTGTTTTAGTTCATTACAAATTTATGAAACGTGACACAGATTATTTTACCCATAAGGTTCAATATTTTAAATGCTTTAAAGAGCCAGAGTTATGGCCCTTATTTCAAGATGTGGCTACTTCATATTCATAGGGCGATTACTTCATATTCATAGCTCTAATAGATCTTGCCTAAAGGAAAATACATTGTATCTACTAAATTTAGTTGTAATCCATCAATAAATGACAAAACGTGCAACACAATTATTCTATTAAGTACACATTTGGAATTCACAGCAAGGACATCACAAAAATTGTGACTATAGTTTCACAACTCTCCGCGATATGCCGCGCACAAGAAAAACGTAGTTTCATCACTCTCCACGATGTCCCGCACAAGAAAATGTTTCTCTTTTATATACATCAATTTCTTCTATTAGGTACACATTTGGAATTCACACCAAAGATATCACAAAAATTGTGAATGTAGTTTCACAACTCTCCGTGATATGGCGCGCACAAGAAAAACGTAGTTTCACCACTCTCCACGATATGTCCCGCACATGAAAAGATTTGTCTTTTATATACATCTGGACAATCGTGGAAAATTTGAAGGGAGGTAACTCTGCCAAATATTGGCGGATTTTGCTGAAACGAAATCATGACACATCGTCCATCCCTAACACATCTGCTGAAAAATAATTGTGAGTGTAGGTGCAAAACCCTTCAAGATGTGGCACGGACAAGAAAATTTTGACAAATTTTAGCATACGGGAGGTAACTCTGGCGAATCTGGGTGGTTTTGGTGAAACAAAATTATGACACTTCATCCATCCCTAATACATCTGCTGAAAAAGAAATTGTGAGTGTAGGTTCAAAACTCTTCGAGATATGACCAGGCCAAAAAAATTGTTGATGAATTTTAGCTCTTCAAGGGAGATAACTCTGGCAAATATGGGCGGATTTTGCCGAAATGAAATCATGACACTTCATCTATTGCAAAAGAATTTTGCGAGTGTAGGTTAAAAAATCCTCTAGATCTGGTCCGGACAAGAAATCAGAGACGGACAGATGGACGGCGAGCACCATCACATAATACGACCCCGCTTTATGCGGGTGTATAAAAACTCATTAATGAAGCAGAGTTATGGTTCTTGTTTAAGCATGTGGCCACTTCATCCTTATAGCCCAAATAGATATTGCCTAAAGGAACATGTCTGCCAAATCTGGTTTTAATCCATCAACAAATGGCAAAACGTGCCACAATTGTTGACAGACAACAGAGAGACACAGACAGACAAATCGTGATTGTATAAGCTCACCTAGGTAAGATAAAAATATAATGTAACAAACAAAAAGTGATACTCATAACACTTTTTCTACTTGACATTAAATGTAATTATACTCACTCTTTTTAGAGCGCTTGGACTTTGCTACTTCACCGTCTTCATCAGAGTTTTTCTTAACAAAAACTTCATTGAGGCACTCTGCAATAGGATGAAATAAAATCCATAAAATTAAGAGCACTGAAGCATGAGTGTCTGGTCACTAACTATGATCATGTTCAAATTTCATAGATTTCTTTGCCAGACCGGCTGCAATGAACACGTAAAATCAGAAATTGATTTGACAATTTTTTGGCAAGATAATTGAATGCTTTTCAAGATGGCTGGCTATTCGATAGCAGGCGGACAAATTAGATTTGACATCAGTGCTGCCTTTGATAGGTTTCTTCAGAATGGAACTGTGAAATGTTGACTCAATTAACAAACTGTGTGCAATTATAAGGATGACTACCAACAGTTAGCAGCCATTCATAGCATTGCAATGGGTAGTTGTTCTTAGTAGATTTTACATAATGCCTACATTGTATATAATGCATGAATACGATCTGTCAGTCAAGTATATGATGTCATAATTAATTACATCACACTTAGGCTGACATCACGATCATAATTGACAGAAACACTCCTTCATGTACTTGGAATAGTCCATCAGTTGGACGAATTGTATGGCTTAAAAAATAATTTGACATAGGCAGCAACAGTCCTCACTCGAATTAGACTAAAAATATTCAAAATGTTAGCTGTATAGTTACCATGAAATTGGGATTTTGGGAATTCAGGATTCAAAGTATACAAATCGATCCCAACATGTGCAAAGCATGGGCGGAACTTAGCTAGAGATGGGTTGTGTCACATCTAGATTGTTCTATTAGGTAATTGGCTTATATCCTGATACATCTGAAACAAAATCACTCAATGTATGTAAGCATGATAACAGACAAGCACATTGTTAACATATGTACACGACAATAACATGGCCCAATGAACACCTACCATAATCACCATCTTTGAGGACCTTATCCTTGCACAAGAACTCTATTATATTTTCTTCTTGATGGTGATAATACCAGCTATCAATATCATCTTCAAATTCCTCAACAATTTGATAACACTGCGAACAAAGAAAAATAGTGTACTTTAATGTTATAATGCTTCATTGATTATGAGTATGTGATCACTGGCTTCATTCATTATTCAAAGACATTTGATGACTTTATGGATGCTGGAAACAGCAGAGGTTTCAAACAAACCAGCAGCTCATGGGGACTGTATTGCTCACCGGCCTCGCATTCAGTAGGTAAACCTGTGTGTGCAAAATTGTCTTTTATCGCTTTGTATATTATATGATGTAATTAATGCGAAAACACCAGATTGTCAATAGTTTTCAGATGTAGCAAAACATTTTGAACGGTTTTCCCTACTGAACGCAAGGCTGCTCCATCAGTAGTTGAGTTCATGTCACGCATAACAGTTTTGTCTGGAAATACAAACATTTCTGTATCATTTTTCACATTTGTACCTTTGATTTTCATGCTTACATACTGTATGTTTACAAGTGTGAAATTTAAACAAGAAACATGAGCATTTATGTATTGGTCAGAAATGAAGGAATTTTGATGTAAAAAATACAAAATTGGATACAAAATTTTTGATTTCAAATGGCACGGCCTATCAATTTGAAAAGTATCTTTTAATTCATATTCAGAAAGCATTAGGAACTACATGTACATGTATATATTGGCATTTTGGGTGTTAAAATCCACCAACTAACGAAAGTTCAATTTTCATTGGGAAATGTTGGCCATGCTTTTTCACATACGATGATAATGATGAGTGACAGTTTTCTGAGGCAGAGACAAGTAGAAACTTCTTGCAGCAGCAATCAGTTTTCATCAACCCTTTAACCCTCGAATTTGGTCCAGAAAATTTCGATTTTCTCATAGAAAATGTCAATTTGCAGACCAAAAGAAGACCGTTTTTTAATATTTACCACTGGAATGACTGGCTCTGTTATTGAGCCAGTTATTCCAGTCGTAAATTTTCAAAAATGGTCTTCTCATGGTCTGCTAATTGACATTTCTCAAGACTACTGCAGAAGCCGTTTTTGGCTGATATGGGTATTAAAGGGTTAACCGTCTCCAGTGTGTCTTGAGTATAACATGTTGCTGTTATGGCATCCTGTGCATAGTTAATACTTTTGGGACCCAATAGTGAAATCTCTGTGTTCTAAGCGGGCGTATTCTCTGACATTCAGAGAATATGTCCAAATATTGACCATTGCTGTTGTGCTATGCTCACACATAGTGGAACCGTGTTGGACAGTTTGAAAAGTGAGGCATTTGAGATTAGGATATGTGGCCTGTAATGATTCGCAAAGGCTTGCAAGTGTTTGTGATTAAAACCATCGAATCTATTCACAAGGGACTCTGGAGGTTCCCAGCTGTCGCGGTTGCGTAACGTTATCGAGACACATGTAGAATTGCATAAGTACAACTCGACTTTTATGTGAATTTTGTATCCATGAAACACAAGTGTTTCCAAAAGGATTAGAAAGCAATGTTTCCTGATACACATTAATTATGTGTTGGTTGAACAGCAGAAAAGTAATCCCATGATTCTGCTCTTCCTAAACATGTCCTCGCTCTGAAAGAAGATACATGTACGTTCATGATTTGTTTCCATGTTTGTGTGAAATCAGTTTTGGCATCATTCATGAAGATGTTTGTGGCTTTGAGCTGTGTGGTGGACATTGGAAGCAGATCATCAAGGGGACCCTTTTCTCCATCCATGAAATCAACATCATCTGCAGACTCCATCTCTAGCTAGAGTATTGCTGGATTTGGTTTTGCCGAGTGTTTTTGAACAGATAATAGAGCTGCGGTAAGGTAACAGGGGAAGAGCACTGGTGAGCATATTAATATATAAAATTTTGGAGAAAGCCTTGATTTGACGCAAATGTTTAATTTTGTGTTTGCCAGTAGGAGTCTCACTAGATATAGCTTGCCATAATCATAATCAGCTCCCTTGACTGTATGCGTCATCATGTCGAGTCTCATCTTTGATACAAGTGTAGAACTATTACTTAGCATATGTTGTGACCAGACTATGTCGGTGGCATTGCAGCCTCTTAATGCATCTTAATGCTCTTAATGCTGCTGTTCCAATCACACATAAATCTGTCAATTTCATCCCTGATATGACGTAAGGTACCATTTGACAAAATTTCCTAATGCCATTCAAGAGGATGACTGGTCTCCGTTTGGAAATAGGTTTAGGTGGCATCCTGGATTTAGGAACTAGGCAGTGCGATGAGTGCGTCTTCTACTACAGCAGCTATAGGGAGGACACATGTTGTTCAAAGACAGAGCTGATGTTGTGTGTGATGGGTGCTGAGATGGTACACCTGCAAGGTTAAGTTCATTACTGATACGATATGGCTCACATGCGCAGATGCTCATGCCATTTTTTAACACCATCGTTTCGTTTTTCGTTTCTAACTTCTGCTTCTGTTGAGTTTTAGGAGTCTTGGTTGGCCATCAAATGGGGGTAGTGGCTCATTTTCTGTATCACGGAACTAATCTGTCCCTGCTTTTCCCTGGTTAGAGTGCTTCTCAATGCCTTAACTACTCAGAAGATTTTATGACAGTCATCAGTGGAATAGTTCTTTCAAATGTTCACTTATTAAAATGGAACAGAATCTTTAGTTTTTGTTCAGACTATTTTTATATATGCCATGTATGCGGAGTCTCATTTCTTCCCATTACTCTGACACCTTTGTCACAAGTGGATCATCAATACATGATTATTTTGGTTGGAGTTAATGTATTTACATATTGGATAACCTTGGCTAGAACTTGGTTTGGTTCCTTGAACAAACTTGAATGTCCCAAGTAATGGACCTCTCCAAATTTAGCCATGCCCCGCCCCTCTTTAGCTAAGCCCCACCCACACCTAATTTTTGGATCAATCGATCCCTGAACTCCCTGACTATCAATTTCTACAAAACTATACAGGCACCATGTTAAATATTTTGAAACTAATTTTACTGGGTGCTGTTGCAAATTGGTTTTAAAATATTCAACAGAATGTTTATTAAATGGTAAACACATAATATAAATTCGTGTGTCGGACTATTAAACGTTAAAGACGGACTAAATCAAATCATTCATCCCATAATTAATTATGACATCATCATACACGTCATTTGTTGATTATGACATCATTTGATGGATGGATAAACTGGAAAGGTCCAATGCTAATTATATTTACCATATTTCAGCACAAACCAATCAGCAATTCCAGAAGATGTTTTTGTGAAAACATGGCCGCTAGGCCAATCCTTCAATCAGGTTCCTAGAACAAACTTGGTTCAGCTACTGCTGATAGGCTTAAAAAGGCCAAGTGAGTTTCTCAAGAATTTAATGAATATGGACATTGACATTGTAAAAATCAGATGTTCACATTACTGTATTTATAAAATACATTCTAAAATCGATCAAGAGCCACGTGTACATGTGTTTAAACAGACTTTTATCAACAATGCAGAGGACTCTAGAAGCTCTAGATCCTGTTAGACATTTACTCATTACTTAAGCCATGAATAGCCTCTTTGCAGAAGTAACCTGTAAATAGTTACCTAGAGCCTTAAACATCGTCAACTTAGTCGTATACAGAAGAGTCTATTGTTCTGGATATAACATATTCGCAGTGATCTGATTGGTCAAGTGAAAATTTCCAGCTTAAAGTTGTTTTATCCACTTAATGGTCAGAATCCTGGCATTGTGACTCACCTTTCTCTGCATCAGGCTGACCTCAGCAGATGGTTTGTCCCACATCTCATATGGAATGCCAAGTTCAACCTTCACGCCTTTGTCACTGTAAGAACACAATACAGACAAATAAAACTCTGGCACAAAGGATTCAATCTGAAGACAATTAACCTGTCCAGTACATTCCAGGCATGAGATTGTCCTACAAACATACAAAAGTCTATGGTAAAACACCAAGAATACCACAGAATTGATTGTTCCATCTGCTCAACTCATTAATGATAATTCTCAAAGGTCAGTGCCATTGTGACCTCGATGTTATCACGTGAAACTTCAAAGGCAACCATGTATCCAAGTTTAGTTCTGATAGGCTTAAACAAGCCTGTAACATAAGCCAGTGATTTGTTAAGGGAGGAATTCAGTTTTAGCTATGCCCCGCCCATCTCTAGCTAAGTTCCACCCACACCTTTCCAGTGTTGGGATCGATCCCTAAACTATCAATTCCCAGAAAACTATACAGGTAAGCTGTTGAATATTTTGAAACTAATTTGATGTGGCGATGTTGCTTAATTAAATTTATAGTAAAGACATACAATTTGTACAACGCCTAGTCCGTCATCAATTAAGCGCTCATGGCGAACTTAACTATGTCATTCATGATGTAATTGATTATGATGTCAGCCGATGTCAGCCTACACGTCATGTAGCTGATTATAATGTCATATGAGTAATGGATAAACTGGAATCGTCCATTGTCATGATTACTGTTGACAGTCACCGTCAGAAGCGATTTGTTAATTGTAAAGCTAATGGTTGACAGTCACCGTCAGAAGTGATTTGCTAATTCTAAAGCTTACGGTCGACAGTCACCGTCAGAAAAGTGCAGGTGAGAGAAAGATGTCCAATATAAACGTTACAGTGAGTCACAGAACTATGTTGCAATGGTAAACAATTTGACCAAGTGTCATGTTAACTCATACATGTCCTACCGGCACGATTGTTTCCAAAATAAACTTCACTTTATATAAGTGTATATGAAAGGCCATTGAATTTAAACGTGTGAATTTCGATGCAACTTTAATTAATGCCGGTGAAGGACAGACATACAAACAGCTGAGAAAAGGCGATCAATACAGAATGGTATTGATTCGTAGAACTTATATGCTCTCTCTCCCTCCTCCCTCTTTCTCGCTCTCTCACATTCAGACAAAGCCTATAACTATGCCTTAATTTCCTAGTTCTTACACTAATCCATGTAACGTCTGCATGGTCTCACTCTGTCCTTTGGCATAGCGCAGACTTCCCTCCCTCTCTGCATGAACATTATACGTCAGAATCTTCTCACAGATGTGAGGCTCATGTAATGCTTCCATCAGCCGTAATTCTCTGAAATAAGAACAGAATTATAGTACATTTTGCTATTATATGGTTACATACATTTATTGTATATGTACATGTGCTTCTTTCACTCAAATACCATTAAGTTCTGAATTCATGATATAACAGTCTAACAGACCAAAGGGTATTACATACATGTACATGTAAAGCTGAGTCAGTATGCTACATGTACATGTAAGAAAGACATGACACAACAGAGAATTTTGTATTGAATTCATCTTAAATGCAGTTGCACTAGAGATACATTTGTACTTCTGAAAATGTCAAAAATGTGACAGACAGACTGACTGACTGGTCAACAGACAGACAGGATGGTATATACTAGTTACAAGTCTCAACTAAGTGCGAATGGACTCATAGTTGAGACCAGGGATACTGCGATTTGTGGATTGACTGGTCAGCAATATGGGCTAGTATTAATTTGATACATGTATTTATAATCTTAGTCCATATAGCATGATATCATACTATTCATACACTGAATAATGTAACTGTTAAAAGATTCGAAACTAGTGTATTTTTGAAAACAGAGCTGATGGAAACTGTTGCTGCATTGTGCAGTAATGTCTTATATAGTAGTTAAAAATCAAAATAGACTAGATGAATTTTCATACAGAACTGAATGGAGGAATCAAGTTTCTCAGTCAATCATATGATGTCATAATCACTACCAACTATGTGGCATGTACAGTAGGCTGACATAATAATCAATTATGTCAGGAATGACTTGATTTATTCCGGCTTAAATGCTTAATAATAGTCTGTCAGTCTGTATGAATTGTACATGTATGTCTACTATTTAATAAGCATGCTGTCGAATATTTTGAAACTAATTTGACTGGGTGTTGTTGCTGCCATAGGTCAACAGCTTACCTGCATAGTTTTCTGGAAATTTTGATGCAGAGCGCAGGGATCGATTGGACAAAGCATGGCTGGAGCTTACATGTGTAGCTAGAGATGGGTGAGGTATAGCTAAAATTGGATTCCTCAATTGAATAAAATAAGACCAAAATTATATACATGTAATATGAAAGCTATTAACGGTAATCATCATATCTACATTGTACCAGCTAAAGGTTAGAAAATAATCAGTAGGGCTAGCCGAATTTAGTGATAACTAGGCCTGCTGGCTAGAGGCTCATCCTGGTTAATTGTAAAGTATGAACTATAGGACAGAAACGATTAGCACATGTATATGTATGAGTCAAGCATCAATCTCCTTCAATTGAACAGAATTTGAACTGTACATCATACTATCAGTCTACATGTATGCATACATGTATATATCATATACTTGTCATATACACTTTAACTCACGATGTTCTATATTTGATTTTCTTTTTGTTATCGAATCCATGTCCTGTTTCAATCACCTCCCGCGATTTCCCTGTCTCATCCAGTCTGTCTTTTAGTTCAATAGCTAAATATTTACACACTGAAATAGACAGAATATAAATCATAATGTAATAAATGTGTAAAAACATAATTTGACAGATTGAGATATATATAAAATTTATATAATAACCCTTCAATCGGCAAGTCAAGCGAAAATGGCTTCTGCAGAGAAGAGTATTTTTTAAAAACTTACATGTAGCACTGGAATGGGCAGCTTGGTTATCAGAAACTCACTTTCCTTCCCTTGCAAATGTGGACATTTAGGAACTAAAAATCCCATCTAAATGACCAATCTTGACTAGTAACTCTTTAACAGGAAACACCCGACCCTCTATACTACTTTGTCTAAAATTAATCTACAGACGGTAACGTCTTCAAAAATATAATTGTAAGCTCTGTGCTCAAATTAGAAATATATATCTTCGTTAAATTTCTATTCCTGGATGAGGCGTATAACGTCATAAGTTGAACGTTTTTCTTGCTGTCATCCAACGCTATCGCAATAAAATTGTGAATTGCGCTTTATACGGCGGTTCTCTTCAGCGGTGTTAGGAATATATAAACTATATTTGCGGAAATGTTGACAAATATATAATTAGTCTGATTTCTCTGATGGTGCAGATTTTGACATCAAGTTTTGATCGTGAGAAAAATCAATGACGCGATAGCATATGCATATCAATATAATTGTCACTTTTGAATCAACACTCTCAATGGCAGATAATGTTATTAAAGTTTCATCTATTAATATGAGAGTTTAAATAGTTCTTACATATGTCCCAATACATATTGAGGTACTTATGTTTTCTTATTAGCCTCAAAACTTCCTGAGATACGGTAATATTCATGTAATTGGCAGGCATCTTCATAGAAAATGACCATCTTAAGGTTCGGCAACTAATGTATGAAAATAACAAATATATTCCCTAAATTTGCGATAGTGTGACAAACGTCTTAATCTATTCATTCTGTACATATATAAATGATGTCGATAGCATTATCACCAATAGAGATATCACCATCCAAATGCATGCACCCCTGTAAAGAGTACCGTTATCATGGTTCTTGATGGAGGGAATTCAACCTATGACATCATAGGTTTAATTAACTTGCAGAAAATTATAGTAACATAGCGTTTTTAACACCATTATAATCAGATTTATATATAAATATCACAGGAAAGTTTTACACAGTAGCTTAAATATGGGCTCTACGATAGAACTGCGCGTTTTTTGCAAATGATGGCGACCCTTCTTGGGTTCCCTTTAACACTCAAAGTGGGCAAAAAGGGCTTCTGCAGTGCTCTTAGGAAATTTCCATTTGTAGACCAATGGAAGATTATTTTTGAAAATTTACCACTGGAATGATTGATTCCAATAGTAAATTTTCAAAAATAATCTTTTGATTTACAAATGGACATTTTCTATGAGAAAATTGAAATTATGTTCAACAAATTTGAGAGTCGCAGCAACATGGCTCCAATGTTCACTTCCGCTTGATTCAGTCCATACATGTATGGCATGAAGCTGATATGTTTCCTACAAGAACAGGTAGTACTCATTCTGTTAAATAAATCTTGCTACGATAACCTCCTGGCTAAGTATTGGCAGATATTCGCACTAGCAATGAATTAGAAGATAAGTGAGCATTGCAAAATTAATGCTCACCTTTAATGGCTTTATATATTTATGGCGAACCACTCCAACAATTCTATAGCTAATATATATATATACCCTGGCATGTACGGCAACAAATTTGGACAGGCACATTGAGAATTATACTTGTCCAACAGCGCTGAGATTCGTTGAGTTCTATTTCAAAGTTATCCCAGAACTGGGGCACCAATTAGGAAAGTCATAATTATCCCCATGTTTTAAAAAAAAGATTGGGGATATTGTAATCGCCTCTGTCCATCCATCATCACTCTATCTCCTCCCAAACTATTGGGTGGAATTAAATCAAATTTGGTACATGGGTTACCCATATCATTTCGCTTATCCGGACGTTATTTAGATTTGTCTCCACCACTAGGGGGGGGGGGGGAAGGGAGGCGGGCGTGGCAGGGGTTAAAAAGTCAGATTAGTTGTAATGCAACTCTTCTGAAAATGTTAGACAGAACTCAACCAAATTTGATATCTGAGTTACCCATATGATTGCGGAGTACAGGAGGCCATTTGGATTTGGCTCCGCCCCCCCCCCCCCCCCCCCCCGGGGTGGGGAGCGGTCAAAAGGTCAAATTTTAACCTGTGGAAATTGATTGTAATGCATCTCCTCTGAAACAGTTGGACAGAATTCAACCAAATTTGGTATGTGGGTTACCCATTTCAATATGGAGTGGATGAGCACATTTACATTTAGCCCTGCCCACAGGGGGTGGGGGATGGGACAGGGATGGGGTCAAAAGTTCATGAAATTGATTGTAATGCAACTCCTCTCAACGCAAAACTCAACCAAATTTGATATCTGAGTTACCCATATAATTGCGGAGCTCAAGAGGCCATTTAGATTTGGCACAAGCAATCAGTGGAAACACACGCAATCTCCTTCACTCCCCGTGGCCTCTCCACCCAGGAGTATAAATGAGTACCAGTGTAAACTGGGGAAGCCATGAATAATAGACTGAAATAAAACCAGCCTAGATATTAGGGGTGGGTATTGCGAATATTAGTGTATTGCGATATATCACGACACAGGGAGCTCGTATCACATC
This sequence comes from Chaetoderma sp. LZ-2023a, assembly GCA_034401795.1. NCBI lineage: Eukaryota > Metazoa > Mollusca > Caudofoveata > Chaetodermatida > Chaetodermatidae > Chaetoderma > Chaetoderma sp. LZ-2023a. Next base: position 36,307,464 of record CM067372.1, on the reverse strand, counting down.
ACTTTGAAGGAAAGATTCTGTCCATCCTTTAAAGTAAATTTCTAGTTATCATCCTCGCAAAAGAAAAGCACCTGCCATGGATAGCAATCAGTCCAGTTATTCTGTATAATTATCAATTCTTGGAAAGACCAAGAAATGAATGCACTTATTACTACCCACAACAAGTGCTTCGATTTTATGAAGAAGATGACACAATCATCAATATAAATATAATTATTAGTTTTACTTTCACTTTAACATGTTTAATATAGTTTCCATGGTAACTATTTGATCTCAGCTGTGTAAACAGAGAACCCATTTCAAAAGCATACCGTAGGTCTACCAAATCATTACACAGAATTACTCTTACAATGTCTAACAGGTGGCGTCACTTCACATCTGCTTCGGGCGATACGTATTGTTTTGGGATGAATGTATCACGATACCTATTGTTAATGGCATTGTATTGTGATACTGTTACATATTGATACCTCCCAACTCAAAACTCTACTAGATATGGTGGGAATGGGACCTGGAATCAGGGACTCTATAGATTCCAATAAAAACAAAACTTCTTCATGCATTTATTTATTTGTGCACAAATTTATTTTGAAAATATTTTGATTCAAATGATGTGTGTCAGTCACACCATACCCATTGAACCCAAGACACATTAGTCATGAAAACAAATTATTATTAAGCCTCAATATTATCAGATTATGCATGCATGTACATCAGAAAATGATTCAGTTGACCACCACAATCACTGATGGCCTAAACAGTAATAACTTCCATTATTCTTGCCTTCTTGTACAGCTTTCAAATGACACTTTATCTATGTCAAAAGGTCAAATTGATTGTAACGCAACTCCTCCGAAACCGTCGGATGGAATTCAACCAAATATGAGTCACCTATATGATTGTGGAGTGCAAGAGGCCATTTACATTTGGCTCCGGCCCTAAGCGGGGGTGGGGGGGAAAGGTCAAAATACCAAATTTTAATGTACAGAAATTGATTGTAATGGTAATGCATCTCCTCAGAAACCATTGGACATAGTTAAACCAAATTTGGTATGTCAGTTACCCATAACAGTGTGGAGTGTAAGAGCACATGTCTATTTGGCCATATCCCTGGGGTGGTGTCAAAGGTCAAGAAATTGATTGTAGCGCAGCTTCTCTGAAACAGTTATACAGAATTCAACCAAATTTGGCATGTGAGTTACCCGTATGATTGCAGTGTGAGAGGACATTTTTGCATTTGGCTCCACCCATGTGGGGGTTGGGTATCAAAAGGTCAAGAAATTAATAATAATTGTTACACAATTCAACCAAATTTGGTATTACAGGTACCCATATGATTGCTGATGGCAAAAGGTCATTTACATTTGGCTCCGCCCCAGGCATGCCAGAGGGTGATTGGCTGAGGTGGGTCAAAAAAGTCAAAGCGGTGAAAGTGGGGATTTGCGATGACACATCATCAACCTCCACGCAAAATCTTTTAATAATATGTCAAATGGTTATACAACAACTTGTAAATTTATTTTCAGATCGTGTGATTTAAGCTTCAAAATGGCTGCTGCCCTGAATTTTTAGCAGGCATATCTCCAAATCCATATTTAAACAGAGAAGTTAAGTAATTTAAAGTAAACTGTGTCTTGGCTAAACAAATTTATTTTACCATTGCTATTATTTATCGCGAGATTAATGCTCTACAGAAATTTTTATTGATTACTCTGTCCTGTTACCACGGTTTGATAAACCCCTGCTCAACTTGAAAGTAGACAAATTTGATCATAACATGGCAATTTAAAATTTATATTGTAGGATACTCATTAGGACTTTCAATTTATGAATTATATGTATAAAAAGAACACTTAAAGCTATCTGATACTGCCAATTGCTTATAGTGTTGTAGAGTATTTCCTTTAAAAAATTTCCATTAAATCACAAATTTTCGTTAACTAGTACCACGGTTTGATAATAGCACATCCTATATACAAGATACATGGATTACGACGAATCAGAATCAGATTCTGATTCGTGGTAATCCATGTATCTTGTTTCTTGCATCCATACAAGTAAACCTCAAGACAAGGAAGTTCTTTTGTAGACTCCGCATAAGTAATCATGATCTGATGATAGAGAAAGCTCGCCACTGGTGGTTACCTCTTGAGGATAGAAAATGTCCATTCTGTCCAAATGAGATTGAGGATGAATACCATTTTCTAATGACCTGCTCAAAATACAGTCAAGAAAGAACAACATTATTTTACAAGGTTCAAGTTGCTTATGACCAATTTCGATTCTTAGATGATGCTGCCAAATTCTTATTCCTCCTTAAAAATAATGTCCCCACCATGTGCAACATGATATGCAACAATTTATTTGGCTTTCACTCTAAGCGTTCCACAATACCACCATAGAATTCCAGGAGCGGATTTTACAGGACTTTCTGTGCCTGACAGTGATCTCGCAGTAGAGCGGATTTCTATGGTAACTAATATCTGATCGATTGGGATTGAGGTTGCCATGATAATGAAAACACTTTCTCAACTGGCAACATACACGTATTTTGTACAGCAAAATGTTCCATACCAAACAACAAATACATGCTAATGTGCTATTCCTGTAAAAGGTGGCAGCATTATGTTTGCGCTAATCTGCCTCTGTATATGCAATCAGCAGTAACAATTTCAAAACCACGATACACATCCTGTGACTGCACACCAATCACAAGACATATCTCAGAGTATCTAGAATGGTTAAACGATGGAAGCAACATGACAGACAAAGTACCCAAGACTGTGGTGCTAGGTGCTGCTAACCATCCTGTTGAACACGAAGCATCAGATGTACCATCCAACCCAGTAGTAGCCACAAATAATGAAACTAACATCTGTATCCATGCCAACCAACCTGTTGTACCAATCACAAGCTCGCAACCTACCAGTCTTGTAACAGGCAATGGATCAGAAACTAGAAATCAAAACAACCAAGCCACCGCAAAACAACTTCACCTTCCAATGTAATAGAGAACACCATACTACATGAACTTGTAAAGCAAGTAACAAAAATGCAGGAAAACAGAGAAATTAAATAGTCACGGTATAAATCTCGAAACTAAAGATCACGAGAAGCAAATGCAACAAACCACATCCACTCAGTATCGTGATGCTTTAGCAAGTAATACTCAAACTATGTCGCCAAACGTAAAAGGCCTACAACCTGCCAACACATATAGCAATGTAACAAAGATTACTTCAACCATAGAACCCAGTAGACCCATTCCAGTACTACAGCAGAATGGCACATTTACAGATAAAACTAACTCAAACTATGGACACCCTACATATGGTTTCACGCAAGCGAGAAACCCTATGAAACAAAATACAAACACAACCCAAAACAGGAATAACTATCACAAGCACGCACACATCTAAGTACTAGTTCGCCGATTCCAGTATACAATACACTGGGCAAGACAAACCACAACATAGATGGGAGAAAACGAGTCCTTGTAATTGGAAGCTCCACCCTCAGAAAACTCAGTGGCAGATACATGTCCAACAATGAACTGAACATCAATATAAGAACTCTGAGAGGTGCACAAATTTGTGATGTACATAGCCAGATACAAAACCACATTTCTCCAATCAGCCATGATGCAATAGTGATACACGTTGGATTAAATGACATTTCTATAAGCAACCCACAACGCATGATAGACGATTATACACGTACCTCTATGATACAAAGGATTAGAGATATCTCTCCAAATATCCATATCTTTGTATCAACTCTCCTACCATGACCACAAAATGAGCATCACCATAGTGCGACACTACACTTCAACAGTATGTTATATAACTTAGCCGAGAAATTGCACATGACACTGGTGGACAATTCCCAGCTTTCTATGGACCCCAGTGGATCAATGTATAGTGAACTCTTCTATGACCATATACACCCAAATGTACATGGTACTAGACTCCTGACCTCTCAGAAAACATCATCAACTATCTGACCACATGCTTAAACTCCTTACACCAGAATTTTCAGCTTGGAACGACACGTGGGAGGAATCGGTTGCAAAACAGCTACATGTACATTCCTTATCAAGATGCAACCTACCAGAAAACACAATACCAGCCATACCATACATATTAAGACCGCACTCATTAAATGGCAGCGCAAACACACTTATAAATAGTAACATACTTACAAATCCTAGACAACAAATCAAAAATAACTTACGAAATCGAATCTCAGTACTGTTAAATGAAGATATAGAACATCATTTACTCGAAACTACATATCCTAGATTATATAACCCCATAGAATGCAGGAAATTTCAATTTCCCTTTCTCCGAGATCTAACAATACTCACCATTCTGTTACTTTCTGATACACAGCTGGCCCTGACAGCTGGCTCTAGGACTATAGACTTAGAAAGCTTTACCGACTCCTTGGAACCGGGTACTCGGCTCCCAACTGCCGAGTACCCGTCTACCATAGAGCTCATATTGTTTGCATAGCCACCAAACAAGAGAAATCCATGGCTTGCCTCCGTGGGGCTGGGAGGCTGGGTCCGTAACAGAATGGTGAGTATTGTTAGATCTCAGAGAAAGGGAAATTGAAATTTCCTGCATTCTCCTTCGATCAATACTCACCATTCTGTTACTTTCTGATATACACCAGATTTGTTCAGTAACCTGGTGGGAAGGGGCAAGCCATAAATGCTACTTTTGCCCCTTGGAGAAAGATTTAGACGTAACAACTTGACTAACGGAGACCTAAAAGGACCGTCAAGTTATCGGAACTGAATCACATTCGCATCACTGCCCCCCCCCCCTTTTTCTCCTAAGAAAAGGGAGAGAACTCATGAACATGTATCTCGCCTGAAACACAAATATGCCAAGAGGGTTAACTGCTCTTTGCATATATTAGCCTGGGAATGAGCATGAAAATATAAGATGAATGATCATGATATATAGACATAATACAAAACACTCTCAATCGTGAATTACCTCATGATATTTGGAATTCAGACCTGGAGCCTCCAACCAATCACTTGTCCGGCCTCAGTGACACAACTGGTTGATATCCTCTCGCTCGACCAAGCCTGCTTCTAAATTCTCTCTTACAAATGCCAAAAAAAGGAAGAAGAGCAGTGCGGTCATATAGCTATCGTCTCAAAACAGCTAAAGCGAGTGGAATGGCGAAGTCTGACACATCCCTCATATAGTAATCCGTGAAAGAGGACTCACAGTGCCCTTGTGCGACAGCCCTGATGTCCGTAAACGGAACACCATTGTCAAGGGCGGAAGAGGCGGCTATTCCTCTAACAACGTGCCCTTGCGCCTTGCACTTGGTGCCCAGTCGTAATCTCACGGGTAATCTGAATGCATTCGAATACCCAACGAGAGATAGAATCCATGGATGCGGCGCCATATGGCAGATCCACAGATGTCTACCATTCGACCGTAACGAGTCTGTCCGTTTTGTACTTAGTCAAAGCACGGACTGGGCACCAGACACTGGCATCACGATCTAACCTACTCAGTTTCGGTATAATGATCGGTTTGCCGGGATATCTCAAAGACCGAGATCTTTGACATAAACTCTGCTCTTGGCAGTAGACGCAGACCCTCTCTGGAGACAATAATCGGTCCCTCTCTGCTGAAAGTGCATGGATCACACTGCGCCTTCTAGCTGAGGAAGCTGCCAATAGAAAGACCGCCTTTAGAGTCAAATGCTTTAGACTAGCCGAACGCAACGGTTCGAAAGGGTGCTTGGCCAGTACATTAAGCACTAAAGATAGACTCCAGGCTGGAATGACTACCGGTTGTCTCGGTCGGAGATTGCTCATTCCCTTCACCATCACACTCAACTGGGCCACCTCTGGACTATCCCTGTTGGCTAGACAAGGGATAAATGATGCCAAAGCTGACTTGTATCCAGCAATTGTGATAGGAGCTAGTCCTGAAAAGAACAGCTCACAGAGAAAGTCTGCTATTTGCTGAATAGTGGAATGAAAGGTACAATCCCCTTTCCTCACACCAGTCTGCAAATCCATTAACCGTGTCGTTATATGACTTGAAGGTTGGCCTCCTTCTCGCAGCCACGATGAAATCAGCAGCCTGTCGAGAAAAGCCTCCCGACGTGGAACGTTGTTTGACAACAACCACGCAGTCAATAACATTTCGGGACGCTCGTGTAGGAAGCGTCCCTTGGCCTGGGAGATTATGTTCGGAATCTCGGGCAACTGCACTGGATGTACCACCAGCAGATCTAGCAGATCCGTGAACCACGCCCTGCTTGGCCAATACGGCGCTATTAGCAGGACCAGACACGGTTCCTCCCTGATCTTCACCAATACCTTCGGCAGAAGGATGGTGGGTGGGTACGCGTAAGCGTGCATCCCTCTCCAGAGCGTCTGTATCGACGGCATTTGGATCTAGAATCGGCGAGACATAAGTCATGACTTGAGCATTTCCCCTTGTGGCAAACAAGTCCACGTTGGGTTTGCCCCAATGCTCGAAGATCCTTCGTAGAACTGGAGGGTTGAGGGACCATTCTGTTGGCAGAATTCTCTGTCTGCGAGACAAAGCATCCGCCAGAATGTTCAATCGGCCAGGAATGTGAGCTGCTTTCCAAAACAACCGAGTAATTCCTGCACCATTGAATCAAGTGCCACACTTTGATACACAGTGTGGGTGACCTGGTCCCTCTTGGCGATTTATGTATGATGCTAGTGTCGAATTGTCCGACCGTATCAATATCACCTTGCCCCTGATCATCGGAAGAAAACTCTTCCAACGCCAGTTCCACTGCCATCATTTCCAACAGATTGATATGCAGCTGACTCTCCAGGAGAGTCCATGTGCCCGAGACCTGGTGTTATCCCAGGCAGGCCCCCCACCCCTCCTGCTATGCATCCATGTACACGGACAGCCGGGGGTGGGGTAGGTGCAGCGAAACCCCTACTAGGAGATTCTGACGCTGTTTCCACCCTACAAAATGCGATATTATCGGCTCCAAAACTGGCAACAGTTTTGACAGGGGTTCTGTTCTCTGTTTCCACAGAGACATCAGATACAACTGGATAGGTCTTCGCATTAGAGCAGCGTACGGGATCACTTGCTCCATGGAGACCATCATCTGAAGAAACCGCCTAACCTGAATGTGGTTTCCCACTCGAAAACTCTTGAGGATGGCTAACAGAGACACCACTCTGGGCTCTGAAGGGTAAACCCTGCCCTCCTCGAGATCGAATCGCATCCCCAAATAAACGAACTGTTGAGTGGGTGTCAACTCGGATTTCTCCTTGTTGACTATCCAGCCTAGATCTGAAAGTAACTTTAGAGTCAGAGCAGTATCCACGTTCAACCTGGCTGCAGAGTCTGCTTTGAGCAGCCAGTCGTCTATGTATGTGTGTAGCGCCACGTTCTCTTCTCTGAGAAACGCTGTCACCGCAAGGACCACTCTTGTGAAAACCCACGGAGCTGTCGACAGGCCAAACGGGAGAACAGTAACCTCCCATACTAGATTCTGAAACGCAAATCTCAGAAACCTGTGCCAACTCCGGTTCATAGGAATGTGGAAATATGCATCTTTCAGATCGATCAACACACACCACATTCCCCTCCTCAATCCTGCCATTACCGACCTGGGTTTTTCCTTCTGGAATCGAGGCGTATGGATAAACCAATTCAATGGCCTGAGATTGAGTATGGGTCTCCATCCCCCCGTGCTCTTGGGGACAAGGAACATAATTGAATAGAAGCCCGGAGTGTTCTGGTTCGCTGGGTTTATTGCTCCCTTCAGAAGCAAACCCGACACTTCGTTTTGAACGGCTTCTAACTTGTCTGGGTCCCGTGGTACGGGTGTCCAGACAGGTGCCAAAGACAGATTCTGCGGCGGAAAGTCCCACCACTCCGGCATGTACCCCTGGGATAACCATCCCAGGACCAGACTGTCTGACGTCACACCTCGCCAGGCCTCGACGAAACGCATGAGCCTTCCACCCACCATAGACGCCTCGACATCTAACGGGGTTGTCCGGCTCACGGTCCGCTCACCCCCCCCCCCCCCTTTCTTAACGAGAGAGAGAGAACCATTTCTGTCTTGGCTCAGCAGGTATAACTGGCACCGCTGTTCCTGTCGCACAGGTGCGGTCCAGGCGGATATGAAGGGAGCCCTCGTACCCTCAGGTACGATCCGCTCCCTTCTTTCCGCCCATGGAGGACTTACCCTTACCCCTCTCCCTGCCCTTCCCGCCTCTAGGGCGATCATGAGCAACAGTGGGGAGGGTAGGGGCCTCCACAACCTTCCTGGCTTTCTTAGCCGGCGGTGGCTGAGAAAATCCAGACGAAGCAGAAGTCGCAGTAGGCTTAGCTTTCGCCTTGCCTTTCTGCTTCTTCTGCGTCTTCGAAAGTTGGACACCTAACGGTATCCCTACAGCCCCTAGTACGTGCGCTTGCCGCACTCGCGCCAGCTGTAGGCCTACCGCCAACCGATTTTGCGCAATGCTGGCAGTGTCCTCTAGGATGGCCCGCGCCTGGCCACCGAAGATGCTAGGCCTGTCAGGGGTGTCCCAAGAAGACGCTCCCTGACTGCCGTAGCCGGATGCATATGGTCAAGAACCATTTGCCTCCTGGACTTTGTCACACGCACCTGCACCCTTGCCAGTGCGTCCATAGACAGCACCAAGCCGTCATTGACGCACGAAAGCGCCACAGGTGGCACAGGGTGGCCTGCCCCCGCTTCAGCCCACACCGACTGAAGAAGGCGATACGATTGGTTGACAGCATTCCTAGCTGCCCTCACACCCACATCGCATAGGGACAGGACTTCATCCTGGTGTGCCTGGGACTTGTCCACAAGTGCCAGACTGGGGCCACCCGCTCCAGCACTCTGAACACCCAGTACCCAGCGGTCATTCTCGGTGACCGACGGGACAACACCATACCTGTCGTATTCCCCACGTGGAATACGACCCCTCGCCCACACCTCCATGGAGGCCGCAAGAAGCTGGCCCTTGTTAATGCGTTGTTTGCTATACATAGTATCAAGCAACACCATAAACCATGGATCCAGTCCAACAGCCTGGATCAGGGCTGCGGGCAAGATCCCTGTCCTAATCGATGCACCGATGGATGGGGTACATCCTCCTCGGCCGCGGTCGAAACCACAGACGGGTCCACCCTGGCTAGCCAAGCCAGAGCCTCGGACCAATCCGTCTCCGAGGAGGACACTCCCGTGAACACGTCACCCGTTGACATGTTCACGGCCCTACCAGCAACGGCCTCCCGGCTAGGAGCCATTGCTGATATGCCAGGAACTCCGGTACCGTACGGTTCCGCCGCCACCCCATGGAACACACCAGTCCATGGAGTAGGCCTGCACGGAAACCGTGCGGACCCGTAGCGGTTAAGGAACCGTGGCCAAACACGGGCGCCAATGGCACCCATGTCTGACCGCCGGACCAGGCGAGATAGGCGAGTACCATGCCTGGCCGGCCACACCCGTCACCGTGGCGGTTGGCAGCAAACCAACCATTACGGGACCGGTGCCCGGTACCGGAGTGGCCTCAACCACGGGCGGAGCCGCTGCCCTGGCTTGCGCCAGGCCAGACAGATGGAGGTCGGGTTCCATCGGGACGGAATCGACCTCCATGCACTCCACCCGTGGCCTCACAGGCCGCAGCACACTCTCCTCCTCGGCCTCCTCATCTTCAGACCCCTATGAGTCGTCACTAGACAAGGAAAACCGTGGAGCCGTGCTGGCGGACGGCTCCCATGCCTGACGGACCGGCCACCGCTACTGGACCACCCGGAGGTTGCCGCAGAGAGACAGAACCCATCAGGCCGGAGCCCGACGGGACTGCCAGGGGGCCGTACGAAACGGCTCCCTCGGTGTCCAGTCCAGAACCCTGTCCAAGGACAGGGTCCGAATCAAACATGGTGAGAGACTGCCCTACAACTTTTGGCAGCAGGGACGACACCAGCGTGGGCAGAACGCTATGCAAGACACCTTGCCTAGCCGGACCAAACCACGCCGGCGGTGCCATCTCCGCTACCTCCGGTTGCAGACATGGAACGCCCCCACGGGCCGAAACGGACGCTCCACGATTTACTTTCGGACCGCCTGACCCCGCGTCAGACCCTGCCAAGTCCTTCTGGCAAGGAACTTAAGCATCATATCGACCGACCACACCGCGCAAACGTTACACCTACTGTCAAGACTACACTTAGTACAGTGGAAACAGACATGGTCCTTGTATAGAACCCGTACGATATGTGGCAATCGACACATGATGGCGGGGATGGCCTGGCCATAAACCAAACCTACAATAAGCCAGCGGAACGAAACAAAAGTGGAAGGCAGACAATTAATTTTCAAATAATTTGACCATAAATTAACTGCAAACCCTCCCGCACCCCACCCCGCAACGTTACAGCAAAGATCGCATTGATTATGACGACAAGAACGAAGCGGGCATAAATACACCCATAAATTGATCCTCCAGGATGTATAACGGAACCAGGAATCATATCGCATAGCATTCGGGGTATATTTACCAATCAATATAAATTATACTCCTAACGAAAGCCGACACGATATGTGAAGAAACAACAAAATGTAAACAAACTGCTGTAGCACACGGTAAAACCGCAGACCACGCATCACTCAAGAATTTTGACACCACCGATCATTGCAAACCGATCGTGATCACACGTAAACTTGACCATTCCAAAGTTTTCTGGTACCATTTTTAGTACGCAGCACCCAGAACAAGATGCGCGAATTAATGAAAAAATTTTCTTCACATAAACATCCGAGCATCACGGGTGTGACATCACCCGCTCGGACCCTACGGAGAACGACGTCAGCCGATATTCGTGTTAGAAATACCGTAGCAAACACCTATTTTCATATCTGCCAATCGCCTGTTGGGATTTAAAGAATGCGATCGTCTGGCATATCACGTTGTTAGCACACGTTCCAGATTCTATGGGGTCAGAAATTGGGACATGCGACACAATGAAATTTAGAGACCTAAGTCTTTTAACTATGGATAATAAGGAATAATACAACCTGGTCATCATTGGCGGTATTCTCCATTTCATCCAGTTAGATCCTTTCAAGAACGCACAAACTATCAAATCACAGTATAAAAGACTTAGATTTCTTTTAAAAAAACTGTAATCTTTCTCCTGCAAAAAAAATTTGGACAGCTCTTGTCGCTATGCAAACAAGAATGAGCTCTATGGTAGACGGGTATTCGGCAGTTGGGAGCCGAGTACCCGGTTCCAAGGAGTCGGTAAAGCTTTCTAAGTCTATAGTCCTAGAGCCAGCTGTCAGGGCCAGCTGTGTATCAGAAAGTAACAGAATGGTGAGTATTGATCGAAGGAGAATTGCCGTTACCAAACGTCCCAAAGCTATGCAATAGCCAATCAAATATTGACAGAACAGGAGAACAATGTAAAATATTATTAACAAATATGCAAACAGACAACCATAAAAAAACTACTAAGAAACCCATAGAAGTATCCCCAATTTGTATGTACACAAACGCAGATAGTTTACTTAACAAAAAAGCATAACTTGAAGCACTGGTTAAGAACATTTCTCCTGCCATCATAATGATCACCGAAGTTCTCCCCAAAAATGCAAACTTTGTAAACAACTTTAACCTTAGTGAACTCCAGATAAACAAATATAAACTTTTTATGAACAGTAGCCCTACCCGAGGAGCGGCTATATATACCCGTGAGTCACTGAATGCACAACAAATTACATCACTAGATGACCATTCATTTAGAGAATCTGTTTGGTGCTCATGGACAACACAAGCTAAAGAAAATATAATCAATGGGTGCATCTACAGAAGCCCCAACTCAGACACAATAAATAACGACAATTTGCTAAAGCTGTTAGACCATGCTGGAACCATGAGAGACCACATTCAAATTTTAGGTGATTTTAACTTCCCATCCATAAACTGGGTCACAGGACTTGCAACCAGTTCAGAAGAGGAAAATTTCCTTAACACTACAAGAAACAACCTTCTCCAACAATTGGTCACTGATGCAACAAGTCACAGGGTAAACCAGGCCTCAAATATTTTAGATCTTCTTTTAACAAATAACAGTAATTTAGTTTACGAAATTAATCACTTAACCCCTTTAGGAAAAAGTGATCATGATATCCTTCAGATCTCACCGCATCCCAATATAATGAACGCCCACACACAAAAAAGCACTCCTGAACTATTACTACATAAAGGACAATACGATAAGATTCGTCATGAACTGGATAAGATTGACTGGAAACAACTTCATGAACTAAATACTACTGATGCTTGGAACTTCGTATACACAAAGCTAACTTTGTTAGCAAAAAAATATATACCCACCGCAAATAACAATAAATTTGGAAAAAGGCACCTGTGGTTTAACCTCCCCACCACTAAGTCGCTTAAAATTAAAAAGAGGGCTTACAACAGATATAAAAAGAGTAAAAATCCAAATGACTACGTCAAATACAAAACTGCTAGGAACAACATTACATCCCGTATAAGAACAGCAAAACGTGAATTTGAACAGAAAATTGCATCCAAAAGTACAAAAACCCAAAGGCTTTCTGGAACTATGTTAAAAGTAAAACTGTACTAAAAGAAACAATAAATAATTTGCGAAATCCAGAAAACAGTGCCTTAGCAACTGCTGACAAAGACAAGTCTAACATACTCAATAAATATTTTTCAAGTGTATTCACTGTAGAAAATTTACTTTTGATGCCAAATACTAGCTCTTAAAATGTGCTAACTGATATACTAATAACACCAGTTGGTACAGAGAAAAAATTAAAAGCCCTAAACCCAAACAAAAGTAACGGGCCAGATGAAATACCTGTATGATTACTTACTGAAGTAGCGAAAGAAATTAGTAACCCCTGATGTATACTCTTTCGAAAATCATTAGAGGAAGTTCTACCTGAAATTTGGAAATTAGCAAACATCTGTGCTATATACAAAAAAGGACCAAAAAGCGACCCGGGTAACTATAGACCTATAAACCTTACCTGTACGCTCTGTAAAGTCCTTGAATCATTTGTGCGAGATCAAATTATGAAATTTTTAGAAGACAACAACTCACTTTCCCTATGCCAACATGGCTTCAGACCAAATCGATCATGCGAAACACAACTACTGGAGTACATGACCACTAATCTAGACAATAACAATCTGACATACATAGTTTACTTGGATTTCTCAAAAGCATTTGCTTCAGTTCCACATAGGAGACACCTAATTAAAATGAGCAAATATGGAATAGGAGAAAAAATTGTAAAGTGGACAGAAAATTTGTTAACTAATAGAAAACAACATGTAAAAATCAATGACACTCAATCAGACTGGGTAGACGTTATTAGTGGTGTACCGCAGGGTAGTGTACTTGGACCTACCCTTTTCCTGTTACATAGAAATGACATGTCAGAAAAATTAAGCTGTTATTGCAAAATATTTGCAGATGATACTAAGATCTATGGAAATCCCACCGAATATGACATTCAGGATAATATAAATACAGTATGCAACCTGTCTAAAACATGGCAACTGTCATTTAACGCAAACAAAACTCATGTTATGCACTTTGGTAATAACAAGCATTCTGCAAGTATTGCTTTGCAATACATGTCCCTACCTGGTGATATAAATCTTTAGAGATTGACAGTCAAAACTTTCATTAAAAATTGTCAAAAGCAGCTGAAACTCAAACTTGATCTGTAACTTCTCATAACATAGCAATAAACTAAGTCTCAGTTATATATGGTGAAGGAGAAGGAGTCTTGAAAGCTGATATGTTTGTATTTCATAAGTCGAAAGGGGACATAACGCCATAAAAAAATAACGCAAACGCCTCAAACTAGAACTTGGTCTGTAAATTCTCATAATAAAGTAATGTACCAATTCTCAGTTAAATATCTTAAAAGACTGCGAGAAAAAGTGCGGAAAACTAATATTTTTCGTATTTCATAGGATGAAAGGGGGCCATAAAAGATTTACGCATATGCCTGAAACTCCAACTTGGTATGTAACTTCTCATAACAAAGCAATATAGCAGTTCTCAGTATAATATCTTGAAATACTGTGAAAAAAGTGCGGAAAACTAATATATTTTGTATTTCATAAGACGAAAGGGGGCATAATTCCATGAAAAATTTACGAAAATGTCTTAAATTCGAACTTGCTCTGTAACCCCTTATACTAAAGCAATGTACCAATTTTTCCATAAATATCTTAAAGAAATGCGAAAAAAAGTGCAGAAAGCTGATATTTTTCACATTTCCTAAGTCGAAAGGGGGCATAACTCAATCAAAAATTTACGCATACGCCTCAAACTCGAACTTGGTCTGTAACTTGGCACAGCAAATTTCAGCTTAATATTTTCAATATTAATAAGGTTATCAGTGTTTAAAGATCCTTCCAAACCACTCACTGGATTCGCAAGTGCAAAAAAAAAAAGTGCCACGCCCACTAAAACCAATCAACCATAACTTCAAAAATAATTGGAATTTTGCAATGAAATTTTGCATGCAGGCATCATTTCCATATATGTGCATCTGGGTGAAATTTAATAAAAAATCAGAGATGGTCACCCGGGAAGATTTTTTTATTTTGGGTGATTTGGTATGGAATGACCATTTATATGATCATGACATAACCAACTAATAGATATATAATAATAAGACAATCTAGAAATATACCCAAATGCTAGGCGCAGAAGGGTGTAACCACGAGCGTAGGTAGGTGGCACACCGTAGGCGTAGCTGCTGCGGGGATAATCATAACCCATCTACCCCACAGCACCTTCCAAAGTTAACCAGTGTCCTGATTACTGTCAATGAATAATGCCAACCAAACAAATAAACAACTGTAACCAAACAAAGTGCAAGCACTAGTAATACAATACTAACACAACTCCAGAGGCAATAACAAGCCAAGGGCTTATGCCTCGTAAAATGATGATGATGAAAATGTCAAAGATTTAGAATACAAAATAACAAACCTTCACATAAACTTGGTGATTTGACCCAAGAGTCGTCGCTTAAAACAGCAATAAACATCGAAAGCAGCAGGCTGCCTACAATTGTCATTGTCAGGTGCACCATTTTCTCGTAAGAAATACCACTTAATTTTTTAATAAACAGTACTAAGTACTCTGTTAACGAAAGGAAATAATTCGACAATGGTCTTGCGTTCAAAGGGGAAAACGTTTCAAAGCATTTTGCTAAATCCTCAAACAACTTGCCGTTTTCGGCTTAATTACTTCCTTTACTAAATAAAACGAAAAAAGCCGAGTTTGAACGCGCAGAGCGCTCTAGAACTATTTCCCTCTTGAACGGTATATTAAAGCTGATTAATTTTTTAAAATGGTAATACATTAACGGGAAACCGACCAAGCCTTTCCAAACCTCCGAAACCTGGAGGCTGACACTGTACAAATAGTGAAATAAGTTTGAGATAGTGAAAAATTTGCAATAATCTTTATGACATATACAAATTCTTTTTGTTTGTTTAAATAAATTAAATAAACTAAATATAATGTCGCGCAACAATTACCTTAAAGTTGTCATGTCAGCTTTAAATAAGATTATTAACAGGAGGCTCATTTCTATTTCGTTTGATTTACTTCCTCAACTAAAAATCGTGTAGACTGACCAGAGTCCGCGATTCTCCGATTTATGACATATTTCAACACATTATCGGCCCATACATAAACAGCAGCTGAAGTAAGGTCACTGTCTATAAAGTTAACGTACAAATATATATAGTTTTCCCAAACGAAAAGTGGTTACATTGCATATGTGGGCGTAGACTATTCGTCTATTGTGACTGTCAAATGTCTTGTCTTTTTTCTTTTATTTTTTTCTCTTCTTTTTTTATGTCAAATCCTATATTATTTGTCTAGTTATGTGTAATATATTGTCATAATGCCTTATGTCAAATCATGGGTAATTTAATGTGTATGTTATTCTATGTCAGTGGTCCACAAGCTAATAGGCACAGCCTCCAGTGGACTCCCTGTTATCATATTTGTAATTTGTAATATTTACCAAGAGAATAAAATCAAATCAAATAAAAAAAATCATGGTCAAGGTTGACTTCTAACCTTAGCTATAGCTAACTAGAATACCAGTCGAGCTTCAAATAGTTAACTAGCAGGTCAATTATGGTCAACCGAGCACCCGACCTTGGTTCAGATGATTAGTGCAATATTTGCGTAAATTTCAAAATGGCGGACACCGATCGCTTGCCACGAATAAATGCATAATATGAAAATAGGCGTTGCCTATAAGCGAACGCAGACACCATTTATTGCTTAAATAAATAGGGCGAATTTGTACAGGGTCGAAATGAAAAAAATATGTATGCCCATGTATAGTACATTTGAAGCAAATTTTTCATCAGGCTTGGAGGGCATTATGTTAAGTCCAGTCCACAATACTCACAACAATGCATATGCCCATTGTCAGTGATATCCGCCAGCATTGTTGCACCTTTTACCATTAAATACATCGCACCGGTCCAATGACGTTATAAATTTTTTACCGACGTGTCGCGGTGCTCCTCGCTATTTGGGGAAATACGAACAAGTTCAAAGTAACTATGACGTCATAATGAAATGTCATACGCGAATTTTTAGATCGCGTTTATCCAGACATTAGCTAAAAACCCCAGGAATTAATGCATGTCTGCGCGTAAATACATGACTGTACATTCCATTTGGGTGCAAATGGCATGGTACCAGGCCTTAAATTTCCTGCTATAAGGGCTAAATACATACGGCTTTGACAACAATGATTTTCCACGGCCATGGGTGTTAAAAGTAGTACGAGACAGTCAACCAAACCTCATATTGCATTTACTGACAAATAAATAGGAGTAAATAAAGCTTTTATCTGGTCTGCATCAGACCATTTAATCTCTGTACATTCTAAAGTAAATGTACACGATTTCGTGATAACAATATCACACAAACTTTGGACAATGAAAATGCGCATTAGGTTGCCCTAAAACAAATAGGGGAATATACACATAATGAATAACCATATCCCATAATGCAACAGGGGCCCATGAAGAAACCACAAAAGCTATATCATAAGCCGAAACCAGAACCCAAAAAAAGCTCGTCACCGGAAGTGAGGCTTTCTCAGTCGTATTTAGCCTGGTTCCCTGTCTCATTTTCTGTTGAGTTTTCCTCATTACACGTACGCACATGTTATCTATACGCGCTCACTTCGTTCACTATAAAAGTGTAAATATTTCGCTAAATAACTTAGGTTTGATGAAATTATGCTTTCCCATTGTATGTCAATGCTCCCAAAATCTGCTTGGTAATTTTGTATACTATCATGATTCAGATTCATTTTTATATGCGGAAATGAGCAAAATTGACTACCGTATGTTTGAATAAAAATAATTTCGAATGTAAGTGTAAATTTAAGACATACAAATATTTGATTAAAAGTTAAATAGACATACTACGGAAAATGTGAATCTACAATGTTTGAAAAAGATCCATCAAAGAATTGAATTGATTTCGTCAAAAAGGATAAATTTGGAATGTACGCGATTGTACTGTACAGAATTTAAAATGAGGAAAATAAATTTGAAAAACTTGAAAGAGAATTTGAATCATACAAGTTTGCATCTGTTTGGCTCGAAAGACTAATACAGACTGATCAACAATCTAAGGCCAGTGGACCATCCAGCAAGTGCACATGCGTTTCTATTTGCTGAAGACGTTTCTGATAGCTGATCGGCTAGAGCAATGTTCATTGTATTTGTCGAGGTTATTCAGCCCATTGTAATGGTTTCCTGCAATTAAATCTCCTAGCCTAGTTGATACAACGTTGTCGGTGCTAACAATTAAATAATCCCGGTTGTTGGGTTTTTTTCACACTTGGAGAGCCGTTCTCAAGATGAAATCTGTGGTTTTCTGCAGTTCTTCCACAGGCCCATACAGCTTTTCAAGAAAAGAAGTTGACAAAGGCCAGATCTCTTGTCTCAGCAGCTGATACGTACTGCAACATTGAAGTATGTGCTCTGTGGTCTGTTCTGCTTCTCCACAAGGACAAGCGGGCGATGTCGTAAGGTGGAACCGCCTGTACATGTGTTGGTTTAGTCTGTTGTGTCCAGTTCTGAGACGAAAAATGGTCACTTGCTCTGGCCTCGAGAGATGATGGTAGGCATCTTCTGATTGAGGTGTTCTATAGAGTGACTTGATGATAGTGACGTCTTCATCTCTGTATGGGTAACCATGTTTTCTGTCTGATTCTCTTCTGCACCCACCTTTGCCATCTTGTCTGCTTCCTCATTTCCTTGGACTCCACAGTGTGAGGGGATCCACTGCAATGCTATCCGAAAGCATTTGATGGTTTGTAGTGCTTCTTCAAGTTGTACAACTTACCTTTGGTGATAGCCTCAAGGACGGAGCGGGCATCAGATAAAAAGACAATCTGTGCAATAGGGTCTGCTGTTCTGCTGATGGTATTAGCTGCATGAACCAGTGCTTCGACTTCAGCTCTGTAGTTTGTGCAGTGTTTGCCTGTCGGTATTGCAGCTGACTCATGTTGTCCGTTTGGATACTGTATGTGCCGTCCAGCACCTCCGCTCCTAATTGCGTCTTTGACTGATCCATCTGTGTAGATCCTTATCCAAGTCTCCTGAGGGTACATTTCTTCCAGCATGGCTATGGTCAGGGCCTTCTTGCTCACATCACTGTTTCTCCTTCGATCAATACTCACCATTCTATTACTTCTGATATACAGCTGGCCCTGACAGCTGGCTCTAGGACTATAGACTTAGAAAGCTTTACCGACTCATTGGAACCAGATACTCGTCTCCCAACTGCCGAGTACCCGTCTACCATGAAGCTCATTCTTGTTTGCATAGCAACAAGAGATACATGCTTTTTGCAGTTGGAAAGATCTTAAGAGTTTTAGCCTAAGTCTTTTTGTCTGTATTAATTGTGATAGTTTGTGCGTTCTCAAAGGATTTCTTGGATAAATATGGATGCCGCCGATGATAAGCAGGTTGTATAATTCCTTATTATTCCATAGTTAAAAGACTTAGGTCTCTAACATTTTGTCTGTGTCGCATGTTCCAATTTCTAACCTCAAAGAATCTGGGACGTGTGTTAACAACGAAATATGCCGGATGATCGCCTTCTTTAAACCCCAACAGGCGATCGGCAGATATGAAAATAGGTGTTAGCTACAGTATTTTGAACACGAATATCGACTGACGTCGTTCTCCGTAAGATCCGAGCGGGTGACGTCACACCCGGGTGTCTCGGATATTTATGTGAAGAACATTTTTTCATTAATTCGCGCATCTGATTCTGGGTGCTGCGTACTAAAATGGTACCAGAAAACTTTGGAATTTTCAAGTTTTGTGTGTTATCACGATCTGTTTGCAATGATCGGTGGTTTCAAAATTCTTGATTAGGATGTGTGGTCTGCGGTTTTACCGTGTGCTACAGCAGTTTGTTATACATTTTGTTATTTCTTGACGTATCGTTTTGGCTTTCGTTAGGAGTATAATTTATATTTATTAGTAGATATACCCCGAATGCTATGCGATATGATTCCTGGTTCCGTGATACATCCTTGAGGATTAGTGTATGGGTGTATTATTGCCCGCTTCGTTCTTGTCGTCATAATCAATGCGATCTTTGCTGTGACGTTGTGGGGTGGGGTGCGGGACGGTTACAGTTAATTTATGGTCAATATATTTGAAAATTAATTGTCTGCCTTCCATCTCTGTTTCGTTCCGCTTGCTTATTGTAGGTTTGTGCTAATTTATAGGCCAAGCCAGCCCCGCCATCATGTGACGAGTGCCACAAGTTCGTCTGGGTCCTGTTTAAGGACCATGTCTGCTTTCGGTGTACCAAATGTAACCTCGATGATAGGTGTAATGTATGTGCAGTGTGGTCAGTTGACATGATGTTAAAGTTCCTTGCCAAGAAGGACTTGGCTGGGTCTGACGCCGGGTCAGGCGGACCGAAAACAAATCGTGGAGCGTCCGTTTCAGCCCTTGAGGGTGCTCTACATCTGCAGGCGGAGATGGCACCGCCGGCGTGGTTTGGTCCGGCTATGCAGGGTTTCCTGCGTAGCGTTCTGCCCACGCTGGTGTCGTCGCTGCTGCCGAAAGCTGTAGGGCAGTCTCTCCCCATGCTTGGTTCGGACCCTGTTCTTGGATAGGGTTCTGGACTGGCTACCGAGGGGACCGTCTCGTACGGCCCCCCCCCCCGGCAGTCCCGTCGGGCTCCGGCCTGACGGGTTCTGTCTCTCTCCGTCCACCTCCGGGTGGTCCAGTAGCGGGGGCCGGTCCGTCAGGCATGGGAGCCATCCACAAGGACGGCTCCACGGTTTCCTCATCTAGTGACGACTCTTCGAGGTCTGAAGATGAGGAGGAGAGGTTGCTGCGGCCTGTGATGCTGCGGGTGGAGCATATGGAGGTCAATTCCGTCCTGGACGGAACCGCCCTCCCTCTGTCCGGCTTGGCGCAAGCCAGGGCAGCGGCTCCGCCCGTGGTTGAGGCCAATCTGGCACCGGTCCCGTGATGGTTGGTTTGCCGCCAACTGACACGGTGACGGGTGTGCCGGGCCAGGCGTGGTACTCACCTATCTCGCCTGGTCCGGCGGTCAGACATGGGGTGCCGTTGGCGCCCGTGTTTGGCCACAGTTCCGTGACTGCTACGGGTCCGCACGGTTTTCCGTGCGGGCCTACTCCATGGACTGGTCTATTCCATGGGGTGGCGGCTGTTCCTGGCATGTCAGCGACGGCTCCTAGCCGGGAGGCCGTTGCTGGTAGGTCCGTGAGCATGTCAACGGGTGACGTGTTCACGGGTGTGTCCTCCTCGGAGACGGACTGGTCTGAGGCTCCGGCTTGGCTAGCCAGGGTAGACCCATCCGTGGTTTCGACCATGGCCGAGGAGGATGCGCCCCGTCCATTGGTGGCATCGATCAGGACAGGGATCTTGCCCGCAGCCCAGATCCAGTCCATTGGACTGGATCCACGGTTTATTGAGTTGCTGGAGGCTATTTATAGCAAGCAGCTCATGAACAAGGGCCAGCTTCCTGTGGCCTCCAGGGAGGTGCGGGCAAGGTGTCGTATTCCACGGGGGGAATACGACAGGTATGGTTTTGTACCGTCAGTCACCGAGGATGACCGATGGGTTCTAGGTGTCCAGAGTGCTGGAGCGGGTGGCCCCGCCCCGGCACTGGTGGACAAATCCCAGGGACACTACGATGAAGTCCTGTCCCTTTGTGATGAGGGTGTGAGGGCAGCTATGAGTCAACCACTCTTATCGCCTTCTTCAGTCGGTGTGGGCTGAAGCGGGGGCAGGCCACCCTGTGGTGCTTCCGTGCGTCAATGACGGCATGGTGCTGTCTATGGACGCATTGGCAAGGGTGCAGGCACGTGTTTCAAAGTCTAGGAGGCAGATGGTTCTTGACCATATGCGTCCAGCTACGGCCGTCAGGGAGCGTCTTCTTGGGACGCCCCCTGACAGGCCCTAGCATCTTCGGTGGCCAAGCGCGGGCCATCTTAGAAGACACGGCTAGCATTGCGCAGAATCGGTTGGCGGTGCACCTACAGCTAGAGCTGGTGCGTCAAGCGCACGCACTAGGGGCTGTAGCAAAGCCGCTGGCCATGCAACCTTCTAAGAAGCAGAAGAAGCATAAAGGCAAGGCGAAAGCTAAGCCTGGTGCTGCTTCTGCTTCGTCTGGCTTTTCTCAGCCTCCTCCGGCGAAGAAAGCCAAGAAGGTTGTGGAGCCTCCTACCCTCCCCAATGTTGCTCCTGATCGCCCGAGAGGCGGGAAGGGGAAGGGTAAGTCCTCAAAGGGCAGAAAGAAGGGAGCGGATCGTACCTGAGGGTATGAGAGCTCCCTTCGTATCTGCCTGGAATGCACCTGTGCAACAGGAACAGCGGTGCCAGTTAAACCAGCCGAGCCAAGGCCAAAATGGTTCTTTCTCTCTCTCTCATCAGGGGGGTGGGGTGGGGGTGGGTGTGTGGAGCGGATCGCGAGCCAGACAACCCCATGAGGCGTCTATAGTGGGTGGAAGGCTCATGCGTTTCGTCGAGGCTTGACGAGATGTGACGTCAGACAGTCTGGTCCTGGGATGGTTATCCCAGGGATACATGCCGGAGTGGTGGGACTTTCCACCGAAGAATCTGTCTTTGGCACCTGTCTGGACACCCGTACCAAGGGAACCAGACAAGTTAGAAGCCATTCAAAACGAAGTGTCAGGTTTGCTTCTGAAGGGAGCAATAAAACCAACAAACCGGAACACTCCAGCCTTCTATTCAAACATGTTCCTTGTCCCCAAGAGCACAGGGGGATGGAGACCCGTACTCAATCTCAGGCCATTAAATTGGTTTATCCATACGCCTCGGTTCCAGATGGAAAAACCGAGGTCGGTAATGGCAGGATTGAGGAAGGGAATGTGGTGTGTGTCGATCGATCTGAAAGATGCATATTTCCACATCCCAATGAACAGGAGTTGTCACGGATTTCTGAGATTTGCGTTTCAGAATCAAGTATAGGAGTTTATAGTCCTCGCGTTCAGCCTGTCGACAGCTCCACGGGTTTTCACCAGAGTGGTTCTTGCGGTGACAGCGTTTCTCAGAAAAGAGAACATGGCGCTTCACACCTACATAGACGATTGGCTGATCAAAGCAGACACATCAGCCAGGTTAGAGGTCGATACTGCTTTGACTCTGAAGTTGCTTTCAGATCTAGGCTGGATAGTCAACAGGGAGTAATCCAAGTTGACACCCACTCAACATATCTTTTATTTAGGGATGCGATTCGATCTCGAGGAGGGCAGGGTTTACCCATCAGAGCCCAGAGTGGTGTCTCTGTTAGCCATCCTCAAGAGTTTTCAATTGGCAAACCACATTCAGGCGAGGCGGTTTCTTCAGATGCTGGGCATGATGGTCTCCATGGAGCAGGTGATCCTGTACGCTGCTCTAATGCGAAGACCTATCCAGTTGTATCTGATGTCTCTGTGGAAACAGAGAACAGAACCTCTGTCAAAACTGGTGCCAGTTTTGGAGCCAATAATGTCGCATCTTGTATGGTGGAAAGAGCATCAGAATCTCCTAGTAGGGGTTTCGCTGCACCTACCCCACCCCCAGCTGTCTGTGTACACGGATGCATCGCTGGAGGGGTGGGGGGCCTGCCTGGGAGAACACCAGGTCTCAGGCACATGGACTCTCCAGGAGAGCCAGCTGCATATCAATCTGTTGGAAATGATGGCAGTGGAACTGGCATTGGAGGAATTTCTTCCACTGATCAGGGGCAAGGCGATATTGATACGGTCGGACAATTCGACGGTAGTATCATACATAAATCGCCAAGGGGGACCAAGTCACCCACACTATGTATCAAAGTGTGGCACTTGATTCAATGGTGCAGGAATTAATCGGTTGTTTTAAAAGCA
Organism: Chaetoderma sp. LZ-2023a; assembly: GCA_034401795.1. NCBI lineage: Eukaryota > Metazoa > Mollusca > Caudofoveata > Chaetodermatida > Chaetodermatidae > Chaetoderma > Chaetoderma sp. LZ-2023a. The sequence goes on along the minus strand of CM067372.1, from coordinate 36,283,962 downwards.
GCTCACATTCCTGGGCGATTGAACATTCTGGCGGATGCTTTGTCTCGCAGACAGAGAATTCTGCCAACAGAATGGTCTCTCAACCCTCCAGTTCTACGAAGGATCTTCGAGCATTGGGGCAAACCCAACGTGGACTTGTTCGCCACAAGGGAAAATGCTCAAATCATGACTTATGTCTCGCCGATTCCAGATCCAAATGCCGTCGATACAAGCGCTCTGGCGATAAGCTGGAGAGGGATGCATGCTTACGCGTATCCATCCACCATTCTTCTGCCGAAGGTTTCGGTGAAGATCAGGGAGGAGCCGTGCCTGGTCCTGCTAATAGCGCCATCTTGGCCCAGCAGAGCGTGGTTCACAGATCTTCTGGATCTGCTGGTGGACAATCCAGTGTAGTTGCCCGAGATTCTGAACATAATCTCCTAGGCCAAGGGCCGCTTCCTGCACGAGTGGCGCGAGATGTTCAAATTGACTGCGTGGATGTTATCAAACAATGTTCCACGTCGGAAGGCTTTTGTCAACAGGCTGCAAGTTTCATCGCAGCCGTGAGGTCACCGTTCAAGTCATATAACCACAAGGGTAACAAATTTGCAGAGTGGTGTGGAGGAAAGGGTATTGATACCTTTCAATCCACTATTCAGCAAATAACAGACTCTCTCTGAGCTGTTCTTTACAGGACTGGCTCCTGTCACAATTGCTGGATACAAGTCAGCTTTGACATCAGCTATCCAGAGGTGGCCCAGTTGAATGTGATGGGGAAGGGAATGAGCAATCTCCGACCGAGACAACCGGTAGTCATTCCAGCCTGGAATCTTATCTTTGGTGCTTAGTGTACTGGCCAAGCATCCTTTCGAACCCTTGGGTTTGGCTAATCTAAAGCATCTGACTCTAAAGGCAGTTTTTCTATAGTCAGCTTCCTCAGTGAGAAGGTGCAGTGAGATCCATGCGCTTTCAGCAGAGACGGATTGATTTATTGTCTCTGGAGAGGTCTGCGACTGCTGCCAAGAGCAGAGTTTATGTCAAAGAATCAATCTTTGAAATATCCCGACAAACCGATCATTAATACCATTTTTGTTATCCAAATAGTAAAATATTTTAGCCACATCTTTGCTTCAATGTCACTGATGAAAATGTTTACAGTCATCATCAGTTAATGCTATCAATTTTACTGTCCAGATACAATACAGTCTTAATACATAAGTATATAAGAAATGTGTTGGACATTTTGAAAGTAATGTGACTGAAAGCTGTTGTTGCCTTAAGCAACAACAACTTTCGGTGACAGTCTTCTTAGTTTCAGAATATATTCAACGACGTAAACAGGAATCTTTGTTTTGCAATTGTAACGCTGGAATTACTCAGGATTCAGCCAATCAAAAATATTTAATTAATTTTAATCATTAGTCAATTATTTAGCCAGTTCTGCTTTTCATTAGCCAGATTTCAGTTTTACTGGCATTTGGCTATACATTGGCTTGAACGTCTCTGATCACTGAAACTGTCAATGTTCTATGCTCTACTGTAGAGCAAGGGGTGACATGATAGAGGCCTTTAAACTAATGACAGGCATCTACATGTAAATTTTAATATATTTCATACTCCGGCTTCAAAGCATTAGGCCTCTGGTTATATGAGGCTTCATACCATTGACGGAACACACAAAAACCTGAGGACATACTTACAAAATCTATGAAACAATTGCCGACGACTGGATATCCGGAAGTACTCATGTACAGTGGACCTTTCCAGTTTTAGCTATACCCTGCCCATCTCTAGCTCCACCCACGCTTTGATCATGTTGGGATCGATCGATCCCTGAACTCCTTGACTATCAATTTCCGGAAAACTATACCTGTAGGCTGTAGGTGAGCTGTTGAATATTTTGAAACTATTTTAACTGGGTACTGTTTCTGCCTATGGCAGCAACAGCGTCCAGTCAAATTAGTTTCAAAATATTCAACAGAATGTAATAGACTATAGTAAATATCACGTACATATATAGAATGATCGAGATTGGTAAAAATATCAAACTTTTGGCGAATGTCTATTTTCAAGCCCACAAGATTATTTTTGATATTTTACCACAGGAATGACAGGCACAATAATGAAGCCAATCATTCCAGTGGTAAATTTTCAAAACAATTATTTTCTTTGTCTACAGATGGACATTCATCAAGATCACTGTAGAGGCCGGTTGTGGACGGGTTCGCCATGAAAGGGTTAAACCCTTTTGGACAGGTTTTGGCACTGTTCATTCAAAGTTAGTTTTCGGCAGTTCAAAATGTAACCTTGCTTATTTGATTTATGTTTTAGTAATCAGGATACAGACACCATGACAGAAGTACACAACTTTGGCATAGAAGCAGTTACTTGCCATGCATTTAACAAGAAAAGAGATGGTAAGTTTAGTAGTGGACTGATGATTTATGTCTGGAAATTACTGTACTGAACTTTGTCATTAACCAGGGTTCCCACTGGTTATGGAAATCCTGGAAAGTCATGGAATTTGAAAATTTATATTCCAGGCCGGGAAAGTCATAGAAAATCAGTGTTTTCTTTATCATAGGTCATGGAAAAGTCATGGAAAATGGTAATCATAGAAAATAGAAAGAAATCTGTTGGCATAAATCACTTACGCAATACAAATTACGGGAACAGCTTGTCAAAACAAGGCTGTGGCTTGGTTGGTGCAAGAGGCAATAATACGGTATTTTGCCGAATAACTTGGATCTTATTTTTTGAGATATGTCATAAACACAAATCTAGATATTAATTCTTGGAGGTCATGGAATTTGTTAATTTTGGTCATGAAAAGTCATGGAAATTCAAACACAGAAAGGTGTACAAACCCTGATTAACTGTCTGCCTGCTGAGTTTCTGCAGACTACATTTTCCATGGGGTTTAACTCTGGGGATGCTGAATATTTTGGAAGCAAATACTGAAACTTGTTGGTGGCTAGGGCACCAATAACATTCAGTCAAATTGATTTCAAAATAGTCTGCAGATCCAGAGTTACTGCCCATTGAAATTACTGGCTAGTGGCTCGATGTGATCAGAAAGTGAATTCTCTCCTCTTACATGCAAATGTCAAGAGGTCAAATATCAGTGTAACCGTGTGTGCGCTGTCATATCAATGGCAATGTAATGGCCTGAGTGAATAAAAGAAAATTGGAACTGAAGCCAAGATGCATGCTATAATCATGACAATGAAATTCAGTGAAGGGTCAGTTTCTGATGCCGTTATATTATATCTGATCAAACTTGGCAGCAGTAAATTTTTTATTTTACTGCTAAATAGATGCTTTATCCAAACATGCCAAAGGAACGCAGTACTGTGTTAGATGCAGGTGAGGATCAAAGGCATTAGAGTCAACTGAGATCACGGTGTTTATATTGCAGCGGTGACTGGTCTCATGATGGTTGGCCACAAATGTTTATTATGTCGAGCTATTGTAATAGCCATGTGTGCCCATGCCTTTGAACAATTCAAAACAGCAATGCCATTTTTTTGCTAATTAATTGCATAACTTGAATTATAAACCGATTTAATACATGTATGTATACATGTACTTGTAAGTTTACTTATATTATCCCTTTAACACCGATATCGGCCGAAAATGGCTTCTGCTGTGGTCTTAAGAAATGCCCATTTGCAGACCATGAAAAGACTATTTTTGAAAATTTACCAATGGAATGACCGGCTCGATAACCGAGCCAGTCATTTCAGTGGTAAATTTTCAAAAATAGTTTTCTCTTGGTCTTCAAAAGGACATTTTCTATGAGAAAATTGAAATTTCTTGATTAGGTTCGATGGTTATAGGGTTAATAATGAATCTGGAGGAAACCAGTGTAAAGGTCCAGCTGTGTTTGAGTTTATGTGGAACTGATATATATGTATATATATATATATATATATATATATATATATATATATATATATATATATTAGGGTTGGGCGATTTTTTGATATTATAGTCGATATCGTGATATACCGACACTTATTCCCTTATCAATACCACAGCTTGGAACGGTGGGTGAGGGGGAGGTTAATCTCTTGCTTTACCGTTATACGTTTTTATGTAACTTTATACAATATATTTAGCATTTTTAAACGAATCAGATCAAAATTCATTCCACATACATGTATAACATTACAGATTTATTCTAAGTGAGAAACAGACATAAAATAAATAATTTAGGCCTAATTATTTCCAGTCTTCTATCTGTTGTGGCAGTTTTGGCTGCAGTGTTAACTGGGTTAATTTCATACATCCCTGCTACGCCTTGAGATCAATGGATAGTACCGCTAAGTAGTGAGCGAATTTGAATAGGTCGACAATGGGGCAAATTAGTATTTAATATTACAGACCAAATAAAGTCTGATATAATTGTTTCCAGTCTTCACGCTGGTTCTCATTCAAAATCATGCAGTGTTATTTTATTAATTTGCATCGTCTATGCTGGCGGCGGGCGTAATAACAGCTGTCGGAATTCTGCAGTGTGAATTCTGATTGGCTCAAGTATGATACGGCGGCCAATCAGATTTCGCTCTGCGGAATTCCTTTCTGCGCAATGAAGTATTCCTTGCTCAATCTTTTGACAGTTGTCGTGAGGTAAAGATAACACAAAATACAACAGAAGAAAATCCTTTATTTTTCTTATTTGTGGTGAATACGGTTAGTTGCATTACATTCGTTGCTTTAAACTGTATATTGAAGGGTGTCAAAGTGTGGAATTTCGTGTATTAAATATGCGGAAATGGCAATCATGGCGATCTCAATTTATGGTTTCAATGCAACAAATTTAATGAAAATAACTTGTAGACACTACCAATTTGTAATACATGTTATTCTATGTTTACACCCTAACTCCACACCCCACCCAAATGATGATATATCGTGATACTGCAGTATTTTAATGAGACACCGATATCGTCATGCCTTGAGCAATATCGCCCAACCCTAATATATATATATATATATATATAATGTAGTAAATACCCGCTATTAGTTTCAAAATATCCAATGGAATACCTTTTATATTATAAAGAATATACTTTCTTCAGGGATTTTTCAGTGAAAGGGTTAATCTTTAGCACTCGAGTCGGCCAAAAATAGCTGCTACAATGGTCTTGTGAAATGTCCATTTGCACCCCAAGAAGACTATTTTTGAAAATTTACCAATGGAATCACTGTTATTGAGCCAGTCATTCCAGTCATGCATGTAAATTTTGAAAACTAGTCTTCTTGGTCTAGAAAAGGGCATTTTCTATGAGAAAATTGAATGTTGGTGGTTAAATGACTAAAATATATTGAACACTTGCTCATTTTATGTTCCAGAAATGGCATTGTCATTGAACAAGCCCGAGGTGAATCTTTACAGGCGTAATGGTTCAGGGTGGCAAGAAACTGCCACTCTAGAGGAACATGGGCAGCATGTGACGAGCATTGACTGGGCTCCAAACAGCAATTGTATTGTCACCTGTGGAGCGGTTTGTAAAGCTTTGATATTTCATCTTAGAAGTTTGTCACTATTATACCTCCACAAAAGTGGGGTTATATAATAATTGCTTTGTCTCTCTGTGCATCTGGGTATCCATGTGTCTGTCTGCATCCATCCCAGAATTTTTGTTCAGACCATATTTTCAAGAGTTTCAGAAATACATGTAGTAACCAAACTGACTAAATGGATACATCATAGCCTAAAGGTTTGTCATGTATCAAATCTAGGTCCGCTTGACCTACTTTTCATTGTTCACTGAACATCATAATTTAATCTTGTCTGTGCTGTAGGCTAGTGTGACCTACTTTTCATTGGTCACTGAACGTCAGCTTAATCTTGTCTGGACTGTAGGCTAGTGTGACCTACTTTTCATTGGTCACTGAACGTCAGTTTAATCTTGTCTGGACTGTAGGCTAGTGTGACCTACTTTTCATTGGTCACTGAACGCCATAGCTTAATCTTGTGTGGAGTGTAGGCTAGTGTGACCTACTTTTCATTGGTCACTGAACGTCAGCTTAATCTTGTCGGGACTGTAGGCTAGTGTGACCTACTTTTCCTTGGTCACTGAATGTCAGCTTAACCTTGTCTGGACTGTAGGCTAGTGTGACCTACTTTTCATTGGTCACTGAACATCAGCTTAATCTTGTCTGGACTGTAGGCTAGTGTGACCTACTTTTCATTGGTCACTGAACGTCAGCTTAATCTTGTCTGGACTGTAGGCTAGTGTGACCTACTTTTCATTGGTCACTAAACGTCAGCTTAATCTTGTCTGGACTGTAGGCTAGTGTGACCTACTTTTCATTGGTCACTGAACGTCAGCTTAATCTTGTCTGGACTGTAGGCTAGTGTGACCTACTTTTCATTGGTCACTGAACGCCATAGCTTAACCTTGTCTGGACTGTAGGCTAGTGTGACCTACTTTTCATTGGTCACTGAACGTCAGCTTAATCTTGTCTGGACTGTAGGCTAGTGTGACCTACTTTTCATTGGTCACTGAACGCCATAGCTTAACCTTGTCTGGACTGTAGGCTAGTGTAACCTACTTTTCATTGGTCACTGAACGCCATAGCTTAATCTTGTCTGGACTGTAGGCTAGTGTGACCTACTTTTCATTGGTCACTGAATGCCATAGCTTAATCTTGTCTGGACTGTAGGCTAGTGTGACCTACTTTTCATTGGTCACTGAACGTCAGCTTAATCTTGTCTGGACTGTAGGCTAGTGTGACCTACTTTTCATTGGTCACTGAACGTCAGCTTAATCTTGTCTGGACTGTAGGCTAGTGTGACCTACTTTTCATTGGTCACTGAACGCCATAGCTTAACCTTGTCTGGACTGTAGGCTAGTGTGACCTACTTTTCATTGGTCACTGAACGTCAGCTTAATCTTGTCTGGACTGTAGGCTAGTGTGACCTACTTTTCATTGGTCACTGAACATCAGCTTAACCTTGTCTGGACTGTAGGCTAGTGTGACCTACTTTTCATTGGTCACTAAACATCAGCTTAATCTTGTCTGGACTGTAGGCTAGTGTGACCTACTTTTCATTGGTCACTGAACGTCAGCTTAATCTTGTCTGGACTGTAGGCTAGTGCGACCTACTTTTCATTGGTCACTGAACATCAGCTTAATCTTGTCTGGACTGTAGGCTAGTGTGACCTACTTTTCATTGGTCACTGAACGTCAGCTTAATCTTGTCTGGACTGTAGGCTAGTGTGACCTACTTTTCATAGTTCCCCCAGCTTCAAGATTAATTGCATGTGTTAACCCTTTAATGGTCATACTGGCCAAAGCCCGTCTGTAGCGGTCTTAGGGAATGTCCATTTGCAGGACAGCAGAAGACAACTTTTGACAATTTCCCACTGGAATGAATGGCTCAATAACCGAGCCAGTCATTCCAGTGGTAAATTTTAGAAAATACTCTTCTCTTGTCCTGCAAATGGACATTCAATAAGCAAATATTTTGAATTTCTTGAGAAAATTTAACCATTAAAGGGTTCAGTGAAAGACAGGGTCATTGAAAGACAGGGTTCATTGAAAGACAGGGTTCAGTGAAAGGTGTGGTACCCTTTCTGATGCACAGCGTAACTAAAACTCTAGTTATCTTTATATACTCATGTACTTAGAATCAAACTTTAGGCTATCATTGAGGAATTTTTTGGTGTCCTTTCCCGACACTTCTTGTTGGAGAAGGTTATGTAGGTAGGGAAGTTCAGGATTTTTTACTTGCTGAATTATAAAGTTACAAAATGGAATTCAAAGAACAAAACTTGAAGCTTTTTAATTGAATTTGAAATAAACTATAAAGAAAAACTTCTGAAGCGTATTTAAGCCAATTTTGACAAATGGTGATTCTACGTGTATTACCCATGGGCTTACATAAGAAGATAAAAATAATTCTTCCCAGGAGACTACATCAATTTTTTTTTAGTCAGTTTTTTTAATGGTCGGTCGGGAGCGGATAACCAAACTATTATTTACATGGTAAGAGTGGCCCTAGTCTATGTCTATACTGATGACAAATCTGAACAGATTAATGTAGGAATATTAAGAAAATTCTCTAATTAAATCCTAATCATTGAATAATATGGTCTATAAAACAAGCTATTCCATAAATGTATTTGTTTATTAATATTTTATAAATGTTGTGAAATTTAAGGCTACATGCACCATTATGTTACTGGCAGGATCGTAATGCCTATGTGTGGGTGATGGATGGAGGGAAGTGGAAGCCCACGCTGGTTATTCTGAGATTTAATCGTGCTGCCACGTTTGTTCGATGGTCACCTCTGGGTAAGAAGATTTTCCGTATCTCAGAAGCACCCTTATAGTCCATTGTATAACATTAACCCGTTATCACTCAAGTCAGCCAAAAATGGTTTCGGCACTACTCTTGAGAAATGTACATTTGCAGACTAAGAGAAGAGTATTTACGACTGGAATGACTGACTCGGTTATCGAGCCAGTCATTCCAGTGGTAAATTATCAAAAATAGTTTTATCTTCCTCTGCAAATGGACATTTTCTATGAGAAACTTGAAATTTTCTTGAACACATTGGAGGTGTTAGAGGTTAATTAACCCTTTAATACTTAAATTTTTTCGAGAAAATTTCAACTTTTTCATTCAAAATGTACATTTGCGGACCAAGAGAAGACTATTTTTGCAAATTTATGACTGGAATGACTGGCTCGGTTATCGAGCCAGTTATTCCAGTGGTAATTAAAAAAAATAGTCTTGGTTTGCAAATGGACAATTTCGAATGAAAAAACTGAAATTTTCTTGAGAAAACTTAAGTGTTAAAGGGTTAAACCATTACATGTGTCACGGGTCGTTGGAGGCAATACAAAGAAATGATATACGGTGTCTCGATGCCTTTATTTATAACAAGGGCATTAAAACCAGGATAAACGACCAGCGTTTCCAATACTTCCAATAGTCCAAAATATATCCAAGCCCAGCTGATACACACACATATATAATGGGCAAATATATAATTGGATTTGACATCCGAACTCCTTGAAGATTGAAAACTAATCTGAATAAACTGGTTTCTTAGTGTATGTCCATTCTATAGGAGTGCAGTTGTTACCATACACACAGCCAAACACATCCCAAGCTGCTCACTTCCTCATGCACACCATTGACAAAACACAGTAAATACTACTCAGATAAACATTACAAAGACATTAACACTCCCATTGCTGCTATCACAAGCTGACATGCCTTAAGCATATCAGCCGTGACCAGATTCCTGTAAAGGAATAAAAGTCAACAGCATTGCATGTGACATGTTGCTCATTAAAGGTATGGTGATACTGAAATGTCGCTGAAATACGGTCATATCATAAAATATGAATTAATATGCATTAAAGGGAATATACTCTATTATTAAAGGGGACATAACTTATAATTCAAATAAATATACCGTGAAAGTAACAGTCATATATATAAAGCCTGTGATATACTCCCCTGGCCAGAGAAAATGTCTCCTGACATTTCCCTATGCAATAGATAAACAATAGACTAGGCTTGCACGATTTTTCGATTTAATTGTTCGATTTATTTTTAAAATAGCGATTTTTACAATATAATTGAGGAAAAATCGGAAAATCGTCAAACATTTTGATGTTTGTTTAAAATCTGAAGTGTGTACTTTTCTGTCGCATTTAACAGTACATGAGTACAATTATAATCGATTCACGCCTGTGTTCATTGTGTTTATATCCCGCCTTGCCATGCACGTGTCGATTAATTACTAATCACATCACAAAGGGCAACGATAAACAAGCTAACAATAGCGAGGTAACACCTTTGTCATTGAGAAAACCAGCTAGTTACTCCATCGAATTGCCATATAATTTTCTTTCTTTCGCTGCAGACCCCGAGTCTGTCGTGAAATACTAAGTATATACTTAGTTGCAGATTGTTAGGCAATAATCAGTGAACATAAATTCTTTTTAATTCTAGAGTAAGCATTTTCAGGCGGTGTAATAATTTTTCCTTTTTGATTCAGTTGTCATGTTTAATTAAAGAAAGTAAAGCAACAGCATTCTAGATTGTTGTATTTTGAACTGTGCGTTCTGTTGATTACTCTTAAATGTAAATTGTACATTCTGAAAGCAACTATAAACTGCACTATATGACGATTTTATGCCGTTGCTCTTGTAGCTACTCAAAGCTACCATCCTATGTATATGGATTGTGCAGTATCTCCCCGGATATTAATATTAGCCTCTGTGCTACTCGAGTAATGACCTAAACTTGTCCTGCAAATGGAGGCTATAAGCGGGAGCGGGATTTATATTTTTACTTGACGACATTTGATGTCAAATTTGTATGAAATAAACGATGTTTATTAAACTATGCGCAATATGTCGGCGGCCCCAATTAATAATTTCACTCCCGTGATGATGGATATAAGGTATACATTAAGCATAGACATAGGATGGTAAGAATTTGTCGCATGAAATTGTGTCTAATTTCGTGCTATTTTTGTATGATTTATTTCAACTTTTTCTAGAAATTCCAAGTCCCAGTTTGCGTGACTTGTCACGTCACCCCGGTTTATGCTTTTGGGAATTTAGACCTACAATTTAATTGATAGTCGCAAATTTTTTTTATAAAATCGATCACAATGTTTCAAAGCAAAAATTGTGCAACCCTACAATAGACAGACATTCAATATTTAAAATTTAATATTTATATTTCTGCTCTATCATGGATTATCACAGTTGATATTTATGTACAACACAATCATATTCACTAAAATATATCATATGTTAATATTTAATATTTAAGCATAAGTATTACATATGGTATAAATAGTATGATAAAATGGAATGCAATATATCTGTCATTACCATAAGTTTTGACTTACATAACCAACATGTGAATTAGGCGGTTTCCGCATTCAGGCCTATATTGTCCTCACTACATCACATAGTAATATATACATGTACAGTAATGTCTTATCAATAAACATATATTAAATGAATACTTCACCTGCAGAAATTCCCATAACACACTCACCATATCGGTCCAGTGGTTTCTTCTGCCGACTCGATTGTCTAGGTAGTATTGGTGATTGTTCAACAATACGACTATTACCCGTTAAACCCGAGTTCCTTGCACCAGATATACTTACATTACCTGTATTGCTTACTTCTGTTGAGCTTTGGTGGGTTACTGATGTTGATTCACGGCCTCTATCCACAGGGCTGGACGTTTGTGTATGTCCAGGTGAAACTGTGGCATCATGTCTGCAGATAGCATTCCTCCTAGCGGGGATTATTCACCTCCAACGACCCGTGACAAATAGCACCTCCGAAGGTAGCACTGCTTCAAACAGAATCGTCATACACCGTTCTAGTTAACAGGACGGAGTATGCGTTAAGCAATCATGCCAGAACGGATCCGAGCATCTCTATGACAAATCTAGAGAAGCACTCGCACTGAGCAAGCCTATGTTCCTGCATGTCAGTGATTCGGTTCAGCGGAATGTGTTTTCCTCGGAGGTGTCATTTGTCACGGGTCATTTGAGGTGCGAATACAAACAAACACAAATACAGTGTCTTGATGCCTTTATAACAATGGGATTCAAACCAGGATAAACGACCACCATTTCCAATACTTCCAATAATCCACAATATCTCTAAGCCAAGCTAATACATGCGCATATATAATGCACAAATATATAATCGGATTTGATGTTCGAGCTCCTTGAAGCTTGAAAACTGATCTGAATAAACTGGTTTCTTAGTGTGTCCATTCTATACATGTAGTAGTGCAGTAGTTACCATACACACAGCCAAACACATCCCAAGCTACTCACTTCTTCATACACAACATTGACAAAACACAGTGGTAACTTAACAGTAAATACTATTCAGACACACATTACAAAGACATTAACACTCCCATTGCCGTTATCACAAGCTGACATGCCTTAAGCATATCATCTGTGACCAGATTCCTGTAAAGGAATAAAAGTCAACAGCATTGCGTGTGACATGTTACTCATTAGCCCCTAGCACTCTGATGTCAATATTCTATATCTCACTGTGTCAATATCAAAGAAACTGGTGTACATTTTCAACAATTTTGCTGGACGATGTTGCTGTCTATGACAGCACTATCTCCCACCAAATTTGTTGAAAATGTACCCCAGCTTATCTTTTAATTTAATTTGAAAATTTAAAATTTTTACACCAGAGTGGTAAGGGTTAAAGGTGTGGTGATACTGAAATGTCATTGAAATACGGTCATATAAAATATGAATTAATATGCATTAAAGGGAATATACTCTATTATTAAAGGGGACATAACTTATAATTCAAATAAATATACCGTGAAAGTAACAGTCATATATATACAAGGACGCTATAGACGGTGGCTTATCTGGTCCCACGCCCTGTGAGAACATAGATTGCTATGTAACTAACCAAGTCCGTTTGTCCTACCTAATCTCTTTGATTGATTCCCACTTGGTGCTAACCATACTCGACTCACTATCTGCGAAGCGGTACTTGCGCACTAGCTGGCGCCATTGCTGATAATATATATCCAAATAATAAGATGCGGGTAATGCATCTAAGTATAGATGATGCTCAGTGCTAGTAACGTTCGGTACATCTTAATATACATGGTGACATAGTCTATTAGCTCACCTGGTATTCACACATGAATCGTGCTCGGGCTTACTCCTCGTACATATAAGATGTCCAGCGGGGTCATGACCTCCCCACAAGACAGTCCCATATCTACAACATGTATATCAGTTTACCACACACTACTGTAATAGTCAGGCTTAGAATTAAACCTACATATGTAACAAGAACAAATTTGTCCAATACCCGCATTGTTGATATAGTTTTCAGTCAGGCCGTCATAAGGTCAAAAGTGTCTGTTTTTAAAGTGTTGCTGTTCCATTTTACAATATTCGTCACGATATATGTCTCTGTACTTTTTCTAGAGAACAAGTTTGCTGTTGCTAGTGGTGCTCGTCTCATTTCTGTCTGCTACTTTGATAAGGAGAATACGTGGTGGGTCAGCAAGCATATCAAAAAACCAATTAGGTCAACAGTTACAAGGTAAGACGAAATACTTAATGCAAATGACTTTTCGAAAGCAAACTGAGTAATTGCCTTATTATTCCCCATGAAACAGGAGTTTGAGGGGATATAGGAATGCGCCCGTTCGTACATTCATTCATACGTTCGTTCGTACTGATTGGTTTCCAGACAGTAACTTGTGTTTGCCTGCACCAATTTGAACCAACTTCGGCATACCATTTAGTAAGACAAATACGGAGGTCAAGTTCGAATTCCATCGATTTATTCAAATTTACCCAGAGTTGTTTGTCCCTGCAAAGTATGAGATTCGGAAAATTTTCCATTTCCGGACAATAACTGTGTCCACTAGAATCGAATTTGGAATATAGCTTAATACTAATGAGGCGCATATAAAGTTCATGTTTCGTTGTTTTTCATTAATGTTTTGGCTGAGTTTTCACCCTTTAAATTATACAAACTTTGTTAATTTGGCCATTTCCTAGCAATAACTCGTACTAGACTAAACGGATTTGAACCAAATTCAGAGGTTAAATTAAAACTATTGAGATGGAGATTACATTCAGTGTTTTGTTAGTTTCCGTCGAGTTATCGACCTTGAAAATATAAACTACATTAATTTGGCCTTTTCCGGCAATAGCTCATGCTAGACTAAACAGATTTGAGCCAAATTCGGAATTTTGTAAATAATAATATTATGACAGAGGTCAAATTCTGGTTTTGTAAGTTTCCTTATGTATTTGCCAGAGTTATCACCTTTACAAAATACAAACTTCGTTAATTTGACATCATTCCCTTATATGACAAGCACTGTAATTTAAGCACCTATATCATTTATATCAAGCATGTAAGTGAATTGCCTAATTTTCCTACATTCATTTCAGCAAAAGCGGGAATCGAGGGGATTTGTATTGCTTGCAATGACTTGTTTGAATTATTATAAGTATGTACAATATTATGGAATCCTAGCTTTCTTCGTGGTATGCAAATTACTTATCTCATGTTTATGAGCAAGATTCAGGGCAAGTGTCAATGGAGAGATCTGATCTGTCACTCAAGTACCTGATGTCCAAATGATAGATGTCAAACATGAAAGCAATAATCTTCTGACATTATCAGACTGAATTGCCTTTGGTAAATTTACAATTTAATAAACATTCTGTTGATCATTTTAAAGCTAATTTGACTGAAACCAACAGCTCCAAGTCTGGATATTCCCGAAATATTCAAAAGCTTATCTGTAAAAAGAGGACAGAGCTTAGCTAGAAATGCCCAGGGTATTGCTATAAATAACCCCTCTGTTGAGCTATCTCCCTGTATAGGTGAATAATGATAATTATATGTTAGAGAAAATACCAATCTATATATGTGATTATGCCCCCCCCCCCCCCCCCAATATAAATATATGGGGTGTATATAGTGTTTGCTTTGAACGGCCATTCAGGCTTTCATTTCCGAATGGTAACTCAAGTTATATTAAAGGGATCGTTACCAATCTGATGTGGGAGCGTGTCCTTGGTGGTCCGAAGAACCTGATCGATTTCATCGTCAAACAGTCAACGGTCAAGGTTGCTGTGACCTAATTAATTACATAATATTGCGTTTCTGCATGATAACTTGAATTGTATTTAAGGCATCATTAGCATGGGAGTTTCTGCTTGGTGGTACGAAGAACCCTATTGATTTTGCAGTCAAAGGTAAAGGTCATGGTAACCTAATTAATGACATAATATTGATTTACCGGAAGATAAAGTTCTCGAGTTTATTAAAAGGATCATTACCAATCTTGTGCTTTGTGGTCCGAAAAAGCCTATCGATTTTGGAGTCAATCGGTCAAAGGTCAAGGTCACAGTGACCTAATTAATGACGTAATATGGTGTTACCAGATGAGAACGCGAGTTCTATTGAAGAGATCTTTACCAATCTTGGGTGGGAGCTTATCCTTAGTGGTCCACAGAACCATAGCGATTTTGGCATCAAAAGGTCAAAGTCATGGTAACCCAATTCTAGAAATAGGCCAATATAAGACTGATAATGGGGGGGTGGGGGGTGGGGTGGGGGGGGGGGCATAGATCGACATTCAAAAATTGTCATCCTTGTTGATGGTGTATTTTTGAAAACTTTCCACTGAAATGACTGGTAGTCAACTCTGATGAATCAGTCATAGCATTAGAGCATTTAAAAAGATGTATTTATTCTTTCCCTTTTACATGTAGTTGCCTATTTTTTAGATTATTGAATTCCGTACCATGCCACATGATATGAGCAGTATTTAAAGCAATACCTTTCTTGTTTAAACAATGTTATATTCTTGTGACGGGTGCAATAACAGCTATCCATTAAACCCTGGTATATATTAGCATGTTAATGTGCACCAAACAATATGTCTTAAGGGCAGGTGGTCAAGATTAGTCAAGAAAAGATAAATTTCTGCTCATTGAATGCCCATGTGTAGGCCAAGAGAACTATTTTTGAAATTTTATCACTGGTTTTCGGTCATTGAGTTAAGCATTACATTGATGTATTTTTTTTAAATAATCTCTTTGGCTGCACATAGGCATGCATCATACCCCTTGAAGAGTCTGGTTTTGGCCAGCTTGATCAGTGAAGCAGTCAATACAATAAGTTGCCATACAGAACTTGATTTTGTAACCATAACAGGTCTGACTAGATAAAAGCTCATATGAGCTAAGATCCGGAACATTCCACAACTTGTATAGAGATTAAAGTATTTATGCGCAGACTGCCGCCTAAACCCCATCATGAGGTGAATCAAAAATGGGATCCGTTATGACATGTATAGGTGCCGCTAAACACAAGTTGTATCAAGTTATATTCATCATTAACGGGAGAAGTAGCGATTTTAAAATTTAATCCTGGGGCGCCCTACTAAAACCCACCAGAGAAGACTAGGTACTTATCCCTAGAAGAGATTAGATGAGAACTGAACAAGGAATAGTAAAGATAAATAAAATGTCCACATCCACAAGACTAACAACAATAACATGACCAAGCTTTAGAGATCCATTCCGGATCTAAAAAAAGATAATTCTGAGACAAGTCGTGTGTTCACCTTCATTCGGAGCTGTAGTTTGTACATGTACAGGCCTCTCTTACATGTAACCTCTTTGGGGTAATATAGTAATTAATTTTTAGCACAGAATAAAGGTGTGCATGCGCACACATACACATGCATGCACACACACCTTCCAGGTGCATGCGCTGAGAATTTTCCACTGAGTGTGCCAGTTTTCTTACACCTATCCTGTACCCTGAAATATTTTGGTTACATTCCTGTGCATTTCTCTAGCATGTCCACTGTTCTTTTTTTGCAGTTTGGATTGGCACCCTAACAACGTGTTATTAGGAGCTGGATCAACAGATTTCAAATGCAGGTAACTTATGCAATTTTCATTCAGTTCATCTACTGGTACACGTGTAAGCAGTTCATCTTGTGAAGCGGTACATGGAGAGTGAGTACTAACAAGATGACTCACATGCTATCTCAGACATCCACAACTGCCATTTCACTTCAAGAGATATACTTACCTCCCTAACACTCTATGATATTTCCTAAATATTGACCTTCACTCAATAACCCCAGATTAAAAAAGATAGGTGCCCTTCTTGGGCAGGTAGACAGGTGACAGTCAGCCGGATGCCGGCCCCAACCTTGCGCCTGCGCAGACTGTCACTGCCTCTTTCTTGACTATTGGCCTGAATCACATGCTTGTGTTTTTAACCACTTAGTTTTTGCTCAATTTTCTATCTAAAAGTTGTTGTAGAGTTGTTATTATCATGTCTGATCATAATATTTCATCTGAGGCTACTTCTGGACAGAGTTATCAGGTGATCTCTACTACAATTATGTTTTAATTACATCTTAATTACGCAGTGTCACCTATTTCCGTGACATGGTATAGACGTTATAGACGCACAGAAAACTGGTAACTTTATTATCTGGCACCATAAAATGCTAATCTGTCTTTATACTTGTGTCCACATGTTCCAGTAAGGAGGTTTGTACACATCTAAGGAGGTTTGTTTCAACTATTTCCCTATAAATGTTAGGAAAAAAGAGTGCCCAAAGTGATATTGGCTCCCATAAGAGAGAGCTTGTCATTCTGCCCTCTGGTCCCACCCTTCCCTTTATAAGTAAGAGAGTGGTTGTCTGGTGGAGGTTCCAAGAGCAGGATGTGGTTGTATGCCTTTGCTAAAGATGCAGGTACTCTAGTTATGCTTTATGGCACTGTAAAATATTTGAAAATATTTGTGATTGTTTGCTGCCAATATTTTTTCAGTCATACTGTTTATCTGTATCATTATCATGAGCTATTACTGTGCTCACATTACTGTTTAGTGTGCTCTTGTATTAATACAATTCGTCTTACACCTGGATGTTGTTCATCTGTTTCTTTTTATGGAAATTATGACTTCATAATCAACCTTATTTTTATTGTTAATATCCTGTTTGAGGCTGGTTGTTCATCTTTTCTCACCATCCTGTTTAGGCCTATAGGTGATTTCTTTCTCCTTTATGAGTTATTTAATTTATTTAATTATAAAAGAAGCTTTAACTCATTGTCGTCGTGTTGTCCCTTTTTGCAGAAGCCTTCTTGTGTTGGTTGTAACTGCTCTATCAAGTCCAAGTTTGCCCCTCACTTGTGTATAAAATGTTCACCTTGCGGTTCATTTTTAAAATTGGATGTATGTGAACAGCGGGGGTGGGGTGGGGGTGGGTTGGGGGGGGGGACTTATTCTCTAAATTCTTGTTGTTACAGGCAGAGGATAAGGCATCAGAGGAGGAGAAGTGTGCGAAGAAGAGTGTAAGTGGCAAGGGTAAGAGAAAGGCCTCTGTTTCTTCGGAAATGGAGACGCAGGTTGGAAATGATGGGGAGATGAAAAAGACAATAAAAGATTTGGTACCAGAGCTGCTTCGCAGCATGCTCCCTGGGCTGAGTACTTTTATTGTCTTCTTCATCTGCCCCCGAGCAGAAAATCCCCACCACTGATTCTGGTGTCCATCATGGTCCATGGTCTGAAAATGTTTCAGAATCAGCAGTGGCTTCAGTAGATCTTGGAAGGCCCGCCGTCTTGCCAATGGATCCCGGAGCAGGCCTAAATGATCCCAGCTGGAAGCTTGCCTCGTCGTTTGATCTTGGGCTGGGGCCGCTGGACACAGGCTCGCGCCTAGTGTCCACGCCCAAATGGTATCGCCACCTCTTACGGTACCTTCCCTGGCCAGCCCAGGTTAGTGCTCTTTGCTAGCCCAAAGGCAGTTCTGATGGCCAGGAGGAAGAGGATTTTTTGCTGGGTTCACCCGTTGAAGCCGTGGACATGGACGATCATGCACCCCTCGCAGGGAGCACGGCCGATTTTTTCCATGGAACTACTGCCGCAGTGGTAGCCTTCACGGCTCAAAGGGTGGCCCGGGTTGGAGCGGATGACCACCGTTTCCATATACCTCGGCTTGCCGAGGGTATGACAGTGGCTGGTCCGGGCCATGATGTGGTGGATTACACCCTGCACGCTTCCATGGCGCCGGCTCCTGGCTTTTCAGCCATGGCGCCGGCTCCTGACTTTTCAGCCATGGCACAAGACATGGCTGCTCTCTCGGACCCACATGTTTTCCACGGCCTGCCAGGAGTATCCACGGCTCCAGCCACGTTTACACCTGCGAGTGCAGTAGAGGATGACGAAGGCCCGCGCCTTGTCGAGCACTCACCGGTGGTCACAAAGGAGGACTGGTCTGACACATGCCAATGGCTGGTAAATGTTAGGCCAGAACTCTGTGTGGAACAGTCGGCAAACCAGCAGGACCACCGGCCATGGGTGGCTGGAAAGCCGGCAGTTACGCTATGCCATCTCTGCCATTAGCAGACATATAGTTGATATGTTCACAGTGGCATAGATGTCCATTAAGCCTAATGGACGGCTTGCGAAGGCCCCCCCTCCCCCCACGAGATGGCGATGCGGCAGCGTAACGTTGCTGGCCAATACCAGAAGTACGGTACAGTGCCAAAGCTGAGCGCTTATGATCGCGCAGCACTTGACAAGGACACGCGGCCAGGCTCCCATTCTGACACAGAGGAGAGCTCGAAAGCGTCCATAGCGGCGTTCTCGCACGTCCTACAGCTGTTACAGGGTGTAGTAACAGCGTCTGCATCCCGCCAAGCAAGCCCTGTTTCAGTTCAGAGAGCCATCCAGGCTGGTATTAACCTGGCTGTGGACTGTATGACTAGGGCAGTGACTAGAAGTGTCAGGGCAAGATGCACATTTGCACTAGATAATTTGTGTCCGTTTCAGGATTTGTACAACAGGCTGCTGCGGACGTCTATGTTAGGTCCTGGCCTCTTTGGGGGTGAGGGATGTAGACACCTCCAGGAGATGGTCACTAGTCAACAATCAGAGGGCGCTACGTGAACAATTTGAGGTGCTTCGTAGGGAGCATGTTCGCGCAGCGCCCCTCCCTGTGTACCGTCCACAGCAGGCCCGAGGTGGTGCTGGTCAAGTCAGAGGCCAGCCACCGGGGCGGCTTAGGCCACGGCCACGCCAGCACCAGCCTCCCTGATGTGGGTGTTGTGGGGGTGCTGCAGGGTCCTCAAGCGCAGGCAGTCGCCTGTTCACCTCGGCCATGGTGCGGGCGGCGCAAGCCGTGGCGCGCGAGGATCTGGTCGTGGTAATCGTGCCTGATGGGCCGATTTCCACAAGAACCAAACCAATGCTAGAACCAGACAGTCCCACTCTTGCACTGCTTATGTCCACCTCTCTCCCTAGGTGGACCCGTGGGAGGTCGATTTACGTTCAACAAGCAGGAGTGGGAGCGGTTAACCCAGGATCGTTTAGTCTTGCGATGGCTTTCAGCCGGGTACCAGCCTGACTGGATGATAGGCCCACCATTGCACCTGTCTCTGGTTCCGATCTTGACTCGAATTCCAAGAGATCCATATCAACGGTTGTGTATAGAGGAAAAGATAAATTCCCTCATACAAAAAGGAGCAATTCAACCGGCACAAAATTGCCAGGCTTCTATTCAACCATGTTTCTAGTGACAAAGAGCAGGGGGGGGTGGAGACCAATTCTCAACCTCAAGATGGAAACAGTCAAAACCGTGTTGGCGGGGTTGGAGATGGGAATGTGGACGGCATCAATAGATCTGAAAGATGCTTATTTCCACATTCAAATTGCGAAGAGTTTTCGTCGGTACCTGAGATTCGCATTCCAGGGCCGACAGTGGGAATTCAAAGTTTTACCATTCGGAATTTCCACGTCTTCTCGGGTCTTCACCAGGGTGGTTCTTGCAATAATAGCATACCTCCGCAGGAGAAGCATAGCAGTCCACACTTACAAAGATGATTGGCTCTTAAAAGCACACAACCGGGAAAGTCTTGCAGCAAATCTGGAGATAGTTTTGAAAACTCTCGCAGATTTAGACTGGATAATAAACTTTCAGAAATCAGAGGTGACTCCATCCCAGAAATTTGTTTACCTGGGAATGTTCTTCGATCTAGAGATAGGGTATGTTTATCCTACTGAAGAGAGAGAGAGTAGAAATGCTCATCTCAGTAATACAGACAGTGTGCAACAGTCATCATGTCCTGGCACGGGTTTACTTGAGAATGCTGGGGTTGATGGTTTCTCTGGAACCAGTCATTCCACAGACAGCCTTGCGCAGATGGCCTATCCAGTTATTAGCTCACCTGGCCAGAATGGCCAAGTGAGCTTATGCCATGGCGATCGTCTGTCCGGCGTCTGTCGGTCCGTCTGTCCATCCGTCCATCAACCTTTTCCTTTAAACAACTTCTTCTCAATAACCACTGGGCCGATTTCAATTATATTTGGCAGGAAGTATCCTTAGGGAATAGGGATCCAAGTTTGTTCAAACAAAGCTGATTTGGCCGGTGGTCATCTTGGATTTTGGCCGATTTTAGGAAATGGCTTTAAAAATCTTCTCCGAAACCGCTAGGTGAATTGATTCAAAACTCACGAAATATAATATAGGGCAAGAGCTGAACCAAGTTTGTTCGAAGGAACATGATTGGCCAAATGGTTTGGCGGCCATCTTGGATGACCTAGTTTTCGTGAAAACGACTTATTCTGCAGAACCGCTGAACAGATCGGGCTGAAATTTTGGGGATATGATTATGGACTAAGGGCCATTAAAGTTTGTTCATGGGAAGTCGGTAGGTAAAAAACATGGCCGCCGTGGTCCAATCAAATTTTAGGGTGTTTGGCTGCCATATTCAATTTTTTATTTGATGGATTTTGAAGCTGAAATTGGTTTTCTTAACTCCGCTTACTTGTCAGTCAGATTGTCGAATAGTGATAACCCCATCCGTCTTCTATATGTCCGTCCATCCATCTGTTTGTCCATCACCAGCAATGGCGGCTCATTTTGTTATTTCTTGACTGATTGACACCAAACTTTGTCACAATGTTTATGACGGCATCTAATATCTGTGTTGTGAAAATTAAACTGATAGGACGTCAAATGCCAGAGTTATCACTCCTTAAATATTTGCGGTCTCACTTTGATAGGGCAAATAATGGTTTGTTCCCACCAAAGTCCATTGATTTATCACCATGTCAGATTTTATTGCCAAACTAGATATTAAATTCCAATTAACAGATTAACCTTTCCAATACTGCAGAAATATTTAAGATATGTATTATGTGCTCTCACATCTATGCTCTTAAAAATATTTGAAATGTATTTGATTGAAAGTTGTTGCTGCCTTAGGCAGCAATGAAAGTTGTTGCTGCCTAAGGCAGCAATGACTTTCAGTCAAATTATTTTCTAAATCAACTCCAGCTCACCCTACCCCTGCTGCTAACTCGGTGATTTAGCCAGATGTGCATGTGTTAAATGGATTGTGTGGTGGTGGGGAATAACCTGCTATAAAGACCACCTACCTGCCTTTAGAGACCATTTTCTTCAAATTGTATTTAAACCTCTAGTAACCGTCTGACTGAGTTTTTGCAGACGACATATTCCAAAGGTTATATCTCTGAACCTGATAAATATTTTGAAAACAATTGGACTGAAAGTTGTTGGTGGCTAAGCCGCCAACAACTTTCAGTCGAATTGTTTTCAAAATATTCAACAAGTCAAGAGCTTTTGAAAATTGAAATTATTGGCTGCACTGGCTTGCAGCAGTGAGGCAGTTAAGAAACCAGCTGTTGTTAGCACTGATATCATCTATTTTCACCTAAACATTGTTCAAAATCACTAATGCAAATAAACCAGTCCAGAGATTGTTGTCAATGTCTCGAAAACTAAATCATTTGACTGAAAGTCATTGGAAGTGACACTGATGGATGTAAAACTTAAGTAAGATTAGTTGAAATGCCAATGTTCCAGGTGAGCGATATAGGCCCATGGGCCTCTTGTTTCTCATGACACAGTGGACCCAGAGGACAGGTTCCCTGGACTCAGAGGTGTCAGTTTTAGAATCTCTTATTCACCACCTTCAATGGTGGATGAAGAGAGAGAATCTCCTGGCGGGTGTGATGCCCACCCCACCCTCAAATAATGATGTACACAGATGCATCAATGGAGGGATGGGGGCTTGCTTGGAAGAAGACACAGTATCAGGGCTTTGGAATCTGGATCAGTCACAAGAGCATATAAATCTACTGGAGTTACGAGCAGTAGTTCTGGGCCTGGAACATTTCTTACAGAAAGTTCAGGGCAAGATTGTTCTAGTTCGATCAGACAACTCGACAGTAGTGACTTACATAAAGCGCCAGGGCGGAACGAGGTCGCCCAGTCTCTGTATGATGACTTGGAAACTGCTTTGCTGGTGTCTAGATCATATGATCACCTTGAAGGCAGTTCACATTCCGGGAAGGCTAAATCTGTTAGAAGACTCATTGAGCCGAAGGATGAGTGTTTGCCTACGGAATGGCAACTAAATCAATGTGTGGCGGATCGTCTGTTCGACCACTGTGGGGAAACACAACATAGATTTGTTCGCAATGAACAAGAATGCGAAGATGACGACGTACGTCTCTGATTCCAGATCCAAGCGCTTATGCAACAGATGCGTTAGCTATCAGTTGGGAGGGAATGTATGCATACACATTTCCACCAGCAATCCTGATTCCAAAAGTTCTTCAGAAAATCAGGCAGGAGGAGTGCCAAGTGCTTCTGATTGCCCCAAATTGGCCAAGCCGATCATGGTATACAGATCTGCTGAACCTTCTGGTCTGCAATCCGGTTCCTCTGCCTCTGATGGACAATATTATTTTCCAGCGCAAGTCCCTTCCCAACAACCCGGCAATGTTCCAATTGGTTGCATGGATGTTGTCAAGGAATCTAAAGTTAAGGAGGGCTTTTCTAAGCAAGCAACCATTTTTATGGCAAAAGCCAGAAAGGGGTCAACCTCCAGAGCATATAACTATAAAATCAATAGATTTGCAGAATGGTGCTCAGACTGAGATGTTAATCCAATAGATGCATCTATTCAGGTAGTAGCCGATTTCCTCTGTCACCTGTATGATGTCTATAGCCTCAAGCCTAACTCTATTGCTGGCTACAAGTCAGCTTTGATGTCAGTTATCCCTTGCTTGGCTGATAGGGGAAGTGATGAAGTCTGTTCATTGAACACTTTAATAAAAGACATGGGTAATCTAAGACCGAGAAATCCAACAACGATTCCGTCTTGGAGTTTATCTCTAGTACTTCAAGTGCTAGCAGATAAACCCTTTGAACCCCTGTGCCATTTTTATGAAATTGTTGTCACTTAAAACTGTATTTCTAATTGCCGCGGCCTCTGCAAGACGGAGACGCGAGATTCATGCTTTCTCCGCTGAGGCAGACTGTTATGTGGTTACAGGCGAAGGCCTGAGGCTTCTACCTAGGATAAATTTCATGGCTAAGAACCAGTCTTTGAAATATCCAGGTCAACCAATTATTTTACTAGCTTTGACTAGGTTTGATCCTAATTCAAACGCATGGTGTCTAGTCTGCGCATTAAACAGATACAAACAACGTACACAGGAATGGCGGATGGACCCATCCTCGTTATGGTTGTCTTATATTGAACCCCATGGCAGGGCATCAAAAGACTATATCTAGGTGGATTATGGAATGTATTCAATTTTGCCACAAATCCGCCACTGGTAAACAAGTTGACTTAGCCAAGGCTTACAGTGTCTGTGGCATAGTGGCATCCACCACCCTGTTTAATGGGGTGCCGGTGGATGACATTATGTCGGTAGCTCAGTGGCACTGTGAGTCAAGTTTTACCGAGCATTACCAGCGTGACACCTCTAATCATCTTGCCTTATCGATATTCAAAAGATGGGCAGGTGTATATATTGTAAATAAGTTGCATTTGCTGTCTTCAGACAGCACATTTTAATTGTGGAAACACCCGCATAATCGTGTATCATATTTCCTTCACTGATGTGGACTGGATGGATACAGATTTCATGCATACGGTCAGTACTGCCTTTTGTTGTTACATAATTTATTGTCATGATGTATTACCCTTATTTAACAAGAATGTAATGGTTCCTGTGTATTATGTGGTTCATTTATTGAGAGTATACGAAATGAAGTCTTTCGTCTCGTGTCCTATAGTACTTAGCACCAGTACTAAGGGAGCGTATGGGACATTGAGGTCATAGCTTCTCCTTTCCCAAAAGGAGGGGGGAGCACATTTGACATACGGTCATTACTCTCGCCATTGATTGTGTTATCCGATGATCAAATCATTGCCTGATTGTGTGTGTCACACAATTTCAGATGTTAGTGCTTCATGCGCAAAAACGTGCAAGGTATGCGCTGGTCCTTTGATCTCGCGTCCCTCCCGCCAAATTCTCTTACGAATTCTGACAATGTCATAGAGTGTTAGGGAGGTAAGTATATCTCTTGAAGTGAAATAAACGAAATCACGGATTTCTCTTTTCAAGAGAGAATAGTTATACTTACCTCCCTAACATGGACCCAGCTTCTCTGCCCCACAGGGGCTCAGTCTTCAGACTTTTAAGTTGCATGTGTCAGCCAGTAGTCAAGCTGAGGCAGTGACAGTCTGTGCATGCACGAGGTTGGGATCGGCATCCAGCTGACTGTCACCTGTCTACCTGCCCAATAAAGGCACCTATCTTTTTTAATCTGGGGTTATTGAGTGAAGGTCGATATTTAGGAAATATCATAGTGTTAGGGAGGTAAGTATAACTACTCTCTCATGAAAAAAGAAATCCGTGATTGCGTTTATTCCTAGTATTCCTGGTAACCGTTGATCTCTGTGCGACATGTGCCATTAATCATCCCTCTGATCAGGCAGTACAGTTAATCATCCATCTGATCAGGCAGTACAGTTAATCATCCATCCGATCAGGCAGTACAGTTAATCATCCATCTGATCAGGCAGTACCGTTAATCATCCCTCTGATCAGGCAGTACAGTTAATCATCCATCTGATCAGGCAGTACAGTTAATCATCCATCTGATCAGGCAGTACAGTTAATCATCCATCTGATCAGGCAGTACAGTTAATCATCCATCTGATCAGGCAGTACAGTTAATCATCCATCTGATCAGGCAGTACAGTTAATCATCCATCTGATCAGGCAGTACAGTTAATCATCCATCTGATCAGGCAGTACAGTTAATCATCCATCTGATCAGGCAGTACAGTTAATCATCCATCTGATCAGGCAGTACAGTTAATCATCCATCTGATCAGGCAGTACAGTTAATCATCCATCTGATCAGGCAGTACAGTGAAAAATGGCGTAACATGGTTCCAAAACATGACATCATAATCAGCTACATGATGTGTAAGCTGATCTCATAATCAATTACATCATGAAATCATGTAAATATGTGTACATTTTCTGGAAATTGATAGTCAGGGAGTTCAGTGATTGATCAATCCCAACACGGATGAGGTTTGGGTGGAGCTTAGCTAGAGATTGCGGGTCATAGCTAAACCTGGATTCCTCCATAGGATAAGGCAGTATTGTCTTTCAATCCAATTGTGCTCTAAATATTCAACATACCATTTCTTGTAACATTGCGTTCAAAATTTTGTGTTAGAAACATGTTAACAGCTCTGTTGTACAACAGTGTGAAATGAAAACTATCTATGCAAGCATTTTGTCCACCACTCAATCAATCAGCCATTTGATTGTGTTTATGGTGCAGTATACACACTTGCTGACACAGTCAAGACAGTTAAAGGTTGCATTCATATTGGAGATGAACAGTGAAAAGTGATGTGTAAAGCTGGGGTTTATAATTACCATTTAACCAATTGATTTTCAAGCCAACCAAACAAGCCTTTGTAGTGATCTCGAGAAATACAACTCTGCAGGCCCAGAAAGAAACATTGTTTTAATTTACCACAGGAATAACTGGTTCCAATGGTAAATTGTCAAAAGTCGTCACCCGTTTGCCTGAAAATCGTAACTGAGCAAAGATTTCAATTTTCTGGACAAATCTTGCATTTTAACTTTCATCGATCCTCATATCTCATTTTCAAAGCAATCATACAGGGAAGCTGTTGAATCTTTTGAAATTAATTAGGCAGCAACAGCTTCCAGTCAAATTAATTTCAAAATATTCAACAGAATTTAAGTTTTGTCATAGAGAATTTACTTTCTTTAGTGATTTGTCAGTTGAATATGTCAATGTTGTTTTCAGGGTATTTTCTGGATATTTGAAGGAAGTGGATAAAAAGCCTGATCCAAAGTTGCCTGAAATGAATATGTGGGGGACAAAGTTCACATTTGGCAACCTGATGGCTGAATTTTCAACAGGGGGAGGTAATGACAGAGATATTTATCATTGTTTCTCTTTCTGGGGAATTAACACTTTACTGGTCAAACCCACTAAAACCGGCCTTTGCAGTCAGATTGAGAAATGTTCATTTGCAGGCCAAAAGAAAACTGTCTGAAATTTTACCACTAAAATGACTGGCTCAGTAACTGAGCCACCCATTCCAGTTGTAAACTTTTGAAAAAGTCTTCTCTTGGCTTGCAAGTGGATATATATTCGCTGAGTAAAAATTTCAATTTTGTGGAAAATTGTGACCAGTAAAGGGTTAATATGCTTACAAGGTATTTTGCAATAATTATTAAATGAATTCTCATCTTATACTACACACTCAGCTGATAGAATTTGCCACAATAATCCATCACTGACATTTTAAGTTTTTATCATTCTGGCAACAAAAGGTAGTCAGGCTTTAGTAGCTAATGGTTGATACATTTCTACAGTCTATGGTGGCTGTCATGATTTACTTTTCAACTAATCAAAAAAAACCTAGTGTGTCTGCCTCGGTGATTGTGCTCAGTCATAGAGGTGCCATCTATAGTTTGGCAAGGTGGTGTAATAGCAATCATAGAGCTACATGTAAGCTGTTGAATATTTTGAAACTAATTTGATTGGAATTTATTGTTGCCATAGGCAGCAACAACTTCCAGTTAAATTAGTTTCAAAATATTCAATGAGATGAGTAATGCCTTAATAAAGAATGTAATGCATTGACACTTACATGACATCACTCTATCACTTGAGGAGACAAAATGGTGGCGAGCACTGTTACATTTTTTTACGCGGTATTACAAAGCAGATACTTGTGATACAGATATGGGAATGTGACAGGATATGATTGATATGGAATCTATAAACCATAATCTATCGGTGCAATACAACATTTGAGATGAGATTAGCATCCCTTTAATTCATTATGGAGAATTTGTGTTATATATTAACCTTTAGTTATACATTAAATCAACCTACATGTATGTTTAATTCTTGATAGATGTAGCCTGTCATGTACAGGTATTGCTAAAGCTGCTGCATTGCCAATATTTGACAATATAACATATACATAAAATGTAAGTATTCATCTGCTCTGGTGCACTGACTCTATGTGTGTACTTTGCAGCTGGCTGGGTGCACTCTGTGTCATTCTCCGCTAGTGGTAACAAGCTGGCCTGGGTCGGACATGACTCCAGCGTGGCCGTAGTTGATGCTGCTAATGGACTCCAGTAAGTAATGCCTATGGACAGCACAGTGTTGTAACTGGATCGCTTAAACAACTGAGGCAGATCTAGACAGTGTATGGTAGTCTTCGAAGCCGATATTTTAGTTTGATATTTGCAGCCGCCAATATTTGGGATTCTGTTGTTCGCGCTGTTGTGCAATGCTCAGTATAAAACCATTTCCGTAATGCTAATGATAGGTATTGTACTCCCTCGCAGTGCTGCCTCGATCGCGCATAGTAGCAGTATATTAGGCCGATTGTAATAGTGTAATTTCTATAGTAGAGGTGAAATGTGCTACGTTAAACCTTTTTTATAACAACCCCCAGTCAAATTAGTTTCAAAATATTCAACAGAATATTCCTTATCAAAGAATTTGTCGCTTCTGGTCTGTGAGTGTTAATACTCTAATCCTTAAATTTGTTCAAGAAAATTTCAATTTCTCAAAGAAAATGTCCATTTGCAGACCAAGAGAAAAATATTTTTGAAAATTTACCACGAGAATGACTGGCTCAGTTAGTAGTAGTAGCAGTAGTAGTAGTAGTAGTAGTAGTAGTAGTAGTAGTAGTAGTAGTAGTAATGGTGGTGGTGGTATTTGGCATAAGCATGATGTGTGCTTGCTTTACAAAGAGCATTTCTCCATTACTTTGCCATTTACTATTTGTTTTCAACTTCATGTATTTATTTCAGACTGTCCTTCATCAAGACAGAGTTCCTTCCCTTTAGGAGCATTAACTGGGTGACTGAGAATACTCTTGTTATGGTGGTATGTATATCTTAACCCTTTAACTCTCGAATTTGTCACACAAATTTCAATTTTCTCATAGAAAATGTCCATTTGCAAACAAAGTGAAGACTATTTTTGAAAATTTACCACTGGAATGACTGGCTCAGTTATCGAGCCAGTCATTCCAATGGTAAATTTGCAAAAATAGTCTTCTTGTTCTGCAAATGGACATTTCACAAGATCACTGGAGAAGTCGTTTTTGGCTGATAGGAGGGTTAACTGGTTTACGGTCATCATGATGAATAAACACTGTAGATATTTACAGCAACATAGCAACAAAATACTTGTCTTTTGAAAATGTTATAGCTAGGACAACAACAGCGTAAAGCA
Source organism: Chaetoderma sp. LZ-2023a (assembly GCA_034401795.1). Lineage (NCBI taxonomy): Eukaryota > Metazoa > Mollusca > Caudofoveata > Chaetodermatida > Chaetodermatidae > Chaetoderma > Chaetoderma sp. LZ-2023a. The sequence goes on along the minus strand of CM067372.1, from coordinate 36,254,780 downwards.
GCACTATTTCAATATGAAAATGGGTTAGCTGGCATCAGGGATATCAAAAGCGAAATCAATGCTCTTAGCTTATTTTATGAATTGGTTTTATATTATCGCAATCATCCCATACTGTAATGCTTCGAATGAATTCCTGTTTGATGCGCTTAGTCCTATTCCAATGATGTAATCAGGCTCCCTACACCAGCCTATCCCTACACCATGCTCTCCCTACAGCAGGCTATCCCTACAGCAGGCTGTCCCTACAGCAGGCTGTCCCTACAGCAGGCTATCCCTACACCAGGCTATCTGTACTCCAGGCTATCCCTACACCAGGCTATCCGTACTCCAGGCTATCCCTACAGCAGGCTGTCCCTACACCAGGCTATCCCTACAGCATGCTATCCCTACACCAGGCTACCCGTACTCCAGGCTATCCCTACACCAGGCTACCCGTACTCCAGGCTATCCCTACACCAGGCTATCCCTACAGCAGGCTATCCCTACACCAGGCTACCCGTACTCCAGGCTATCCCTACACCAGGCTATCCCTACAGCAGGCTATCCCTACACCAGGCTACCCATACTCCAGGCTATCCCTACACCAGGCTATCCCTACAGCAGGCTATCCCTACACCAGCCTATCCCTACAGCATGCTATCCCTACACCAGGCTACCCGTACTCCAGGCTATCCCTACACCAGGCTATCCCTACAGCAGGCTATCCCTACACCAGCCTATCCCTACAGCAGGCTATCCCTACACCAGGCTATCCGTACTCCAGGCTATCCCTACACCAGGCTATCTCTACACCACCCTATCCCTACAGAAGGCTATCCATATACCAGGCTATCCCTACAGCAGGCTATCCATACACCAGGCTATCCCTACAGCAGGCTATCCCTAGACCAGGCTATCCCTACAGCAGGCTATCTCTACACCAGCCTATCTCTACACCAGGTTATCCCTATACCAGGCTATCCCTATACCAGGCTATCCCTACAGGAGGCTATCCCTACACCATGCTATCCCTACAGCAGGCGATCTCTACACCAGCCTATCCCTGCACCAGGCTATCCCTACACCAGGCTATCCCTATACCAGGCTATCCGTACAGCAGGCTATCCCTACAGAAGGCTAATCCCTACTACAGGCTATCCCTACAACAGGCTATCCATACACTTGACTATTTCTACAGCAGGCTATCCCTACAGCAGGCTATCCCGCACAAGTGATATGCGTATGTCATGTTTCATATAGGTCATGGGAAACCTCGAACATTATGGAATTTGATATGTTAAATTCCTGGCCTGGAACGTCATGGAAAATCAGCATATTTAACATCTAGGGTGTGGAAAAGTCTTGGAATAATTGCAATCACACTAAATATACATCCATTACAGTAATTTAAAGTTAGCACTTCCATATGATATAGTGAATTCTGGATGATGTATGGTATGCTGTTGAATATTTTGAAACAAATTTGACTGTCCTAGATGTGGATATTGCTTCTTGGAGCTCATGGAACTTGTTGATATTGGTCATCGAAAGTCATGAAATTTTGAACAGTAAGGTTAACAAACCATGGTATTACTATCATGTTTGCTGCGTATTTATATGATAGGTATCTCGGTGTGTACTATCATGTTTGCTGTGTATTTATATGATGGGTGTCTCGGTGTGTACTATCATGTTTGCTGCATATTTATATGATGTGTATCTCGGTGTGTACTATCATGTTTGCTGTGTATTTATATGATGGGTGTCTCGGTGTGTACTGTCATGTTTGCTGCATAACTATATGATAGGTATCTCGGTGTGTACTATCATGTTTGCTGCGTATTTATATGATGTGTATCTCGGTGTGTACTATCATGTTTGCTGCATATATATATGATGGGTACATGTGTATCTCAGTGTGTACTGTCATGTTTGCTGCGTATTTATATGATGTGTATCTCGATGTGTACTGTCATGTTTGCTGCGTATTTATATGATGGGTGTCTCGGTGTGTACTATCATGTTTGCTGCGTATTTATATGATGGGTGTCTCGGTGTGTACTATCATGTTTGCTGCATATTTATATGATGGGTATCGGTGTGTACTATCATGTTTGCTGCGTATTTATATGATGGGTATCTCGGTGTGTACTATCATGTTTGCTGCGTATTTATATAATGGGTATCTCGGTGTGTACTGTCAAGTTTGCTGCATATTTATATAATGGGTATCTCGGTGTGTACTATCATGTTTGCTGCGTATTTATATAATGGGTATCTCGGTGTGTACTGTCAAGTTTGCTGCATATTTATATGATGGGTATCTCGGTGTGTACTGTCATGTTTGCTGTGTATTTATATGATGGGTATCTCGGTGTGTTCTATCATGTTTGCTGCGTATTTATATGATGGGTATCGGTGTATACTTTCATGTTTGCTGCGTATTTATATGATGGGTATCTCGATGTGTATTATCATGTTTGCTGTGTATTTATATGATGGGTATCTCGGTGTGTACTATCATGTTTGCTGCGTATTTATATGATGGGTATCTCGGTGTGTACTATCATGTTTGCTGCGTATTTATATACTGGGTATCTCGGTGTGTACTGTCAAGTTTGCTGCATATTTATATAATGGGTATCTCGGTGTGTACTGTCATGTTTGCTGCGTATTTATATGGTGGGTATCGGTGTGTACTTTCATGTTTGCTGCGTATTTATATGATGGGTATCTCGGTGTGTACTATCATGTTTGCTGCGTATTTATATGATGGGTATCTCGGTGTGTACTATCATGTTTGCTGCGTATTTATATAATGGGTATCTCGGTGTGTACTGTCAAGTTTGCTGCATATTTATATGATGGGTATCTCGGTGTGTACTGTCATGTTTGCTGTGTATTTATATGATGGGTATCTCGGTGTGTACTATCATGTTTGCTGCGTATTTATATGATGGGTATCGGTGTATACTTTCATGTTTGCTGCATATTTATATGATGGGTATCTCGATGTGTATTATCATGTTTGCTGTGTATTTATATGATGGGTATCTCGGTGTGTACTGTCATGTTTGCTACGTATTTATATGATGGTATTGGTGTATACTTTCATGTTTGCTACGTATTTATATGGGTATCTCGGTGTGTACTATCATGTTTGCTGCATATTTATATGATGGGTATCTCGATGTGTACTATCATCTTTGCTGCATATTTATATGATGGGTATCTCGGTGTGTACTTTCCTGTTTACTGCGTATTTATATGATGGGTATCTCGGTGTATACTATCATGTTTGCTGCATATTTATATGATGGGTATCTCGGTGTGTACTATCATGTTTGCTGCGTATTTATATGATAGGTATCTCGGTGTGTACTATCATCTTTGCTGCGTATTTATATGATGGGTATCTTGGTGTGTACTATCATCTTTGCTGTGTATTTATATGATGGGTATCTCGGTGGGTATTATCATGTTTGCTGCCTATTTATATGGGGGGTATCTCGGTGTGTACTATCATGTTTGCTGTGTATTTATATGATGGGTATCTCAGTGTGTACTATCATCTTTGCTGTGTATTTATATGATGGGTATCTCGGTGTGTACTATCATGTTTGCTGTGTATTTATATGATGGGTATCTCGGTGTGTATTATCATGTTTGCTGCATATTTATATGATGGGTATCTCGGTGTGTACTATCATCTTTGCTACATATTTATATGGTGGGTATCTCGGTGTGTACTATCATCTTTGCTACATATTTATATGGTGGGTATCTCGGTGTGTACTATCATCTTTGCTACATATTTATATGGTGGGTATCTCGGTGTGTACTATCATCTTTGCTACATATTTATATGGTGGGTATCTCGGTGTGTACTATCATGTTTGCTGTGTATTTATATGATGGGTATCTCGGTGTGTACTATCATGTTTGCTGCATATTTATATGATGGGTATCTCGGTGTGTACTATCATCTTTGCTACATATTTATATGGTGGGTATCTCGGTGTGTACTATCATCTTTGCTACATATTTATATGGTGGGTATCTCGGTGTGTACTATCATCTTTGCTACATATTTATATGGTGGGTATCTCGGTGTGTACTATCATGTTTGCTGTGTATTTATATGATGGGTATCTCGGTGTGTACTATCATGTTTGCTGTGTATTTATATGAAGGGTATCTCGGTGTGTACTATCATCTTTGCTACATATTTATATGGTGGGTATCTCGGTGTGTACTATCATGTTTGCTGTGTATTTATATGATGGGTATCTCGGTGTGTACTATCATGTTTGCTGTGTATTTATATGATGGGTATCTCAGTGTGTACTATCATCTTTGCTACATATTTATATGGTGGGTATCTCGGTGTGTACTATCATGTTTGCTGTGTATTTATATGATGGGTATCTCGGTGTGTACTATCATGTTTGCTGTGTATTTATAGGAAGGGTATCTCGGTGTGTACTATCATCTTTGCTACATATTTATATGGTGGGTATCTCGGTGTGTACTATCATGTTTTAACTCTTTAATGCCTATATTTGCTCACGGAAATAAAAATATTTTAATATTTGAATGTCCATTTGTAGGCCAAGAGAATACTATTTTTTAGCTCGACTTTACGAAGTAAAACGAGCTATTGTGATACCATACATATCATCCGGCAGTCCAATTTGCAGTTTAGCTCAACTTTTCTGTTTATATCTCATGTTTGGTTAATCATCCTGAACCCAAACTTAGACACAAGCCTCCTTATAATGACACAGCATCACAATGATGTTGGGGTCAAAAGGTCACGGTCACTGTGACTGGTAAAGACTGGTGTTTGGATCAACTTAGCAGTTCATATCTCATCTTGCGTTAATGACACTGCACCTACACGTGGATCCTTGATAAGGACAGGGGATGAGACAATCACTTTGTGGTCAAAGTCATTGATAAGTGTATTGATAAACCTTCTATGTTTATTTTATGTTTGAAGTCAAGCTTCATAGTTCAGTTCAAATATCAATACTGATATAAGCATTGCAAAATCGTAGTCGCAATTCATGGTTGTATTGCAACTACGTTTCTGGTTAAAAATTTACCACTGAATGACTGGCTCATTTATCAAATGGCCTGCAAATGGACATTCTGCTTGGCCACCACAGAGGCCAGTTTTGGCCGGCTTTGCCAGGAAAGTGTGAATAAATATTTCAGAATTCCTAAATATGAATACATGGGATATAACCTGTCTGTTTCAACTATCACATTTCAGATGTGTATTTAAAAGCATGCACTTTCTTCCTTTACAGGGCTATGACTGTAACCCGATGATGTATTCATGTGATGACAAGGGTCGCTTGACCTTCATGACAAAATTGGACATTCCAAAGGAGACCGAGGAGGGACATATTAGGTGAGACCCCATGCCTATGCATACATAAATCATGCGTTGTTTCTTTCCAGATATCTAGAACATGAATCGCTGTCTCTACTGTGATACCATGTCTCTATCTCTCACTCTCTCCCTCCCCTGGCTCACTCCCTCCTTCCTTCCTCTCTCTCTCCATTCCTCCCCGCCCTTCCTCTCACTCACTCCCATTGTCTTGACCCCTCCCTCATTTCTCCCTCCCTCCTTTTCTTGGCCCATATACTATAAAATTAGCAGCTGATTGTATTCAGTTCTATTTTACATAAGAGCTGGTCTAATTTAGAAAACAATGATGCTTTTGTGCATGGCGACAGCTTTCCAAATGATAGCAACAGCTTTCCATTAGGCAGCGACAGCTTTCCCGATGATAGCAACAGCTTTCCATTAGTCAGTAACAGCTTTCAGTAATGAATGCAAATTATAGCTTTCTTTTAAGCAGCAACATCTTTCCTGATTATAGCAATAGCTTTCTGTTAGGCAGCTACAGCTTTTCCGATGATAGCAACAGCTTTCTATTAGGCAGTGACAGCTTTCCCGATGATAGCAACAGCATTCCATTAGGCAGTGACAGCTTTCCCGATGATAGCAACAGCTTTCCATTAGGGAGTGGCAGCTTTCCTGATGATAGCAACAGCTTTCCATTAGTCAGTGACAGCTTTCCCGATGATAGCGACAGCTTTCCATTAGTCAGTAACAGCTTTCAGTAATGAATGCAAATTATAGCTTTCTCTTAAGCAGCAACAGCTTTCCTGATTATAGCAATAGCTTTCTGTTAAGCAGCGACAGCTTTCCCGATGATAGCAACAGCTTTCCATTAGGCAGTGACAGCTTTCCCGATGATAGCAACAGCTTTCCATTAGGCAGTGACAGCTTTCCCGATGATAGCAACAGCTTTCCATTAGTCAGTGACAGCTTTCCCGATGATAGCGACAGCTTTCCATTAGTCAGTAACAGCTTTCAGTAATGAATGCAAATTATAGCTTTCTCTTAAGCAGCAACAGCTTTCCTGATTATAGCAATAGCTTTCTGTTAGGCAGTAACAGCTTTTCTGCTGAGGGCAACATCTTTCCATTCGGAAGAAGCCATGTCACATTAGGCAGCAACATTTTCTGATGATAGCAACAGCTTTCTGTTAGGCAGTAACAGCTTTCCTGATGATGGCAACCTCTTTCCGGTAGGCAGCGACAGTTTTAATTTCCTGATGATGGCAACATCTTTCTGTAAGGCAGTAACAGCTTTACATTAGTCAGAAACAGCATTCCTGATTATAGCAACAGCTTTCCATTAGACAGCAACAGCATTCCTGATTATAGTATTCCTGATTATAGCAACAGCTTTCTGTTAGGCAGCAGCAGCTTTCCTGATGATAGCAACAGCTTGCCTGATGATAGCAACAGCTTTCTGTTAGGCAGCAACAGCTTTCCTGATTATAGTATTCCTGATTATAGCAACAGCTTTCTATTAGGCAGCAGCAGCTTTCTTGATGATAGCAACAGCTTGCCCGATGATAGCAACAGCTTTCTGTTAGGCAGCAACAGCTTTCCTGATGATAGCAACAGCTTTCTACTTCGAATAATACTTACCAGATGTACTATTATGATAATGTCTATTATCTAGTCTAGCTCAAAATAAACAATTAAAACTCCGCACTCTCCTGGTCCTGCCCATACTGTGTCCGGGAATTACCATAGCCGCAGGTACAGAGTCAATTCCCAGTCAGATTCGTCTATTTTGCGCTTTTGTAAAGTCGCATTTGTAGAGTGCTCAAATTTTCAATAATTTAAGCGGTTTAGCATTTGTTGTGGGAATACTATCGGTTGTATCAATCTAGAATTTATACATTCGTGCCATAATGACTGTTTGAAATTTCCTTAAATTGGCACATTGTTTTAAAATGATAGCCATTGTTGTTTCTGTACCCGTTAACTTTTAGTTTTAATTCGGGTACTCGGTTAATTTCTCTTGCGACTCGTTTCCTCTAAAGATGGATGCGTCCTTAGCCAAGATGGCGGCGCCCCTGAATTATGTCTTGCTTGGCTTGGCGTGTCTAGCTCTCGCTTCATTGTCGAGGGTGTTTGTAGCGATCAGCGTTGTATTCTTGGTTGTTTAACGTTAGTTAACTGCTAAGTTGTGTTTTTTAATTTTCACTCAAAAAAGTTTCAAATATTTCCTGCCTAAAGGCTTGATTATCATTAATTTAAGAGAAAGTTAATGTGTTCTAAGAAATTCTTTTACTATCAAGTCGATTGTGCGTATAGCTCATCATCGTTTGTCATGTGCAGCGTTTTAATTCTTCTCTGTGTTCGCAGAAACCAAAGAACCAGGACACGTTGTGCCAGAAATGCAACAGGTTCATGAAGCGCAAGTACTCAGGACATCACTGTGTAGCGTGCGCGAAGTGTAAGGTGGGAAGCCCATGTGATGTGTGCACCAAGTGGTCGTCGGCAATGGTGGCAGAGTTTGATCGGGATCGACATGCGCGTCTGGAGAGGATCGCAAGGGACAAGGCGGCGAAGCTGGACCAGGCGTCTCTGAAGGGACTGGAAGGTCGTCTGAATGACCGCATGGATTCAGCTCTGGGCGTATGGGCGGCCCAGTTTAAGGCTATGTTTGAGTCTTTTCATTCCACGGTCCCGTCGATGTAAGCTAGTGCAGGACAACCCTTAGGTGGTCCGGCTAGTTCTGCGGAGGGTCAAGCACCTGCCCCTTCTCTGTCCTTGGCTCAAGAGCCGACGATAGAGGAGGAAGATCTTCTTCTTATGGAAGATTCCGGCATGCCGGATATTTCGATGACGGCAATGCCTAGTACTTCCCAGGGGTCTCCCTCGGGATTTGTACGGGTTTGCCAGGCGGATGTTGATATCGACATTCCGTCGGGTATTTTCCATCCACTGTTTGTGCAACCAGAGGTGTCGGCGGAGCCGTGTTTTGCGGTTCCTGCCGGTATCCCGGCGGCTTTGGGTGCGGCTCCTATCGGAGTGCCGTCATCTGCCGTAAGTAAAGCGGTCATGGTCCCGACTCCCGTGCTGGAGCCGATGGACTGCGGAGAATCCGGGTCCGGCGATTCGTTGGACACCGGTGCCGCTGGTAGTCGAGCTATGGATGCGCTCTGTCTTGATAGAGTGGTGTCTCATAGCTCTCAGCATGGATCGTTGGTGGCCCTCTCATCCAAGGGAGAGAGGGACGATGAAAACGGAAGTTCTTTAATGGACGAGTCCGTTTTCTGCACCGAAGCTGAATGGGTGCAGGTCCTTGGATGGATGTCCGACCGTCTTGTGCTGGCATCTGATCTTGGATCTCAGCGCGATCCGGCGATGGAGCGGATGTCAGAGCGAGCGGCTAGCGCTCTGTCAAGTGGCTCTTCTGCCATGCCAACACTCCCGTTGGACACGCAGACTTCCGACATGCTGGAAGTTGCGGCATACCGTCTGGTTCAGCCGGAGTATGCATTGCCCAAGGCCCCGAAGGGGATAAGGAGTAGGGTCCATTTTCCGGAGCAGGCCTACCATCAGTGTGCCCGGGTTCCACAGCTTTCCGTCGGGGAACGAGAGGCGCTGAATAGGCCGTTGGCTGGGAAGGCTAAGGGGCGGTCTCGTCCTTTGGTTTCGCAGACCAATAAAGATCCGTTCAATGAGCTGACACTCATTGAAGATGCGGCGAGGGCAGCCATGGCTGCACTCTCGCACGGATGTACCGTCCTGCAGGGTATGCTGGCCTGTGTGGCGGAGGGTGGACAGGTGCCAGAGGCTGCTCCCGGAGTTATTCGGGACACCATGCGCCTGTCTCAAGATTGCCTGGCCAGGGTGATCACAAGGACATTGGCAGAGCGACGGAGAATGGTTCTCGATTGTGTAGAACCAGGACCGGAGATGAGGGCTGCATTGTCTTCTGCGCCTCTCATCGGTCCAGGCTTGGTCGGCGGCTCTGCACGGCACGGCAAGCTCTCTCCAAGGTTGCGTCAATGGTTGCGGAGCAAGAAGTGGTCAGCAAGTCGTGGAAGTTGACCAAAAGGACACAGCCGCAGCAGTCCTACCGGCAACATCGACAGGAGCAGCAGAGGCAGCGTCCAAGATCGCCCTTCCGTCCTTCTGGCCGTGATGCCCATAGGCCATCCGGATCACAAGGACCTGGCCGTTCGTCCTCATACAAGTCCTCTAATAAGAGGCCGTATGAGGATGACAAGAAGGGTAGCCGTGGCGGCGGTTCCGGACCGTCGTATTACAAGAAGGCGCGGGGCGGCTGGGGAGGTCGTTCCTGACGGGTTTCCGGCGGAACCAGATCCGGTAACGTTAGGAACGAATGGAGTCGAGAATTTTCACCCAAGCGATTTAGCGTCTTCTCGTGCGATCTTGACCGACAGCTGTGTGCAGATTCCTTCCGTCGGAGGCAGGCTTCAACTGTTCCTAAGCCAATGGGAACAGGTCGTGCGCGATTGTTTAGTCTGTCAATGGATAAGAAATGGCTACGATCCGGACTGGCTCATCCATCAATCATTAGTTCCGTTAACATCGACTCCAATATGGACTCCCGTTCCAAGAGAATCAGATCGTCTAGATGCCATTTGCTCAGAAATAGAATCTCTTCGTCAGAAGAATGCGATTCATCTAGTCCGCAATCAGTCTTCTCTGGGCTTCTATTCGATGATGTTCCTCATTCCGAAACGTACCGGAGGATGGAGACCAATTCTCAATCTCAAACCATTGAACAAATTTATTCTTTCTCCCAAGTTTCAGATGGAGACTAGCAGCGGTAATGACAGGGCTGAGAAAAGGCATGTGGGCAGTGTCGATAGATCTGAAGGATGCATATTTTCATATTCCAATGTCAATTCCTTTTCAGAAATACCTTCACTTTGCATTCCATGACAATGTTTGGGAATTCAATGCGCTTCCATTCGGCCTCCCCACAGCTCCGAGGCTCTTCACCAAAGTGGTTCTCGCCATGACTTCTTTACTTCGCAGAAGAAACATAGCTGTTCATGCTTACATAGACGACTGGCTGCTAAAGGCGGAGAATCTAGTCACTCTGCGCAGCAATCTTCAGGTAGTCCTAGCCTTATTAAAGGATCTACGATGGATTGTGAATCTAGATGTAAGGGAGCTAATTGTATGAATTGTATGTCACAATTTTATGGACGTTGATTGGATAGTGGCGATCGAAAGTGTAAATTGTCAACTTCCTGACGGGAGTTCTAAAGCCTAATTTTTTAACGATTTCCTAGAAGAATTTATGGGGAATAAATTCCTTAAAAAGTTTGAGTCCACTTACATGGTTCGAAGGGTCAAATTTGATCTACAGGGCTTTAGTAATTATAGGATTTTTCAATATTTGCAATCAGCCTTTAGTAGAGTAATGAAGAAATATGATACGAACGAGTGATAAAATTCAAAATCAAATGTTTACTTTCTTTCTTTATAATGTACAATATTTATAATTCTAAATAATACCTAATCCTAAAATTATCCTATATGTAATGTCCAAAATTTTGAAGAAGTTGACAAAACCTGTAATTTTTCATTAACTTAAATTCCTTTCATTGATAACTTGACATCCAAACTTCCAGTGTCCAAATTTTATTGCATCGATTCACTGACTGATCAATGACACCATCTCTGCTCCGGTACAGTATTGAATTTACATGAGTAAAATTTCTCCCCTCACTGACCCCCAAAATATACAGGACAAGAATGTCAGGTCCGACACATCACCGCTTCAGCATTTTATTACCCATCACGCAACAACATACGCCTCACCCCGTCACACACGTCTGCGGCTATCTCGTTATCCAGTGGCTCATCTTCAGTCACAACTGATTGATCGAATTAACGGATTGATGTTGTCTGCTGACAATTGTTTGTTCAAGTGCCCCTAAATAGCACTCACACCTTACCATCTCAACTCTCACCCGAAATTGACACCTGTCAATCAATCCACCTACACATCACTAACATTCCAGCCTTTTGCCAATCTCATTTGCATATCAAAACCCGAGCTTGACGAGGAAGGAAAAAACCTGTTTAACCCCTTCACCCACAGACACTAAAATCGAACACATTCCTACGTTAGCGACATTACACATCGCGTGAAGATGTTAATTCATGAATTACCTACGCAATTCATTTACAGGGATAATTGTGATTACAACTTAATCTTAAAAAAACATAGAAACGCTCGTTTAAAAAACACATCAATTATCCTGCCGTAAAAGGGTCATTGACGAGATTGATATTTACACCAAACATAGATATAGACAGGACTAGACCATGCGAGACAGATAACTTTGCAAAAATACAAATGACAAATTTGATTAATTACCTCCCTTGTATTTAACTAACCAAATTAACCCAGCCGTTTTTAACAGTTATCTCCCTTGCACTGTTACCTAACCAGTAACACTCAATGTAATACCAATGAGAAACAATGAACCATTTACTATGTTACATAGAGAAATCAGAACTGACCCCATTCCAGGAGTTTGTTTATCTGGGAATATTTTTCAATCTCAGGGACGGCGTAGCTTTTCCGGCGGAGAGCAGAGTCAAGAGCCTGATTGCAGTTTTGGAGTCGGTTTCTCTAGGAACCTATCTGACGGCACGCCAATTTCTCAGGATACTAGGTTTACTAGTATCTCTGGAGAAGGTGGTTCCATATGCGGCACTCAGGCGCAGGCCAATTCAGATGTATCTAATGTCATTCTGGTCTCAGAGAACAGATCCGTTATCTCTGAGGATACCAGTAAAAGAACCATTAATATTCCACCTTCAGTGGTGGTTATCGGAACAGAATCTCCTGCGAGGTGTTCCTCTACAACCTCCTCAACCTCAGATGTCCATCTTCACGGATGCATCGTTGACGGGTTGGGGAGCAGTATTGGACGATCAGTCAGTGTCAGGGGAATGGGATCGGACCAATGCGCAGAAACATATCAATGTGCTCGAACTATTAGCGGTGGTATTGGCACTTCGAAAGTTCGAGAGTCGGGCAAGCCAAATGTCGACCTGTTTGCGATGAATCAAAACGCAAAGGACGATCACTTACGTGTCACCGATCCCAGACCCGCTAGCTCTAGCGGTAGACGCACTGGCGATAAGTTGGGAGGGAATGTACGCGTATGCGTATCCTCCAACAATTCTCATCCCAAAAGTTCTGGCAAAGATAAGAGAGGCGATGTGCCAAGTACTGCTGATCGCCCCTTATTGGCCAGGCTGATCATGGTTTACGGATCTGCTGGACCTTCTGGTCTGCAATCCAATCCCTCTTCCAGACAGAAGAGATCTAATCTCTCAGAACAAGGGTCTGTACCTTCACGACAGACCAGAAATGTTCAAATTGACTGCATGGATGTTATCAAGCAGCGTGCAGTTGAGGGTGGCTTTTCTGAGCAAGCAGCAAAGTTTGTTGCTTCAGCCAGAAGAGGTTCAACCACGAAGACATAATTATAGAATCAACAAATTTGTAGAGTGGTGTGAGGGAAGAGATATTAATCCCTTTTCTGCATCTGTTCAACACGTAGCAGATTTTATCTGTCATTTATACGAAGTTGACAAACTTGCACCTTCAACCCTAGCAGCATATAAGTCTGCATTAGCTTCAGTCATTCCCAGTCTGGCCATTGAAGGAGTGGAGAATGATACCTTGAATGAAGTTATTAAAGAAATGAGCTATCTGCGACCTAGACAGCCAATTCCTATCCCAGCGTGGAATCTATCTTTGTTCTACAGGTTTTAGGGCATGCTCCCTTTGAACCGATTAGATCTATTGACATTAAACTGTTAACTATTAAATCAGTTTTCTTGGTTGCAGCAGCGTCGGTGAGAAGGAGAAGCGAAATACATGCGCTTTCTGCCGAACAAGACCGTTTTGTCGTCACGGGTGAAGGTTTAAGACTACTTCCACGTCTTTGTTTCCTTGCAAAGAATCAGTCACTTAAATATCCAGGACAGCCGATCAATTTGCCATGTTTAACTAGACATGACCCAAACTCTTCTGCTTGGTGTCCTGTCAGATGTCTGAAAATGTATAAGAAACGTACTGATGAGTGGAGAGATGACCCGAAATCTCTGTGGTTATGTCTCAAAGCTCCTCATTTACGCGCCTCGAAAGATACTATTTCTCGTTGGATAGTTGACGCTATTCAGATGTCGCACAAAATCGCTACAGGAAAGCAGATTGATCGTGCGAATGCCCATCAGGTCCGAGCACTAGCAGCATCATCGGCCCTTTATAAGGGTGTCTCATTAGAGGAGGTGATGTCTGTAGCACAATGGCATGCCGAGTCGTCATTCACTGATTTCTACCTTCGCGACATCTCCAGTGCGCTTAATCCGGTAGCCGTCGCCAATTTGTCGAATCTAAACTAAGCCACTTCCGACCACTACTTCGCACACATCACAAAGTCTTCCACTTACACTGAACAATCGCTATGCACATGACTGAGTACGACCATGGATTGGGCCGAGCTCCTGTGATGATCAAGATAAGATCAAGCACTCAAAATGGTGAGTGTTTACATTAATTAAGTGACTATAAATATGTTTACTTACAGTCAAAATACCAGACTGCTTAGGTAAATAGTCTGGTACAAGAGTATACTTATCCTCTCAAACAGACATTAGACTCATTCCAATTTGAAAATCTAATCGATATATTGATGTTTTTTCAAAATTAAAAGTTGTAGTAGCTTCTTTGTACTCTACTGGACTGCCCTAGCTGAGACTTGGGGCTGACACGGGTCTGGTGGGTGTTGCATCCCCATTGACAGCCCTCTGAATTTTGTGCGGACAAAGAGGGGGGGGGGGGGAGCGCGGTCTAGACCATGGAAGTTTAGCACTCTATGAGTCAGATGGCAGAACCCAAGCGTATGCCAGGGTTTCTAGTCTCTTCACAACCTTCTCTGTTGGATGGTAGATGAGTGCTGGTTCGAGCCTCACCTCCTCCCACCAGCATTTCCTGGCTGTCGAAATCTGGAGTTTATCATAATAGTACATCTGGTAAGTATTATTCGAAGTAGAATAAAAAAAGCATCCGCTTTTGTTTCTACGAGAATTCTTAATACTTACCAGATGTACTATGGCCCCCCTCAGCCGCCCCGCTGAGGTGAGGCTGAGCTGCTTTCGCTGTTTGTTAAGACAAATAAAAGACAAATCTGACTGTGATTGGGAATTGACTCGGTACCTGCGGCTATGGTAATTCCCGGACACAGTATGGGCAGGACCAGGAGAGTGCAGAGTTTTAATTGTTTATTTTGAGCTAGACTAGATAATAGACATTATCATAATAGTACATCTGGTAAGTATTAAGAATTCTCGTAGAAACAAAAGCGGATGCTTTTTTGATTCTGTTAGGCAGTAACAGCTTTCCTTATGATAGTAACAGCTTTCCTGATGATAGCAACAGCTTTCTTTTAGACAGTAACAGCTTTCCTGATTATAGCAGCAGCTTTCCATTAGGCAGCGGCAGATTCCCTGATTATAACAACAGCTTTCTGTTAGGCAGCATCAACTTTCCTGATGATAGCAACAGCTTTCTGTTAGGCAGCAATGTTCAGCTTTTAGCAACACTGCATTCAATGATATAACATGTAAATAATAAGCAGAATTTTGGCTGATGAAATGTGCTTATAAAAGTCTGTTTCGTATGCTTTGTTGATGCTGTTAGTTTCTATTCTCTTGTCGTGTGTTTGTAGTGCCATGAAGCGATTCCAGGATCTGGATAAAAAGGCCACAGTTGACAACTCATCAAGTGATGTCAAGACTAAACATAAAAACACA
This sequence comes from Chaetoderma sp. LZ-2023a, assembly GCA_034401795.1. Taxonomy (NCBI): domain Eukaryota; kingdom Metazoa; phylum Mollusca; class Caudofoveata; order Chaetodermatida; family Chaetodermatidae; genus Chaetoderma; species Chaetoderma sp. LZ-2023a. Next base: position 36,239,597 of record CM067372.1, on the reverse strand, counting down.
ATAACGTGAGTTACATGTAGTAGGTTTATCATTCTGATAATCTCACGTTGTAGGCAATTCACCTTTCCAGAGTATGCACCCATCATATGACGTCATAATCATCTATGCGGTGTGTAGAATGACATCATAATGGATGACGTCATGAATGATGTCGATAAGTACGTCACGAACACATATTTGATGACGGTCTATGCGTTGTTGTACAAATTGTTTGCTTTTACTATCTAATAAATATTCTGTTGGATATTTTGAAACTAATTTGACTGGGCGCTGTTGCTGCTATAGGCAGCAATAGCACCCAGTCAAATTAGTTACAAAATATTCAACAGCTTCCCTGCATAGTTTTCAGGAAATTGATAGATAGGGCATTCAGGGATCGATCAATCCAAACACAGCGAGGTGTGGGTGGAGCTTAGCTAGTGATGGGCGGGGCATAGCTAAAAATGAAAGGTCCATTGTACAAAGATTTAGGCCCAACGGCCTTGATGCTCAACTGCCTAACACTTAAACATCTGGAGCCTATATGTCCTAAGCTATTTACATGTACCTGTATGTCTTTGCAGGAGCACTTGAATGCGCAGTTAGACATGCAATAATTTACTCTGTCTTGAATATGTGAATGTTATTTTGTTTATTTGTAGACAAGTGAGCATATACAGTGGCACAAAGGCTGACGCTTTAAAGATCTGCACATCTGGTGTGGACAGTAATCTAATCGTGTGGGATATGAAGGTAGCTTCATCTTTGTCTGTTTCTATGTTAACCATTTAACCATCAAATTTGTTGAAGAAAATATAAATTTTTCTCATAGAAAATGTCCATTTGCAGAGCAAGAGTAGACTATTTTTGAAAATTTCCCAGTGGAATGACTGGCTTGGTTATCAATCCAGTCATTCCAGTGGTAAATTCTCAAAAATAGTCTTATCTTGTTCTGAAAATGCACATTTCTAAAGCCCACAACAGAAGCTGTTCTGGCCGGCTTGAGTATTAAATGTTTAAGTTTACATAGCCAAATGGAAAACTTTCCTGTTGTATTTCCAGTGAAGATGGATTTACATTTTAGCTCTCCTTGTCTGAGCATGCTGAAGGCCCTGCACTAAACTTACTCCTTGATTCTTGTCCATTGTCCAAAATGGCACAGGTCCTTAATTTTATTTAGACAAATTCTCAAGAACGATTTGATTTTGTATGTGAGGAGCAGGTGTTGGTTGTTTTTGTTGAATATATATATATATATATATATATATACGTAACAGATTTCCATGGGAAAGACCCTGGGTGCTTTGCATGCTACTACCGAGATAAGACCTTGGACATTGTTGTGAACCCCCATCCCTTAAAAATTCCTCAATCCACCCCTGAAAAGATAGTCGTTAATAAGAGGATGAATTTAAAACCATTCTTGTTCATTTCAGTCACTGGAGCGCTCAATCAGCAACCTGAAGATTTGATCTTTGCAACATGTGATCAAGCAGAGCTGTCTCTTAATCCAGAATGAGAAGCTGTTCACTGGTGATGGTCTAGCTATAAAATATATATCTTCATTACTGTACTGCGCTGACAACACGATGTATCTACGTTAGCAAATATAATCCGCCGGAAAGCTTATAATTAGGCTACAGAATATGCTGCTACATAATTACTATATGATATGCATATGTAATTATTTTATTGTAAGGCATTTAGAATCATGTATCTATTGCCTGAATAAGAACCTCTGGCACTAACCATTGCTTCATTTAACCATTTAATCCTGAAATATGTTCAAGAAAAAATTCTATATTTGCCGACTAAGAGAAGATTATGTTTCAAAATTTACCACTGAAATGACTGGCTCGGATATCCGAGCCAGTCATTTCAGTGCAAAATTTTCAAAAATAGTGTTCTCTTGGTCTCCAAATAAATATTTTTCAAGAACAAAGCTGAAGCTGTTTTTGACCAGCTTGCGTGTTAAAGGATTAATTAACCAATATATCTAAAAATGGAAAATTGCTGAATATTTTGAGACCATTTTGCTTAAGGCACCGATAATGTTGAGTCAAATTTCTTTCAAAGAATTTATCAATCAGCATTTTAATTATGATATTGGTAAAATATTCATAAATAGACTAACTAATTAGACTGGTATGTTAAACCCGAGCAAAGCTGCTTAGATTTGCAACTATTACAAATCAAACATGACTAATCCTATATGATCGAAGTCTTAGAAATATTCTTCTGAACATAATTTCTTCCATTCAAATTTCTTATTTTATCCAATAGATTACCTATATATTTTCAGGTAATGTGGTTTTACTGATCACAGACAATTATGGTTCTTAGCATATACAAAGTGAGTTTAGGCGAAAACTCGTACCTACTCTCCGGTAAATCATCTGACTTCAAGTAGATGAGGGTAGATGTACCGAGTTTTTAAAGTACATTTATTTCATGACAAGCGTGTGACTTACTCGACAAACTTTAGTTGCTACTGTAGTAGCTCTACTAGGAGCCTAAACTCACATAAACAGATACTCAATTTGCAATTAGCACAATTCATCTTGCAGGATCACATCAGATATTATCCTGGTAATAATTCTGAAAACTGTTTGACTGACAGTCATTGTTGCCATTAAAACCAACTGTGTTGGTATTCAAGATGGAATGTGTTAAACATGACATGATTTAACACTTTGATGGTCAAGCCGGCCAGAATTGGCCTCTGCTATGGTCTTAAACATTTGCAGACCACTAGCGGACGACTATTTTTGAAAATTTGTTGTCGCTGGTTGCCGGACTCGATAACCAAGCCAGGCATTTGAGTGGAAATTTTTCAAAATAGTTTTCTTCTATATAATATACATTTAATAAGCGAATATTTTACTTTTTCGTGACTGAATTGGCCCATTAAAGGGTTAAGAAATATATTTGTTCCAAAATTGTTTTATACTTTAAATAAAAATGCTGGCATGATATCGAAATGTTGTCCAAATATTGTTTTCATACCCTCCAAAAACTAGTTATGTATTCAATTCTGTTAAATGCATTGTTGTAGCATGTCGATTTTTGGCAATATTCTATGCAATATTGATAGAATAGTCAGACCAAAATAGTTATGTGTTCCGTAACTTGCCATTAGTATTCTGAGTATTCATGCTTTGAAAGTGGCCCGATGAAGCTCTCCTCGCGAAATATAAGCGCTTTCACTCAATGAACTTGAATTTAAAATCGTTAATCCTCTGTTAATGACGAACAGATCTGAATAAAACTTGAGCATGTATTCTGGTCTTAACTATTTACCTTATAATGGAGCCAATTTTTGATTCACTGCCCTATTTTGACTGAAAGTAGTTGGCAGCTAAGCTACCAACAACGTTCAGTCTGATAGTTTTCAAAATATTCAACGGGTCCAAAGTTATTTCAAGTTATTGCACATTGCAATTATTGTCTGGTGGCTTGCAGCAGCGAGATAGTTAAATTTAAAAATCTTTACAAATTGTGGAATGTTCCACATCTAAACTCATAAAGCTATCCAGATATTATATGCCAAACATTTGAACAAAATTTGGAAAACAACAACGGAACAACAAAGAACGTTTGCAGGAATTTTACAATCTATGTTCCAATAAAAATATGCTTGAACTGCATTATCCAGGAAGTAGAACAGACTGACCTAAGTCATATATCAGTGTTAGACTAGATCAAGTTCGAACCATAGTTAGCTAGATCCTGGTCGAACTTGAAATAGTTAACTAGGTAGTTAACTATAGTCGAGCGAGGATCCGAGCTCAGTCGTAAATGGTTAGTACAAAATTTCAAAATGGCAGTCGCCCTCGCTTGCCACGAATAAATGCAGAGAAGGTGTAAATATTTCACTAAATAATTTAGTTTTGATGAAATTATCCTTTCCTATGGTATGTCAATGTTCCTAACGCCCCCATTTCTTTCCACTTTATTTCATATGGACGCTTTTTGACGTCTTAACAGACAAAAATAACCCTGTTAATTGAGACTGGTACCCGGCTCGATATTTTCTGCAATAGTAATTAAATGCGGAATCGGGTACCAATGAATTATAGTTAACTATCCAGCGTCCGACTGAGCATACCAAATATGCATGTCCAGTAAACCAGCTAATTGACCATTTGGTTAGGCAGTCGAACTTGACCCTATTCTATACCCAAATGTCCGCACCTACCGAGTAAGAAGGCCAAAGCACTAAATATTATAAAATATATTACCAAACCCACTGGTCACTTTCTACAATTTACAGAGGGATGGGTTGAGGTGGGTGGGAGGGGGAGTTTGACTAAAGTAAACTTCACAATTCTATAGATCACTATTGAAGCATTTTGGTTTAGGTAACTCAATAAATGACAAATACGTTTGCTTGAACAGTTTACGATTGGTTCTAATTTGAAGATTGACTGTTGACCTTTATTCTCCATGAAATACACCAAGGATGTTGTGTTCTAGTGTAAGCATTGTCTAAATGTTATATTCTCGTGCTTTGATTAGTAAAATCAACCAGACACTAGTCAGGTCACTGCCCGCAACCTATGGCACAAACAAGCTGACCCTTATATGCTGTATTTAAACACCTTAGTTCGAGACTTATTATGACAGCCCAGACAATTGTCTAGACAGATTTCCCTGACAGATTAAAATCTCATCATCACCGCTCAGTTTCTGATTATTGCTTCATGATGTTGCATCAGACATTGTCTCAAAGCTTATTCTGTAGGTGCTTTTTCTGTGACACTTTATCATTGACTAGTTTTGCAGACACTACATCCTCCACTGCCATACCTGAGTGGACAAATGAGGAATTTGAGTTTATGAAACATCACCATTACCACAAATCTATCTTCATCACTGCTTTCCATTTTAATACCTTAATTAATTGCACATCCATGGGTAATGTTGCTCTCAGGATTCTAGTACTAATTAATATGCAAAATAATTCATACTATTCATTATCAAGTGCGGTGGAATAGGGGATTTATTTCTAGCTATACCCCTCACACGCACGCATAGGACCGCCAACTTTGTACCTGTGTTGGAATCGATTTATATACTTTGAACCCAAAATTAGCAGAATCATAATTTCAAGGCAAAGCTTTTGAATATTTAGAAAGTAGTTTGACTCGGGGCTCAAGTCAAGTTAGTCTAAAAATATTCGACCTATTGTTTATTAAATTGTAAATTCATCAAAGACATACAATTTTGATTGCTATGTCAGGTAATATAGGGACGTATTTGATTATGACATCAAATACCTGAGCGACTGATCAGATTCCTCTGAAATTAGTCATTTCATCGACAAGACACATGCACAGAAAAGCTGTTGAATATTTTGAAACTAATTTGACTGGAATAAGCAACAACAGCTCTGACTCGAATTAATTGCACATTTTTTAACAGAATATTCCTTACATCATATAGAATTTGTCATCTCTGGTCTTTGAGAGTTAAAGGGTTAAGGAACCACATAGACTTAATATATCCTCCACATACATCTATCATATCTTCCCACCCAGGCCATAGGCAGCAACAGCACCCAGTCAAATTACTTTCAAAATATTCAACAGCTTACATGTATATTTTTTCTGAAATTTGAAATTCTGAGAGTGCAGAGATCGATCGATTCCAATACGGGCACGGTGTGGGTGGAGCTTAGCTAAAGATAGGCAGAGCATAGCTAAAACTGGAAAGGTCCATTGTATGTAACCATGTGACGTGTTAGCCATACAGCTCTAAAGAAATGTAAATGTCTGCTCAGCAATGGACCTTTCCATTTTTAGCCATGCCACGCCCATCTCAATCTAAGCTCCACCCACACCATCTCCGTGTTGGGATCAATCGATCTCTGAACTCTCTGACCATCGAATATTTTGAAATTAATTTGACTGAGTGCTGTTGCTGCCTATGGCAGCAACAGCACCCAGTCAAATTAGTTTCAAAATATTCAACAGCATGTTTATTAAATAGCAAAGACACAATTCATACAACGCATTAGACTATTAAGCGGTAAAGATGGACTATTTGGAATCACTCGTGATGTCATAAATTATGACGTCAGCATACACGTCACTTATAATTATGACGTTAGATGATTGATGGATAAATGTTGAAAGGTGAATTGCAATAATGCTCTTGACCTGTCATGAGATGGTTAACTGTCAGTAATTATAGTCCAGTAGATAACCATAAAGATGTGTGCATGTTCTGTACTCACCAAGTGACTTAAATACTGTAGTTTTGTTCCTATATGCCGTTTTCATACCGTTTATCACCTCACCAAGTTCTGCATATACTTTTGCCTGCATGAGAACAATTATACCTGTAATCAAATTGTCAGGGAATATTTACCTTTTTGCTATATTTAATAATCATGAATCTGGAGTTTATGAAGAATATGCATGCACCACAGTTGTGATTTCAATGAACACCCATGTAGAAACATCCATGATATATGACCTGATCATCAGTGACCAACTCATGTCATATGTCTGAACTTTCAACACCTATTTAGAGACAGGCATCCACAATCACTTATTTTGAGACAAGTTCTCAACTCGAACATAATGCCATTGTCACATGGAGATGATTGAATTATCCATAGATCATTTCAGTTAACCAATTTTACTTTTGAAAGTGTCCTGTACTATCAGCAATCCGCTGGTCACTGGTCAGAACAGGTAATCTGTTCCTGAAAATGGTATGTATGATTACTGTATCCCGCGGCTATAGTAAAAGAAACATCCTACAGCTGCAATCAGTCCTTCTTTGCTTTTGCCCACCGTGTCTTGTCCTCAGCCGAAATCCTTAGCTTCCTCAAGTCCATTCTTAACTTGAGTGTATCGATACCTGCTTTCTTGAGGTCACCTCGTAGCACGCTTAGCAGATTTATGCAATGATGTCCTCTCCTGGCTTTGTATTTGCTATTTCTGAGTAGGGCAAATTCGACAGCTCTCTGTGCTGGTGTGTCTTCTGGCATCCTTAGCACATGGCCAAACATGGACCATCTTTGCTGGGAAACTTTTACAGAGAGTGGCGATGTATTACACATCTTGTATAGGTGCATCATTGGAAATTATGCTCTCTGGCCATCGTGGCTGGCATCGAGCTTGTCTAGAGATGCCTTGGAGCTGGCCAGCTGTTACAGTTATACTGCATCAAGGATACGCAGTTTGCATTGTATAAACGTAGTCTTCTTTATCAAGGGCATATATGTTGTTCCCCCATGACGCAGCAATGTCAGCAGTACTGCAAAGCAGTGAGCCCAGGATTGTACTTTTCCTATGGTTCGCCGCCATGAAGTGGATCGTCATTTTCTTTAGTTTCATGTTTTGTAGACAGATATATGTGGGTGAACTCTGTTTTGGATTCATTCATAAAGAGATTCTCAAAATAGTATTAACAAGAATATTTACTTTAGTAAATCAGGGGGAACAATCCACCCAACTAAGCTTGTGCAGAGACATCACCGTTGCCATTATCTTATATGGGTTGACTTAGCCGAACGTACGGATGCATCTCTAACTAGTAGTTACCTCTGTTGAACCTAGGTTTTTGACGACTAAGATGAATATTCTCAAATAACAAACCTCTGATAGAATGATATCCCCTGCTTCCTTATTGGCTCCCTCATAGCTGTCCACGTACACCACTGATGATGTCATGAGGTCTGAGGGCAACTCTCGTTTAACAGGCTTACTAGAACCCACAGCTGTTGATAGAGGGAAATAGATCAAATAATAGAAATGAACGAACGAGGAAAATAAACCTGGACAATTATAATGGCATGCTTGTACATAGTGGATTGGTTTTTGCGTGTTTCTATAATGGACGTTGCAGTTTATCCATCCATCATATGATGTCATAATCAACTAAGTGACATGTAGAATGACATCATAATCAATTACCTCATGAATGACGAAGATAAGTGTGTCATGAAAGCATAATTGGTGACAGATTAAGCGTTGTACGAATTGCATGCCTATTATTTAATAAACATGCTGTATTAGGATGTTGCTGTGTGCTTAAGGTTGTTCAGCCCATATGTCTGCTTCTTCATTTTTCATTGACTTATATGATGGATGCACATGACTTCCATTTTGTACTCCCAAGTAAAGTAGTACTTAATTTCCTGATCTTGCCAGAAACGATCCAGTGCTACCTCGAATTTAAACACAGAATCTGTGTTTACTAATGCATTGGGGAGGCTGTTCCATACATTGCTGTTTCGCCTTGTAAACGAATATTTCCTTATATCCAGTTTTACCCTTTCCTTCGTACCCTCAGGCTATGGCCTCTTGTAGAGCTATTTTCTATTACCTCAAACATGTTGTCTGTCACCTCTGTGTCACACTCCATTCAGGATTTTATAAACTTCTATCATGTTACCTCTCAGTCGTCTGTATTTGAGGGTTGGCAGGCCGAGCTCCCTGGGTATTCCAAATCTTTCAAGCTTTGTTGCCTGCTTCTGTACATTTTCGACCACCAGGGTTTCTGTCTTACTCTGTGGTCCCCACACACTGACTGCATATTCAAGATGTGGCCTCACCAATGCTTTGTATAGGTAGGTGAATATCTCCTCATCAAGATATGTAAACGTTCTTATTAACCCCATAATGCTGTTTACTTTGTTTACTTGCGCTTGCCTGTGTGCCTTAAATGATAGGTGGTTGTCGATGATTACACCAATATCTTCTTTCTTTATCCACAAACTCTCTCATTTTGTTTATATAAATGATAATCTCTCTTTATTTGCTCCTAGTGTTTTTGGCTCTGTATTGTCATTACTTTACATTTGTCTGGATGAAACCTCAATAGCCATTTATCTGTCCAGTTCTCAAGTGCATCTAAATCATTTTGCATCTCATCATCGGTGCCCTTTATTTCTTTGTATAGCTTGGTATCGTCTGCAAAGAGATATGTTGCTGCCTTCACAACATCTGGTAAATCATTTATGTAAAGAACTAACAATACTGGGCCTAATACAGTAAATACACTACCCTGCTGGATTCCACATGTCACAATTTTTGTTGTCTGTTTGACAAGAAGTTTTCAATCAACGTGTTTAGCTGTTGTGTTATGCCATAATGTCTTAGCTTTGCTGTTGAATATTGTGAAACTAATTTGAATTGGTTCTGTGTCTGCATTGCTGCCATTGACAGCAACAACATCCAGTCAAATTAGTTTCAAAATATTCAGTTAATTTCAAAATATTCAACTGCTTGTATAGTTTTCTGAAAATTGATAGGGAGTTCAGGGATGGATCGATCCCAACACGAGCGATGTGTGGGTGGAGCTTAGCTTGAGATGGGCAGGGCATAGCTAAGCCTGACAAGGTCCATTTCCATGTGGGTACTAAGTGGTGGCTTCCTGTTTGTGTCCTTATGTTTGCGTGCGCACCTGTTTAGACTAAATATTAAGTCTGCGTGTATGCAAGCGAGCATGTGTGTACTATGTAGTGTTTGTCTACAGGTGTATGAGTGACTGTACGTTGGCTATGGATACCATGCATGCATCAATGCAGTAGCTACGTACCTTAAATGTGTATGTTTGTGTTTTGTTTATACTATTATTGTGGTGTTGGTTGTTCCATGTGGTTCTAATATCATTAACCTATATCCCTTTTCTAAGTTCAAATTAATCCAACACTACCCACCATCCACCAGGTCATATCTTCTCGCTTGCACACGTGTTGGCACGCGCAATGGCATTTCCAGCGCATGTAGGGATCCACCCCACCTACCCTCCAGCATGGCGCGGCCTTTGCCTCACAACACCTACACATATCCCAGTAAGATTTCAACTAAATAATACATCCATAAATGCAGGAGACACTGAGATCATCTAAATTTGAAAGATTCCCCGAAATAGGACGTGTCATTTTTTTTCTCCAACACCGACATATATTCCAGTAACATTTCAACTGATATTACACCTGAAATGGTGGCGGCACACAGTGAGGTTATCTCAATTTGAGAAAAATCATTCTGTAGGAGGACGGATGTGTTGTTTCTGCTTCAACACCAAGCACTGTTGACATACCATTAATATGCGCTCCCGGTTTAACCCAAGCCGCCTCAAGCACAGGTGTGCTAGAAAATGTTACTGTGACAATAACATCAGCTCCCCTGACCGCCTCCTCTGCTGATTCACAAACGCGACCACGCCCAATCTGTCTAACCAATTCCACTGCATTTCCATATGTCCGGTTGTAGACACGAATCTACGTCAGAGATAACAGGAAAGGTTTAATTAAGCCGCTCTTGTGTCAACGTAATCCTTTAAGGGTCAAGTTGGTACAAAAAACAACCTCTGTAGTGATCTTGAGAAATGCCCATTTGCAGGCTAAGAGAAGAATATTTTTGAAAATTTACCACTGGAATAACGGGCTCGGTAACCGAGCCAGTCATTCCAGTGGTAAATTTTCAAAAATACTCTTCTTGGTCTGTAATTGGACACTGTCTAAGCAGAAATTTGAATTTTCTTGACCATTACACTTTTGATGAATGTCCATTTGAAGGATAACAGAAATCTTCTTTTTTTTGGTGTAAATTTTCGTTAAAATCTACAAAAATACTTTTTGGCTGCAAAGATCAAAATTACCTTGAAAGGTATTGGCAATTAAATGGTTAATTGAAATAAATAATATTTTGAGTGCTTTAATGCCTGTTGACACAAGAGGGCTCAACTCGTTTCTATCTTTAACAAGTGTATTGCATTTAAGCAAGCGCATATAACGTACTATGCCTACTAGCCCGGGCTGAGAGTGAGGTAAGCGCAACTCGGTAGTGGGATTTTATTTTAGTTTAATTTTTATCTCAACTTTCGTGCCAGTTAGCTGAGCTATAGCAATCACCCCATATCCGGTGTGTGGTCATCTGTATGTCTGTCCATCCATCCTTCACAACGATGGCACGTGCTGTTATTTGAGGATATAGATCAGCACTGATCAAAATGTTATAATCAAGAGGGTGCCATACCGAGAGCTTAAACCATTCTGTATGTTTTGCACATACTTTTAGATAGACCATCAGATATGTATCTATATAGATATTTATAGTTAACTGCAACTTACTTCTTTGAAATAATAGAGTGAGGTAAGAGCGTAGTAATGAGACTTTGCCTGAGTTCCTGCTCCTATCAAACACAATATCTCTGGATTGGCTGGCGATAAATACTGGAAGAAAATAATAAATATACTATCTCGATGAATAAATTAATGCCTTAATTTTCTGAATGTCCTTGTTCGTGAGAAGTATTACTGAAATTAAGTTGTTTATGCAAGCAATTGACCTTTCCAGTTTATCCATCAATCATATGACGTCATAATCAAATACACGAATGACATAGATAAGTTTGTCATGAACGCTTAATTGATGACGGACTAAGCGTTGTACGAATAGATTGTCTACTATTTAATAACAACAGCACTCAGTCAAATTAATTTCAAAATATTCAGCAGTTTACCTGTAGCTACATTTTTCTGAAAATTGATAGTCAGGGATCGATCGATCCCAATGTGGGTGAAGTGTGGGTTGAGCTTAGCTAAAGATGGGCGGGGCATATCTAAAACTGATTCCTCCATTAATGAAACAAGCCCGTGAGACAGGCCGATCTTTAGACTGAATAACGAATTACTTTCTAGCAATAAGATTCGAACTGAATTACGGTCTGGACTGTGATTCAAACTGAATAACGGTCTAGAAGGAAATTCAATCGTCATCTGAATTACGATCTGGACCGTGATTCAACCTGAATTATGTTCTAGCAGGTGGCATCATCCAAATTACGTTCTGGACCGTGATTCAAACTAGATCGTGTTCTAGCATGCGATGTCATTCGAATTATGGTCTGGAGCGTGATTCAAACTGAATTATGTTCTTGCATGTGATATCATCCGAATTACGGTCTGGACTGTGATTCAAAACCGAGTTATGCTCTTGCATGTGATGTCGTCTGAATTACGATCTGGACCGTGATTCAAACAATTATGTTCTAACATGTGATGTCATCCGAATTATGGTCTGGAGCGTGATTCAAACTGAATTATGTTCTTGCATGTGATATCATCCGAATTACGGTCTGGACTGTGATTCAAAACTGAATTATTTCTTCTTGATTTGATAGCGTTACTTTTGATTTTCATTTGACTTTAATATGTTTGTGTCAATTTTAGCCTAATTTGCTTTTTAGATTTAATTTCACAGACATTGTCCTCCCCCAGACCAAAGCCCAAGTTATATCTTTACCCAATAAAATGTACCCCCCCCCCTACTCCACCCCACCCACCACTCCCCTTCACACCACAACCCTAACACCACCACGGCAACACGCGAATATGCCTTTCGACAGTACATTAGGAGACAGCAACAACGCCACATTCAGCAAACTTGGTTTTGTTTATTTTAGTTTTCAAAATATTATTTAAATCTATGAGACACGGGGCCTATGGATAAACTTCTGGTCGTCCCCGAAAAAAACACACACAAAAAGTTGATGGACTGCTGGCGCAACCTATGCATCATACCTTAGTAGCTACCGCGGACATTGCTGCTGTTCTCATAGCAGTGATAACTTCGCCGTCCATCACCTAGAATAGAAAGGTCAAACTGAACGTCCATATGATTCATAATCTGTGCACTTTAGATATGGAATGAACACCATGTAAGAATAGCGCTAGATTGATAATGAAATTATATTTGTCTCTGTAATCACTCAGTCTTATTAGCTCACCTGGCTTGAAGCCCATGTGAACATATACCGTGGCAATCATCCATCCGTCAACTTTTTCTCTAAACGACTTCTCAAGAATTACTGGGCCGCTTTGAATAATATTTGGCAGGACGCATTCCTAGGGCATAGAAATCCGAGTTTGTTCAAATGAAGCCGATTGGCCAATTCGGTCGGCTGTCGTTTTGGATGTTGGCCAATTGTTATGAACCTCTTTAAAAATCTCCGAAACTGCTTTGGAGAATCGATTCAAATCTAATGAAACATCATCTAGGGCAGCAGCCGAACCAAGTATATTCAAAGAAACTTGATTGGCCAAATGCTTCGGCGGCCATCTTAGATGACCTAATTTTGCAAAAAATGACTTCTGCAGATCCACTAAGTGGATCGGGCAGAAATCTTAGAGATATGATTAGGGACTAAGGGCCATTAAAGTTATTTGATGGATTTTGAAGCCGAAATTGAGTTTATATTGGTTCTGGGGTTATGCTTGGTTCAAAATTTTCACATTCAAAACTGTCAGATAAACGGCTTGGCTATCATCTCCCGTAGTTGGCATAAAGCAATGGGGAATTTAAAATGGCTTCTCGAAAACCACTGGAACTATTTTAACCAAATTTGGCAGGACACATCCTTGTTCTTGTTGTATTTATGACCAAACCGTAGCATTCTACTTCTAGTTGAAATACCTATGTTCCAGGTGAGCGATACAGGTCCTTTGGCCCCTTTGTTGTATCCCCTGATAACGCAGGTTACGGGGCCACTATGGCCTGGCATGGTCCCAGTACCGGCACAGTAACGTGTGCCATCAAGATCTATTATTCGGGCGATTGCTTAAGGTAGTCATGAATCGATAAGTTTATTGATGCCTTATTAGTTGAAACTTTATTTAATGCGACAGTTGTTAAATCTATTGTCTATAGGCCTACTGGCTGGATATTTTCATACAAAAGGACTGTCATCTGACCATTTATTCAATTCACCTTTCCAGAGTACCCACCCATCATATGACGTCATAATGAACTGCGTGGTGTGTACAATGACATCATAATAAATGACGTCGATAAGTACGTCACGAACGCATATTTGATGACGGTTTAAGGGCTGTTGTGCAAATTGTTTGCTTTTACTATTTAAAAAATATTCTGTTGAATATTTTGAAACTAATTAGGTACAAAATATTCAACAGCTTCCCTGTATAGTTTTCAGGAAATTGAAAGCTAGGGCATTCGGGGATCGATTAATCCAAACACAGCGAGGTGTGGGTGGAGCTTAGCTAGTGATGGGCGGGGCATAGCTAACAAAGGAAAGGTCCATTGGCCGATATATCTTTTGCATTTACATGAATAGACTGTATGCAAGCTGTATGCACGCAAATGGGCACGCACGTTCAAATTCCAGCCATAGTATTTTATGCGTGTAATTGTCAACGATATGCTCATAAACATAAACTATAATAAACATATTGCTGTCGGTTAAAGTGATGATATTGAGAAACCACATCTGGCAACAGTGAACACACCCATGTATGCCCTGTAAACTATGCATGTATTCGTTTCTAATAACTGTAACCGTTAACACCCAAACTGTCCAAGAACGGGTTCTGTAGTTGTTTTGAGTAATGTCCAATTACAGACTAAGAGAAGACTATTTTGAGAATTTACCATTGGAAAGGTTGGTTCGATAACTGAACCAGTCATTTCTGTGATACATTTTCATTTTGCTCTGCAGATGGACATTTTCTATGAGAAAGTTGAAATGTTCTTGAGCAGATTTGAGTGTTATTAGGTTAATAGACGTAGTTCTTTTCCACGTCAGTAACGTCCCCTATAGCGCTATCTATGTACTTCCCCGGCACTATTATCTCTGTATTCCCATTGACCATTACACAAGTTTCAGCTCAACAAGGGTTGTTTGAAATAATATATTCGCATGATGCATCCGCTGCTACCAATCAAATTAATTCTAAAACACCCACACGCACGCACGCACGCACGCACGCACGCATGTACACACGACCAACTCATCTCATCACTTCTAATGATTTCCAATGGATGAATACAATCATAAGTCGTCCAATATAGGCGAGGGTCAGAATTTAATGCACCCATCAACCACACACCAACATCATATATCATTGGAAAGGCCTGAATCTCTACTTTCAGAACATATATGATGTGGAGTGCTGCTGTGGTGCAATTTCCAATAAAAAGAGGGAAAACAAGGAGACCCTAAAACCCAATTTTTGCTCATTTTACGTTATTGATTTTTGGGAAAATAATACCAGACATGCTTGGAAGCGTGTCAGAGGTAACAGTCAACTCATTACCCTGGGTAAAATAATATCCAGGTCCATTTTGAAATCCATCATAGCATGTCTGTCTGTCTGTCTTTATTTGTTTGTCTGCAGGATAATCCCTGAGAGGAAGAAGGTTGAATTACCAAATTTGGTACATAGCTGCCCGATGTCATTGGGTAGAAATAGTTACAGTTTGAGGTTAAAAAGTCAAGGATCTAGGCCATGGTATCACTCGGTGGATGGCATGTTTTGGCAGAATGCGAGAAAGTAGAATTGCCGCATTTGGCACATTGCTTCATAATATCTGTGTGTAGAAATGGTCAGTACCTCTCTCAAGTGCCCTTTAGTTAACTATTTCGACCAATCAGACATAATATGACAAATTCTTTATGCCGTAAGAAATTTTATCTTAAATATTTTGAAATCAATTTGCCTGGAATCCATTTTACCCGTGTCAGTAACATCTTACATGTTTAACAGTTTTCCTTTATACATGTAGTTGCCCTGAAGTTGATATAATGGGGATTTCATTGTTTAAAGCGTTAAACTAACTTCATTTAACCAGCAGCCAATTATATCTAGACCAGATTGTGCCTTTACTTCCAATAATGGTAGTTTTTAATATAATTATTGTTGAGCCCATCCATCTTAAAGAACTACAATCATTCAGACCTCGTAACCATTTACTATAGCACATTGGTGGATTTATGTGACAACCTGTCTTAGTGACTATTGCGATTATCTGTGTCTATTATAAGCACATTTGACTATATTATGGCAATATGCAATCCATGGCCATCAAGCCACTGCCATTTTAAATTTACCTTTCATCAATGTACCGAAATGTGAATTCAGCATTACATTGATATGTATGGCTATCGTCACATGATTCCTTGTAAGGGATAACAATAATACGGTTATGCCTTACAGGGAAGCATGTCATGATAGACATATAAATATGATTTGATGTTAATAATTCCATATAGCACAATATCTACCTACACTTTACTAATCCTCATCATCCGCAATGTCACTAAAATGTGTGTGCTTATTTCTGCAATCTTCACTTTCATTGCAGAAGCACAACTCTGTGCATGGTCAGTTTTGTCGACTACGCATACAGTTTATTCCACACACGCTTTTTTCCTGCACATGCACCGATGGGACCCTCTAGTACTTCAAAAACCATAAGACCTTTGCAAAATACCGACTGTGTGTCCTCCTGTTGCCAACCGTGATCAAATGGAGCCCCGAGGTTTTACATGGCAATATAGGAGTTCATCCTGATTTTAGTTTGCCACGATACTCGTTTAACATGCTCTACACTGCTAGTTTCACAAGGGAGCATCTGTATAACATTCGTCTGGTATGCCAAACGTACACGTAGATCATCAAGGTTCTTGTGAGCCACTTTTCTCTGGGTTCATATAGTACGGCTATGAGTTTTCTAGCAGTGGCAACCGAATCAACATCCTGACCTGACAGAGCTGTAAGATCGCTAAAGTCATCAGACCTATTGTAAAGAAGTGTAAATAGCGATTTCTTGCCGATACTGAAGAATGCAGATGTACTATCACAACCAGTTATCACATGTGAAGCAGGCAATATCTGACAAAATGTTGTTGACAAATCGAATGTGCAAATTGAATGTATAGGAGTGTAACATCGCAGATCGATATTATTAGTCACAGTCACAGTCTGAATCCTGAATTCCTTCGTATGATTCATCCTAGTGAACCGCGAGAACTAAAACGTCTGTGTCTGGTGATTTGATCACAATCCTGCCTTCTATATTTTCTGATTGGAATGTTGCGTCAGCATGTATTGCATGAAACAACATGCATGCATCTGCTTCTTCATTGTCACTATATAGTGCCTGGGAATCTTCTGTTCCAAGTGCATGAACTAATTTGACATGTTGAGAATCAGCAAAACTGCCAGCCAAGTATACGGTGTTCTCGGGATTGGACGCAAGTTGTTGTGGCGAATTCTTAACCACAAAGTCACAGAAACCTAATCAACTTCTGTTTGTTTAGTGGGACATTCAAGAACTTTTTCCACTGAGGAACTGACTGACAAGCAATTACTTCATGCTCCAATGAACCTAAGCTATGGCTACAAATGTTTGCCGGACGATCTCGCTCTCCACTCTTAACTGACAATGAATTGTCATATCTATCAAACACTTATATGAAGGTAAACGCATTCTTAAATCCACACATTATGTCTTTCATGTAGCTCTCAGCAAGAGTAGTAAATGAGCAATATTTAGTCCATCAAGAACTTGAATGGTAGCCATTGCGTCTCTTATATACACTGCCCGATGTTTATCAAACGGTTGAAGTTCATGTTGCTTTGCAGTTATCTCTTCGAGCTTGTGACCTAGTTCAGCTTTATTCGTTTTCCACATCCTTCCATCATCATGGACGAGAGCTGTTGGTACAGGTCCAATGGGATGCGAAAGCACGCTATCTACAGTTACATACTCACGACTCCTTGCCAAAGTTAGTACATGGCGATAGACTAATTCAGGAGTGACATGCACGGCTATGCGTTTTTCAACATTAAGACTAATTTTGGTCTTTGCTGTCGTGTTGGTAAATGTCTTTAGATTTTATTTTGCGAGTGTGGAGTAAAAACTGCTAATTTTACCCACTAACAAGGTACTGTCAACAAATCTTTCCATCCTACTTTGTCCTGTAGCAATAGCTGACAGTATGCTTTCTTGAAAGCCAGAGGTTGCAAGTACACCTGTAGATATGTTGAGCAGTTCATTTGGATGTGTGTCTACATCAAACTGATTTGTCATTCTTTCTCTCAGATGTGATGTTAAGATTGTAACATGTTGTTCATCACGTTTCATAGCAGCTGGTAGCATTTCCTCATGGATATATTCATCCTCTTCCTTCGTTAAACTTGCACACTCTCTCATGATGGAAACATATTCACCCAAAATATCTTTCGTCACAGACCACCAAATAATGCATATTTCTTGCTATGATGTCAAACGATGCCACCGCAGCCTTTGGAATCTTTAATGATCGTCTTCCTCGGTCCCTATGTCAGACCAAATACCATTGAAGTGGCCAGGCTTTCGTCGGAAAGCAGTGTCCTGACTGGAATGCATGCTGAATCTCAGCTGGAAGGCTAAGCATGTCCAGCAGGTATAATGGTGCCCATCGTAAATAATGTGTACGGTTTGTTGCAAAGTAGTACGGTAACATATGACTCTGGCTACTGAGATGGCGAGACCAATCACCTCCACGTTCTGCCCAAATATTTTGCAGAAGGATTTGTACACTTTGGAGAAACATGTCCCATATCTGAATGTTGGTGACTGAATATCTTAATTGTCGATACATTTCAAAGTGTTCTACAAAGTGCTCTAGTAATGAATGATTCAAGTCTATGATCATTTCTCTTAAATTTTCCTCATGTTTCCTGATTGCAGTCTGTGTATCTACCAACATCTGCCAAAATGATAAGGGATGCCTTTGAGAATGCCATTCTTTTCACACCATTTGCAGAGACCGCATAACCACAGCTCTGATAAATCCTCATGTGCTAGCGTTAGTCCACGATCAGCACGGTTGAATTGTTTTCCTTATAGCATCTAATCCACTATGCATCCAGCATAGACCTCTGAATCTGCTAATACGTCTCTTAAGTCCCCCATCCGCCCATAATTTGACAAGTACTGCTATGTAGGTGGGGCGAGCATGAAAGCCACCTAAGCGTTTTGTGTGTGTCTGGAATCCCTCATGTGCGGTCGACTTTACCTGTTGCTCATTTTGGCATACAGTTGCAGGTCCATGGTTTGAACAGAATTAATTTGACCAAGTGTATTAGACATATCCTTACATTCTTTCATTGTAGTGTATACTGTTTTCAAACCAGTCAGTTTAACGTCTATAATGGGTTCATAGGCAATAGCCAGAATGGGATCTCCTGTGTTATATTATATTCAATGTCACTAGTGTGACCAGGAAGAAGAATCACTTCACGAGGTAGTAATCTCAACAGAGGTCATGCTGTGTCACAGATGGTATTCATACTAGTGGATTATAGCGCAGTTATTTACTTTGTAGCACGTTCCTTACGAGATGGTTCTGGTCGCATAGTAGGTTTGTTGCAATACCTGCATTTAGTCCAGGAGCTAAAGCTAGGTCAGAATCGTGACGTAGCACACCCAGTATTCGGAAGGTCTGACACTTGCTGTGGCTTGGGGGACATGTCCCACACATTTTAAGCCCTGTTGTACAAACAAATTGTGGTAGCACTAATTAGTTATCCTGATTTCTTTGCATAGGGGGTCTAGGCTTTGGCTGTATCCACAGTGCACAACGATATAAGCATGATCGTGTCATAACTCAAAGTAATATCGTATTAGATTCACCATATATGATATTTAGACGGATATCGACCTAACATATATCCAACATACATTTTGCATGCATATACCAAAGGCGAGGGTGAAATGTGAAGGTTATATTTTATGTATGTATACTAACTCCATCATAGAATCTGTAAATCCTGAATTCAATACGGTGTATACGGTCATGAAACAAGTTCAGAGAATGATGACAACACTAGGACAGAATGACTCGGTCATTACATTCGACTTGGCCATATATGTCAAGACAAAGGAGATACAGTGGCGATATAAAGAAGAGTTTAGTGACACTGTGATCAGACTGGGGGGATTCCACATTGCGCTAAACTACTTAGCTGTTATTGGAAAGATGTTTGATGACTCTGGTTTAGAAGATCTCCTCATAGAGGCCAACACATATGGTAGCAGCACGGCTGCTGCTCTACTTAAAGGGAAGTCATATAATCGAGGAGTGAGGGCTCACAAATTGGTTATGGAACCGCTGCTGCGATTACAATGGCAGTCTTTTTCCAAATGGGTTCAACAAAATGGACAACATGAAGACCACATTACTCCAACAGAATTGGAGAGTCTGGATGAGAAAATTAAGATGTGCCGAAGCAGCATTGACGACTTAGACGCACTGCAAGAAAATTTCAAAGAGGTGTGTATGTACGTGAATAAATTGCAATATCTGTTCAAATCCTTTAAAGTTGAGTCAAGCTCGAAATCACACCTGTTCGCATTTTGGAACTCATATATACATATGGTAGAGCTGCTGCTTGGATTCATAAGAGCTGAGAGAACTGGAGATTGGCAGGCACACCTATCTGCTACTGCTGCTATGGTGCCATATTTCTACCAAGTATGCAAGATGGCAGCCAATATATCTTGCGGACATGAAGATGCTTCCAAGTACACATCCCCATGTACATGAACAATTCTTGAATGGAAATCATTCTGTAAGTCGCTCAGACCATCCATTCAATCAAGTGTGGACAGATATGGCCTTAGAGCAATCGATTAATTTGGATTCCAAAAAGCGAGGTGGTATTATTGGAATAACACAAAAGCCAGGAGCTCTGGAGAGGTGGTTTTTAACTAGCCACGAGAGGGCAGCCATAACAACGGTCACAAAGCAAATGTGTGGGTTACAAGATAGTCACATGTTTGGAGTAAATAAGGAAATGGGGACTAATCGAATGAACAGGGATGAAACCGATGTGCAGAAGATACTTTCGATGTTCTCATCAGATATAATGACCAATCCCTTTAATATTGCGGAAAACGACGACAGCGAGTGTTTTCCGCTTGTAAACATTGCAACTGGCGTGGTATTGCCTAGTGAAATCGCCAAGAGACTTGTTTCCGCCTGTGACATTGGTAAGGAGATTATGGAAAATTTTGTTCAGGAGCGGCTGGACACTAACACGAGAAGCTTTTGGGACACGTTGCCACACTTAAAACTTAAAACATTTGCCAGCCTAGCACAGAAGAAAAAACTCAAAACAAATGATGAAAAAATTCACAATGTGAGATCTGACCGCGAACTATTTGGTCGATTAATTATTGCCGCAAGGTCCAGAGATGTTGATTTAAAACTAGTGATAACGTATGAACTGTCTGCTGTTCCACTATCATTGTCACATACGGATGGGACTCTAAGAAAGAATGTGAAAAGTGTTTTGTTAAGTGAACTAGAAAAGGAGGTAAATGTTGATGGACGGCTTCCACCTGTTGACAAGACAGGCGCAACAGCTTATGTAGTAGATGGCATGGCAATTGTGCAAATGGTTAAAACTACGTCTACATTTGGAGAATTGGCTGATAAATACTGGCACATCTTTACAGTTCCACTGAATGAAGAAGACTGCAACAGAGTAGATATAGTTTTTGACAGATATGATAGACTGGAATCTCTCAAAGCGGAAGAGCGGCTAAAACGTGGGTCATCAACAGCATTGGAAGTAAAGATTGCTGGAGAAAATACTCCCGTTCCAAAGCAATGGGCCAAGTACATCAGCAATCCAAGCAACAAAAGTAACCTGGTTGCATTTCTCAGCAAGCGGTGGCGTGATACTGGTCCAAATATGCTATCTGCCGACAATTGCGTCATTCTTGCTGGTGGCTTTAACGATGGAATGGATGTTGTTGTCATTTCAGCGAACAATTCGTCGTATTTGGAAGAACTTCGATCAGATCATGAGGAAGCAGATACGCGTATGATGTTGCACGCGCTACACGCTTCAGAAGACCACATGCGTGTTGTTATACAGTCTCCTGATACAGACGTGCCAGTACTTAGTATATATACGTATCGTTCGCTTCACTGTTCTGAACTATGGTTCCGTACGGGCACAAAGGACAAATTGCGATACATACCAATACATACATACTGGGCCCAGCTATCTGTCTGTCTTTGCCTGGGTTTCATTCTCTTACAGGTTGTGATAGCACTAGTGCATTATTTGGAGTCGCTAAGAGAAAAGCATTCAATCTCTTAAAGTCATCTGAATGTCATCAGCTTAGCTTAGCCCAACTCGGCGAACATGTTGACTTATCACCGAATACTGCAATTCTATGTGAGAAATTTGTCTGTGAGTTGTATACCACCAGGGATGTGGGAAAGACAGCTGATGAAACCCGTTATCGGCTCTTTTGTCAAAAGAGACAAAGAAATGAAAATCTTCCACCTACATCGAATAGTCTAAAGCATCACACCGAAAGGGCCAATTTTCAAGCTCTTGTTTGGAGACGTTCATTGCAAGCTGTTCAGAATCTTCCATCTCCAAATGGACATGGCTGGAGTATAGTGGATGGTCTACTCAAGCCTGTTCTAATGTCAAAGGATCCTGCTCCATTTGGATTAATTGAACTCACATCATGTAGATGTCAAAAGTGTGCCTGCAAAAGAACAGATCTCTGTCAATGCAAGGCTAACAATCTACTCTGCACTGAAGCATGCCTTTGTATGGGAGGTGAAATGTGTGACAATGTTCAGCATACAATTGTCGAAGATGACTCTGACACGGATGAGTAGCATTCTCTCATTTGCTCACGTGATAAATATGTCCTGCCAGCTTGTGTAGACATGCACTGCATGTCAGTTAAAAGTTTAATTATGAAAAATGTAGAAAACATGGGCATTGTTGTAGCTAAGGTATTGCTAGTCACAAGAAGACCTAAGTGCCCCAATATGTACAAAGCAACATACGGGTGTCTTAAACGAGGTTGATTATGTATAAATCTGCGATATACGATCAGTCCTTTCCATTTTGGTTAAGATTGTATTGATATAACATGCGCTTAAGTTTGTGAAAAATTTACCATTGTGAAAACTGTTTGAGAGCTACATTCAACACCTATTGTAAATGGGCTTCTCACGGGTTAGTGATACCACAATTTTCTTGTACAACACGGCTCAGAATATACCCAAGACATCGGTCTAGCATAATATAGAGACAAACCTTCTGGATACTGGGTGTGCTACGAAACCATTCTTCTAGACCCCTTTTGAAAATTGGCTCCCGGACTAATTAGTGAGTATGTCTCTGCAGTAAGTTTCAGACTTTTCTCCTGTCTACGTTTAATGGGAACAGTAGATGTTTGATCTGTTCCAAGAGATTGCTGTTGAAAGACAACTCGTACCATGGAGTGAACTGTGTCTTTGCCATCTATTCTTTCCATGTTAATGTCTACATTATCTGCACCTTCTTACACTAGGTGACCGCCTATATCTACTGGGATGATTCCAGTTGGCACGTATACATCGTTCTGAATTCTATCTAATTCAACATTTGCCACACTTGTAATAAAATGAACTTCAACATAACTAGCACAGAACCCGTGAGAATAAGTGGGGGCATGTTAGAAACCGATGAAGCTATGCTTATTTGGCCAGTTGAGGGATATTCTGAAGAAGGGTGATACTGAAATGTCTTGCCTTAGGATAGACGCTGCTGAGTACAATATTCCATTTGTGTTATCTTCTAAAGTACATTGTGAAGTGATATCAAGTTCTATTTTTGCTGACTTTATCTCATGTTTTAGCTTATTTGCTGCCTTAATGGCCTAGAGTGATATGGCTGCTGAGCGCTATGTTGGACTGACCTGACCATGCTGGGATTCTATCATAATCGAATCACCATAGTGTTTCTCCAACTTACACTGAGGTTTGTAGCTCGTGCAACATTCCCTAGCATTCACTGGGAGGAGTGACCGATATAATTCACGTAGTTTTGATAATAGAAACACTTTCTTATTTTTCATGATTAATTACCTCAATGAATTTTTGAAATGCGTGGTCATGGTCTCTTAGATCACTGATATATTAGTATGTGGCTCGTGAAGTTTTTATGTATGTAGAAAGGCAAGCTGAGTGATATAGAGTATCAATGGCTATCAAATCTTGATTTCTGACCCACATCAGCATGTGTTCATCATTGTTCTTTTCTGCAGCCTGCTTTAGACTTGCTTCTCTATCTTTGGTTTCAATTTTATGCAGTTTTTTTTATCTCTCTTGTGGATTTCTTTAAACAGACAATACACGTTAAAAAGTGCAACTGCGGTGATAATGCCCAACTGACTACTAGAGGTCGGCGTGGCGCAATCCCATGTGGATGTACTAGCATGTGTGTATGTTGTAGAGAGGTATTCTGACGATTTGCTTTTTACATGTGATAGGTTGCTCTTACTAGTATATACTTGAAAACACTTCCTGTGATAGTACGCAGTGGCACTCTCTGATATGGGTATTAAATGCGTGCCAGCCTTTCAAATTTCACCAGCCCTTTTAAGCTTGCAATACAGGCCTCTGTAGCTTTACTGAACATCTCATTTGATTTAAACCGTTGACAAACCATACAATTATCTACGTCACTTGATAGTTTAAACCTTTTTGTTTTTCTGACCGCGTTTCAGTGGGCATACGCCATCACCAATGTTAGTTTCACATTCACATTCTAGTTAATTACCTGACAATAGAGAGAAATTATGTTAAGAAATATCCACGTCCAAGTAAAATTTATTAAACTAATTTAAACAAGCGTGACATGCTCTAGGTTATTCTTTCAGAGTCTTGACAGTCTGACCATTTGATCCCAATAGCAAGAGAGTTAATCACGAATAAAGACCCAAATGGCGAACTTCACACCCCAGTTTCATGAGCACCGTTTTAGTTGAACTTGATAACTCAAGTGTGAGTTTACCTTTTGATGACCGTGAATTTGGACTTCAACCTTTTGAACGCAAAATCAAGAAACTTTCGGAACCACAATACGAAAATCCCACCAAACACTGGCAAAGATTCATTCATTAGAATTTATAGACAGATGTGTCAATATACAGACGCCCCATACACAATGTGATTGCGATTGAAATAGCCCCCTGGCAATTTGTAGGCGACTAAGCAAATACATCACGACTGTGTGTGTGTGTGTGTGTGTGTGTGTGCGTGCGTGCGTGCGTGCGTGCGTGCGTGCGTGCGTGCGTGCGTGCGTGCGTGCGTGCGTGCGTGCGTGCGTGCGTGCGTGCGTGCGTGCGTGCGTGCGTGCGTGCGTGGGTGGGTGGGTGGGTGCACACTCGGGGCATGTACGTGCCAACACCCCCCCCCCCACCCACCCACGCACCCACCACCCCACCTCCCCCCACTAAATTTTTTTTAGCTCACCTGGCTTGAAAGGCCAAGTGAGCTTATGCCGTGGCGACCGTCCGTCGTGTTACCGTCCGCCGTCCGTCGTCCGACCGTCGTCCGTCAACTTTTCTTTTAAACGACTTCTTCTCAAGAACCACTGGGCCGATTTTAATTATATTTGGCAGGAAGTATCCTTATTGCATAGGGATCCAAGTTTGTTGAAATGAAGCCGATCGGCCATCTTGGATTTCGGCCGATTTTAGGAAACGTCTTTAAAAATCTTCTCCGAAAGCGCTTAGGGAATCGATTCAAAACTCATGAAACATCATCTAGGGAAAGAGGTAAGCCAAATTTGTTCAAGAAGGCGTGATTGACCAAATGGTTCGGCGGGCCTCTTGGATGACCCAGTTTTCACGAAAACGACTTCTTCTTCAGAACCGCTGAAGGGATCCGGCCAAAATTTGGGAGGTATGATTAGAGACTAAGGGCCATTAAAGTTTGTTCAAAGGAAGTTTATCCGTCAAAAAACATGGCCGCCATGGGCCAATTAAAATGCAGCGTGTTTGGCGACCATATTGGACTTTTTTATTTGATGGATTTTGAGGCCGAAATTGGTTCTATATATGTTTTTGGGTATTCTGAGCTCAAATTTGCCATTTTCGCAACTGTCGGATAAACGGTTTGGCGGCCATCTTGGATCGTTTTCCCGCCAAAAGCTCCCATACTAAAGCAATGGGAAATTAAAAATGTCTTCTCGAGAACTATTGGGCCGATTTCAATTATATATGACAGGAAGCATCCTTAGGGCATAGAGACCCAAATTTGTTTAAACGAGGCCAATCGGTCATTGGGCCGGCGGCCATCTTCGATTTCGGCCGATTTTTAGAAATGTCTTTAAAAATCTCCGAAAAGGGATCGATTCATAACTCATAAAATACCATAGGGCACGAGCTGAACCAAGTTTGTTCAAGGGAACTTGATTTTCCAAATTGTTGGCCTGGATTTTCATGAAAGCAACTTCGTCTCCAGAGCCTCTGAACGGATTGGACTGAAATTTGGGAGATATGATATTGATGACTAAGGGCCATTAAATTTTGTTCAAGAGAAGTTGATACATAAAGAAACATGGCCTCTGTTTTCTTGTTACAAGTCTGCTCAACTCATTAGAGTTATACTTATTGTTAATGACCATTCTAGTTGAAATGCCTATGGTCCAGGTGAGCGATACAGGCCCCTTGGGCCCATTTTGAAGAGATAGTTCCCTTGAAAGTTTTGGTGGACCACCACCCCCACATCCACCGCGGCAA
This sequence comes from Chaetoderma sp. LZ-2023a, assembly GCA_034401795.1. Taxonomy (NCBI): domain Eukaryota; kingdom Metazoa; phylum Mollusca; class Caudofoveata; order Chaetodermatida; family Chaetodermatidae; genus Chaetoderma; species Chaetoderma sp. LZ-2023a. The sequence continues at coordinate 36,213,258 of CM067372.1, read as the reverse complement.
ATGACCTACTGGTCCCGGCCCTGTAACATTGTTTGTAAACAGAAAAACAATTACGTATAAGATATAAGAAACATATGATTCTCTCTGTTATTACCGCCAAGAGGGATCCATCTGATGGCCTGAACAGCAGAATGGTCGCTTGATGTGACGGTAGTTCTGTGTTATTTGGATACAAAGTCACTAACTTCGTGGCCAAAGCCTGATCCTTCGCGCTGTAACCGGGCATTACTGCTAAATCACTGCCAGGAAAAACAAGGGCGTGTTATCATTGAGGTGTTTCATATTAGAGGTGTCCATTTCTAGCTATGCCCCGCCCATTCTAGCTATGTCTCGCCAATTCTAGCTATGCCCCGCCCATTCTAGCTATGCCCCGCTCATTCTAGATACGCGTCGACCACATTTTACACGTGTTGCAATTGATTTGAAACATTGAAACCTGAATTTCCAGAAGCCAAATTTCAAGGTAACTATACAGGTAAGCTGTTGAGCATTCTAAAATTAATTTGACTGGGAACTATTTACGGTGGGTGATAAGTCATATTCATATTTCTTTAACATTCATTTATTATTTTTTTAATTTCCACTCCAGTGAAAATTATTTCCACCGGAGTCATAATTATTTCTACCGGAGTGATATTTATTTCCACCATTAAATTGTAAATGCATAAAAACACAATTTGTACACTAGTGACAGCCTTTTCAATTTCGTAACGGAGCTACGCCATTTTGATTGTGATGCCAGTTAACATGCGACGTATTTGATTATGTCGTCAGATACTTGAGTGACATATCGGATCTTTCCACTATTGGCTCAGCTGTCCAGAATGGCCAATGGTGCTTATGCCATGGCGACAGTCTGTCGTCTGTCCGACCCGTCAACTTTTTTTCTTTAAGTGATGCCGTCTCAAGAACCTCTGCACCGATTTTAATTATATTTGGCATGCAAATCCAAGTTTGGATCCGATTTCCTCAGCGATCCAGCTATTCGCTGATGATTGCGTATGCTACCGGGAAATTGATGACCCCAAGGACTGTGAGAAACTCCAACAAGACATAAACATGTTAGGTAACTGGGCTACCACGTGGGGAATGCGCTTCCAACCAGTAAAATGCAACCTGATGAGCCTAGCCAGAAAAAACAAACCATTAAATTCGACTATACACTAAAATGAACCAGTCTAAGTTTTGTTTCATCAGTAAAGTACTTGGGCGTCAACATCACCAATGACCTACGCTGGAACAAACACATCACTGAGATCTGCAGCAAATCATATAGAACCTTAGGACTATTGCGGAGAAATTTATCATTCTGTTCCCAAGCAAACATGGGACTGATTAGACCAGTTCTGGAATATGCAAGTACAGTTTGGGACCCTCATCATATAACTCTCAAGACAAACTAGAAAATGTGCAAAAACGTGCGTCTAGATTTATCACCTCAAACTATTGCTACGAACCAGATAGTATGACAAATATAATGGAAACCCTAAAACTCCCACAGACAGAAGGAAACAAAACGAAACCGCCTTATTTTGTTCTGCAAAGGTCTACAGCAACAAGCAAAGATATTATTAGACAATATACAGACTGCAATTCGGGAAACCAAAAACATGCACAGCTGCCACTTCAACCAAATTTACACAAGAACTGACATCTTTAAATTCAGCTTTATTCCCAGTACGATAAGGGATTGGAACAAATTATCACAGGATCTTCTAAGCAGTTCAGAAAATTCTGTAAATCCTGCAAATAAATTTACCGAATTAATCAGAGGCAAAAACATATCTAAACCAGCTACTTGACGAATGCGCGGCGAAAATAATGCCCTTTAGATGTTTCGTCATAACTATTCAAGATCAAGATCAAGACGTTCAAACAGACCCGATCCGCCAATTTGGACTGTGGCCATCTTGGATTTTGGCCGATTTTTTTAGAAATGTCTTTAAAATCTTCGTCTCCGAAACCGCTTGGGGGAATCGATTCAAAACTCATGAAGCATCACCTAGGGTAAGAGCTGAACCAAGTTTGTGCATTTCGTCTGGAGGAATTTGAGCGCTTCGCTACTGGACTGACCGGCCGGTCGCACTCATCATATTTGCCATAAACAAACTTTTCTTTTCATAACACCTATATGTACATCACGGGTATATGCAAATCACTATTTAATTGCATTACTCAGATTGGCTAACGGGAGGGAGTTTTGATTACCTAGGTACTTATATTATGTTGAAATAATAATAATAATAATAATAATAATAATAATAATAATAATAATAACGACGACGACGACGACGACGACAACGACGACGACGACGGCGGCGGCGGCGGCGACGACGACGACAAGGAAGATGATAATAATAATAATAATAATAATAATAATAATAATAATAATAATAATAATAATAATAACAATAATAATTACCAACATTCCATGTAATCGCCATTGATCGTGTAAATGTATGTATTAATGGACCCCATATGCCACATTGTGGCCTGGGTGTAAATAAATTGAATTGAATTGAATTGAATAGATTTGCTAACTACTTCAGCGGCCATCATGGATCACCAATTATTTTTTCTTCATCACCGTTGAATGGGTTGGGCCGAAATTTGGGAGGATATGATTGGGGACTAAGTCAGATTAAAGTTTGTTCACGGGAAGTTGATACGTAAAGATATGGCCTCCGTGGACCAATCAAAATGGGCCGTGTTTGGCGGCCATTTTGGATTTTTTATTTGATGGACTTTGAAGCCGAAATTGGTTTTATATAGCTTTTTGGATATGTTGATTTCAAATTTGCCACATTCGCAATTCTCAGATAAACGGTTTGGCGGCCATCTTGGATAAATTTCCCGCCAAAACTCCCATACTAAAGCAATAGGAAATTTAAAATGGCTTCTCGAGAACCTCTGGGCCGATTTCAATCATATTTCGCAGAACTCATCCTTAGGACAACGATAACACATTTTTCAAAGGCAGGGGATCGGCCAATTTGCCAGTCAGCCATGTTGGAATTTGGCTGAATTTTAGAAATGTTTTTAAAAATCTTCTGCTCAGAAACTGCTTGCGGGATCAATTCAAAACTCATGAAACCTCATCGAGGGCAACAGCTGAACCAAGTTTGGTCAATGGAACTTGAGTGGCCAAATGCTATGGTGGCCATTTTGGATGACCTATTTTTCACGAAAACGGCTTCTGCCTCTGAACCGCTGATCGGATTAGGCAGAGATTTGGGAGATGTGAATAGGGCCTAAATCATTAAAGTGTCATCGAGGGAAGTAAGAAAACATGGTAAAAATGTAGCGTGTTTGGCCGCCATAATTTATTTTTTCATTTGATGGATTTTGAAGCAGAAATTGGTTTTGTATAATTTTTGGGTATGCTGATTTCAAATTTGTCACTTTTGGTTGGTCAAGGGAACTTGATTGGTCAAATGCTTCGGTGGCAATAGTGGATGACTTAGTTTTCGAGAAAATGACTTCTCCATAACCACCGATCGGATCGGGGTGAAATTTAGGATTTTAGGGACTAGAGGCCATTAAAGTTTGTTCAAGGGAATTTGATATGCCAAAAAACATGGCCGCTGTGGATCAATCAAAATGTAGCATGTTTGGCGACCATCTTGTATTCTCGGAAAATTTCTAAGAAAATCATTGAACAGACTACTTATTACGTAATGGGCCAATTTTACTAAAACTTTGCTAAATCTGTTACACAGAAATTTGTCTAATAAATCTTTCCATTGTTCAGCTCGTTTTGTTCGGTTTTGCCAGTGGCCAATAATTCCAGGTGAGCTCTACAGGTCCCTTGGGCCACTTGTTAGAATACTAATGATCCAAGATTTTTTTATGAGCAACTAGGTTTGTGATTATCTGTGTTGATTACATGCCTAAACGACTTTTATAAACATAATAATGTTAGTAATGGAGGGATCAGATCTGTCACTCAAGGATGCCGTCATATTCCCGGTATTATATCACATATAGTGATCACAAACACTATTACAACATCTAACCCCCATCATGAATATCAATAAGTCCGTCAAGTGTTCCAATGCTAAGTTGACGGGAAGCTGTTGCAACAACAGTTCCAAGTCGTGTTAGTTTCAAGATGTCCAACAACATGCTTGTATTGAAACCTTGAAATTTAGTGTCTAAGAATCAAAGTTTCAAGGTTTCGAATCGCTTCCACACGATCAGAGGGTAGGCTGAGCTTGGCTAGAAATGGGCAGGGCATAACTGGAAATGGATCTCCCTCCCTCCCTCCCTCCCTCCCTCTCTCTCTCTCTCTCTCTCTCTCTCTCTCTCTCTCTCTCTCTCTCTCTCTCTCTCTCTTTCCCTCTCTCTCTCTCTCTCTCTCTGATTTGAATCATATTATTACTGTTTATTTCATGAAATATTCTATTGTATATTGCATTTCGTATACTCCTAAAGAAGTGAATTGAAATAAAGTGAAATTGAATTAAAGATGGACCCATATATCACGCATTCACGAGGATACTATAATATGCACGCCGCTGTGTAAAATGGGCAAACACAACGAAAGTAACGGTAATACAGTTGATTTCAGAAGGGGAAGAAACATTACGAGTCCTCATTCTGCCACATCACTTACAATCTAGCCATCATTGCGAATATTGAATGTTGTGGAAGAGGGATGGGGAGGGGTGGGGGGACGATACTGAATTATTTATAGCATAGGATTTAAGAATCAGGGATCGCAGATGATATACTAAGAGAGGGGAGAAAGATGACACCTCCACGCCGGTCTCCTCCGTAAGTACTGCATACAGCGGCAACTCTGATTATGTCTAACCTTCTTCAAACAAGAAACTGTGCTCGACATCCTCCTTCCCAGGAGCTAACCATAGCTACGTCGAATGTACGTGATCTGCGTGTGTAGCTCACGAGGTAGTGTCGGGCCATTCCGGTGTGTAGTGTTGGCTCTCCGCGTCGCATGTACACGACGAGTGATAGAGTCATACAGTCATAGCGTCTCTGCGGTCAGCAGACTACAGAGAGAGTTCAGCGCTCACCCAGACTATCGGTGGCATGGTGGTGACAACAGCGGTCTAGGGGTTATGCACGGTGACCCGAGACGTGACTACTCAGGATTCCCCTATCGACCCGCCTCCACACCCTCCCCCCCCCCACCCCCAAATGGGCCGTCGGAAGACAGCGACATTCTCGTTCGATCCAGACTCCGACCCTGGAGCGCTGGTGCAAAATATGCACATCACTGGCTTGCGGCGGGACTATCCAGATGTGTGGAAGTACTTTGTCCCACACACCACCTCAGACCCCACACCCGCAGGGATCATTCGGATCAACCAGTCCCTGGAAGCACTGTGCTACTGCCTCCTTACGGCACAGACCCAGCTGCGGCATTCCATAGATGGTGTCAGCGGAGCAGCGGTCCAAGCCATGTTCATCGGTCTCGTTGAGGATATGATCATCGTGGCAGACCCCAGTAGTCTTATTGCTAAGTTCCAGCAGGGGTTGCAGAAGGCCCGTCGCAAACTTGACTTTGCTATTTCACCACACCTACGGTTGATTCCGAGCAGCGTGATCGTGAACATCGAGGACCCTCAAGTCAGCGGCTATAACAACATGATAGTCGAGGGGAGTTCCCCTGGTGTCCACTTCGGCTTCAACACCGCCATCAACGCACCTACGCGTAGTACGAGCCATACAGTCATTCTATCCGGCGAGCTACAGCATCAAAGTTACTGATCCCGACAAGATAGCTGTGTTTTCCGAGCGAGAGGGCTGCCAAGCATTCTCCTCAATGGGTAGAACTAGCTCCGTCCCTGCCTAGACCGGACACATTAATACCACTTAATAATGGTTAAATTACAATACAGCTCGGAAATGAGTGCACAGTTTTACAATTTACAATGCCATCGTTTGGAGATTGTGAATACAGTCAACCTGCATCTTGTGTGGTGGAACTGTTGCGCGAGTTTTTATGTCTCTATCGGGAATTAATTAATACTGATAAGTGCTGCTAAACGATGTTGTTGCTGGTGTTGAATGTCTCTGCTATGCTGAGTATAACCGAGTATGTATGTGATATACGTGCAATGATGAATTGACGTATCCAGCCCTGAGGGCAAGTGTGTTCTGTATGTGACTGACGTTCTGTCTGTGGTGTGGTGTCATGACTGCTCACGGGGGAGTATGGTAGGCCGTATGGAGAGGGTGGCCTTTGGACAGGGGGATGTGGTCATCTCCCATTACACGACGGTTGGTGTCTTGTCGTAGTTTTTAGACACCGGGAAAATTCGAGCCGAGAGTCTGCTCAACAAGCTGCTTCCCGGCCCACAGCATGTGGGGTGGGGGGGGGGGGTAGTGTTGGTCGGTGCGGTGCGGGAGGCCACCTCCCACCTCCGCTGTGGCAGCAGTCTCTGTCATATCTGAAGATTGATGGTCAACAGACGGCGAGTGGAGTGTGAAATGGACTGGGCCGGTGATGTCTGTCGTGTATAGATGAGGGACGCGAATTAGAGCGATGGCATTGATGGGACTGCAGGAAAGGTGTCCCTTGGGATGGGTGTGGTTTCGCGTTTTTAGGGCGTGGTCGGGTTCACCTCGGTGTACGGTGTTGCGGTTCTAGACACGCCAAGGCTTCATCTAGCCTCTTCACGTCCATGATATTCATCACATGTTCCGCCACATGGGAAGCTTGGCTTGGGTCAGCCTCAGCTTCCGCTTCTGGTAACTCTATAATGGGGGGGGGGCATAGCATGAAGTGGGTGGGAGTAGGAAGAGATCGGGGGAACAGCTTTCCATCCGGTCCCTTGGACAACACAAATAAAAAGCTCTTCAGATATGGCTTCCCAGATTGAGTAGACCCGTGCTGAGGAGGGAGAGGGCGAGTATGTATAGCGTCATCGTCCTCAGCGTTAGCCGCTTGTTCACTGGTGTTCTGGCTTGGTAGAAGACGGGCTGAACTGGCATCGTGGTGCTCTGCGCTAATTGTGGGACTACTACTTTCCATAGAAATTTCTGTCTGGGTACCGGTGTCACAAGAAACGCCCAGCCCTAGCTCTGGTGCTGGGTCATCACTGACACACGGTTTAAGCCAATCGAAGTGGATGACTGAGGTCAGGCCATCCGAAGCACGGATATGGTAGGTCACGTCCGACGTCTTACCTACTACCACATAGGGCCCTTTCCACTGGTAACTCAGTTTACTTGGCACTTTTGCAAGCCGTCGTGAATCGTGTACCCAAACCATCCTTCCTGCTTCATATGGATCTCCATGCACTCTCCTGTCGTGCCATGTCTTTTGTCGCCGGTGTGCAGTGGATAAAGTTTCTCTCACTAACTCATGGGCCTGTTCTATCCGCTGCCGCAAGAGTTCACAATAGAGAGATGGTTAATTTTTCTCCCCTGGTATCCGGGGCAAAGCCAGGTCCAGGCGTAAGGCTAATTCACGGCCTAACATTAACCGAGCAGGGGTATAACCTGTGCTGGAATGTACCAAAGTGCAGTAAGCCATGAGCACATACGGGAGTCGTAGATCCCAGTCCCCACACTCAAGTCATGTTTCTTTTGCATGCATCTCCGCGAGAGTTCTATTGAACCTCTCTACCATCCGATCGCTTCGGTGATAGTATGGAGTCGTCCTTGTTTTGACGATATGAAACAATTTGCAGAGCTCTGATATGAGCTGGCTCTCAAAATTACTTCCTTGATCGGAGTGTAGCTCATAGGGCATACCGAAATGGCAGAACTAATTGCTTGCCAAGACCTCCACTACTGTGGATGCCTCTTGGTCCGGCAAAGCAAATGCTTCTACCCACTTCGTGAAATAATCTTGTAATACGAGGATGTATTTATTTCCGTCATCCGTTGTATTCATGGGTCCGAGCACATCAATAGCCACTCGCTCCTATGGTGCACCGACTATTTTAATTTGCCATGGTGTGATATGGTGCTGGCCAACAGCGCATCTTTGGCATGGGATACATTTGGCAACCCATGCCTTTACACTATCGCGAATCCCGATCCAGTGGAATCTATAATTGATGCGGGTAACAGTCCTTTCCATGGCCAGATGCCCAGTGTTATCATGTGGTTCACTATGCACCATTCGGCCTTTCCAGTGAGGTCTGTCTTCGTCATGGGCCATCGACCAACACCTCACACTGGAAGGCAGCCTAGGCTAGGTGCCGTTCCCACATATGCGTATTAGATTAAGGACTATGCCTATAAGAAGTTATAATCAAGGCATAGGACAGCTAGTCCTATTGAGACTCTGGCTCATAAAACATGATCGAGAACATAGTCCATGGGACTCTAATCTAACATGAGATCGAGAACCATGCCCAAGAATCATGATTAAGGAACATAGTCCACGATTCTTTCATGTGATGCCCCTCTCACGCATATACCCTCCCGCTTCCCAAAGAATCACTTTTCATGACCTCTGATTATGGGATGCATGGCCTGACTGTACATTGAGCCATCTTGACCACTCATAACCAGAAATGGGTTGATGAACTGACATGATCAAGACGACCGGCCAGCGACCAAGTCGATAGCAATCACCATCTGAGCTCACGTTCTGGGGCAACCGACAGTCTGATCCGTACCTATCTGCCAACAGAATACAAACTTTGACCATTTTCCCCAGTCTTGCCTGCATGTCATATCCAGCAGACACAGCGAACTTCTAGTCTACCAGAGATGTCCTGGGTGTGGACTATCATCCACACACCATGCATGTCCACTTACTGAGATCAGATGAACCAAAAATCTCAGCAGCCCGAACAATACGCCGACTAGACGGTACCACAGTAGGATGTTAATTCCTCCTTTGTTAGACACGGAGGCCTTCAGTATCTCCTCTGCACTATACATTCGATTTCACGTGTCCCCGGACCCTTACGAGCCCACTGCCGCCTGTTTTCAACAACCCTTCGAGGAGCCTATCCCTCTTGATTGTTGAAGAATGATATTCTGATAACTTTCCGGGATTACCAGACTGTTATTGATGTAGAGAACGTCATTATACAGGTGACATTCTTCGAACCGCTGGTCATATTATTTAGCCGTGGTAGATAAGGGCGTTACCGATTCATTAGGAGGACGTACCCCCTCCTGGAGCCACGCGTATATGTTTCGTGTTTGGACATCTGTTGCTTGATCGTGTGCGATTTTCTCTGGATTCCACTCTGTGCACCGCAATTCGGGGAACTCTGGAGATGGCTGTGTAAATTGTGTCACGGTTGCGGCCTCTTCATATTCGCCTTCCTGCCCAATCCTACTGAGGGCATCGGCATTGCCGTGCAATTTGCTGGGATGGTGAACAACGTTAAAGTTATAGGCCTGCAGGGTTTCCTGCCATCTCGCTACCTGGCCCTCCAGGTTTTTAAGGTTTCTGAGCCAGCGTAGTGAGGCATGGTCTCTACGGAGTGTAAATGGGCAACCGTACAGAAAGTGTTTGTAGTACTTGATGAAATGTACCGCCGCAAGTAGTTCTCGCTTCGTGGTTGCGTATCGTTTTTCAGTTTTATTTAAGGTATGTGAACCATAATCCAACACCTGCTCTGTTCCATCCTCTGTGACCTGAGATAGAACCGCGCCGATAGCGTAAGCCGACGCATCAGTGTCTAGGATGAAATCGAGATTTGGATTAGGATGAGCAAGAATCGGGGGTGGTCGCCAAGAGTTCCTTCAATGCCCTGAAGGAACCTTCACACTCACTCGTCCACTCGAATGGTTGATCTTTTTCGGTGATCTTGTAAGGGGTGAAGCAATCTCACTGAAGTGATGGATATAATGGCGATAGTACTGGCATAAGCCAAAAAAACTCAGTGTTTCCGTGATTGAAGAGGGCGTCAGCCACTCTGCTACTTCCTTTGTTTTTGATGGCTGAGTAGCCACTCCATCACCAGATATGACATGTCCCAAGAACTCAACGCTTTGTCTAAAGAGATGACATTTCTTTGGTTTGAGCTTCAAATTGGCCGTGCGGAATCGTGATAGCACGGTGTCCAAATTTGTCAGTGTTTGCTCAAATGTCGGTCCAAAGACGATTGCGTTGTCGATGTAACATAGACACATTTCCCATTGCAGGGTGGGTAATACCTGCTCAATGAGACGTTCAAAAGTTCCAGGAGCGTTGCACAAACCATAGGGCATCTTCCAGAATTGGAAAAGACCCTGCATACAAACGAATGCGGTCTTTTCCATGACATCCAAGGCCTGATCTATGCATGGGAGCGGATATGCATCCTTCATGCTAAGATCATTAAGGTGGCGGTAGTCTATGCAAAAGTCTACGGTTCCGTCCTTTTTGCCTGCTAGTACTATTAGGCTAGCCCATGTGGATGCTGATGGTTCTATAATACCGGTCTGCAACATGTCGTTAACTTGTTGATGAGCTTCTGCTTCCACATGAATGGGAAGACGTCATACCGGTTGTAGTATTGGGCGATTATTGTCGATGGAGTGTCGCACAAGATGAGTTTCTCCGAGATCCATGTCTCCCGAGGAAAAACTATCATGATATTTGTGAAGTAGTGCACATATGTGTCGCTTTTGAGATTGCGTTAATCCTATGGGCTACGGGCACATCAGCTCCCATAGCCGTCTGTAGATAGATGTTTGTAGGGGCAGCTTTTTATGAGGTGGGATGCTCTCGTATAAGCGCTTGTTAAATACTGTGATGGAAGCTCCGGTGTCAACAGTGGCACTGGTGGGGATACCGTTAAACAGACAGGCACACTTATATATTACTTTGCGATGCACCTGCGGAAGGGTTTCCAATGATGCTGTCTGCGACAATGGTCGCAGGAAGAATCATTCTGTACATAGTTGGCTTGTTTCCGAATAACTTCTCTTAATGCTGTAGGTGGCTTAGTGAGGAAAGGGCCAGCCCGTCGTCGTCGCTGCTGCGAGTGCTGTGGCGAAGACGGAGCTGATGGTAGCAATGGTGATGGGGTTGTTACCGTTTCTTTGTATGCGGTGTTGTATAGACAGCGGTGCAGATGGGATTCTCCCGACCACAGATAAGTGTCACCTGCGCAAGCCACTTCTCACAATACCTCATCGGATGTTTTGATGAGGCACAAAAGAAGCAGCATCGTCGTGAAAGGTGCTCAGAACGTCAGCAGCATTGTGGCTTATGAATCCATGATTCGGAGGGATTAGTTTCTCCCATACCGCTGCTGTTGATAGATGCTGGAGATGATGTTGTGTGGGAGGATGTGTTGCATACCACCAAAGGACACGGCGGGACGTGGTGCTTGCAAATGCGTTGATTCAGCGGAGGTGCTACAACCTACCACTGCCGTTTTTTCTAAGGCCTAGGTAAGATTAAGCCAAGCCTAGATAAGGCATAGCTTAGGCATAGGTAAGGCCAAGGCAAGCCTAGATAAAGCCTAGGTAAGGCCAATCAAAGTCTAGCTAAAGTCTACATAATGCCTAGGTAACCGTAGCTAAGGCCTAGCAAAGACGTAGTTAAGGCTATATAAGTCCTATCCAAGCATAGATAAGGCCTAGTCTAGCCTGGATAAAGCATAGTCGATCCTAGCTAATGCCTGACAATGCCTAGATAAGCCTGGATAAGGTCTGGTCAAACCTGGCTACGGCTAAGGTAGACCCCACTGTTTATGGTGACTAAGTGTATGTGGTGTAGGGTAGGGTACGTTAGGGCATGGCATGGAAGGCAGGGTACGTATATCAGGGTACGTATATCTAAATCTAGGGTGGCCTAAATGCGCTGGCTGACCCAGATTAGACTACGCAATCTATGCCTGTTAGGCTAATCTTAAAGATAAGTTATGTTAGCCATACTAGTCTAAGCCACACTAGTCTAAGTCATACTAGTCTAAGCTTTACTAATATAAGCTATACTAATCTAAGCTATAATAGTTTAAGCTATACTAGTCTAAGCTATACTAGTTTAATCTAAGCTATACTAGTTTAAGCTATGCTAGTCTAGGCTAAGCTATACTAGTCTTGGATAAGCTATATTAACCTACCCTAAGCTATGCTATCCTAGTTTAAACTAAGCTGGACTGGGATAAGCTATGCTAAAATGGGCTAAGCTACGCTAGACTGGGCTAAGCTAAACTGAAATGGACTAAACTATACTATAATGTGCTAAGCTAAGCTATAGTTGGCTAAGCTAAGATATACTCGGCTAAGCTCAGCTATGCTCGGCTAAGCTAGCGATATACTCAGCTAAGGTAACCTAAGATATTCTCGGCTAACCGAAGATCAACACCGCTAAGCTAACTTATACTCAGCTAAGCTATGCTTTACTAAGGTAAGCTAGGCTATACCAGTATACGTTAGTCTAAGCTGAGGTATACTATGCTAAGATATACTTGTCTAAGCTAAGCTAACCCATACTAAGGTAAGCTAAGCTGCGCCAGTCTACGCTAAGCTAAGTTATGCTAATCTAAGCTAAGGTATGTTATGCTAAGCTATGGTATGTTATGCTAAGCTATGCTCATATACGCTAAGCTATGCTACTCTACACTAACCTAGGCTTGAATAAGCATTCTTTAGGCCTTAGCCAGGCTTAGATAGGCCTTAGTTAGGATTGACTAAGCTTTACTCTGAACTTAGCTAAGATTGGCTAGGTCTGTCTAGCTATGGCGTAGTAAGGTCTAACTAAGCCTGGCTAAGGTCTAGACATTGTCTAGACAAGCCGAATTAAGGCCTAGCCAAGCCTAGCTAAGACCAAGCTATGGCCTAGTTACGCCTAGATAATACCTACCTAGGACCTAGCCAAATCCAAGCTAAGCCCTAAGCAAGCCTGGCAATGGTCTAGGTATGGCCTAGAAAAGCCTGGCTAAGGCTTAGGTAAGACCTAATAAAGCCTAGCTAAGGCCTAGCTAATGTCTGCATAAGGCCTATATAAACCTAGCTACGTCCCTGCAACGGCTAGCTAAGACCTAGATATGCCTATCCAAGCCTAGATACGGCCTAGCAGATGCCGAACTAAGGCCTGGCTAAGTTTACATAATGCCTAGCTAATCGCACCTAAGGCCTAGCTAAGATACGTCCGATCCATGCCTAGGTAAAACCTAGTAAGGCCTGGCTAATGCCTAGGCAAGACCTAGTCAAGCCGGGATATGGTAAAGCCAAGCATACAGTAGCCTGGCTAGGCTAGTCTAGGCTAGGCTAAGGCTAGCGATATGCTATGCTAGACTAAGCTAGGCTATGGTATGATAGGCAAGGCTATGTCTAGGATAGTCTACGCTGAAATAGTTAGTCGTAGGCTATGGTAGTCTGGGCTAGGCTGGGATAAGCTAGGCTAGGTCCGGGGTAGTCTAAGCAGAACTAGCTATGCATAAGCTAGCCTATGTATCTCTCTATTTTTAGATTGTCGAAAGAGATCCTGCGAACCAAACAGTTAATTTGGAGACATTTTATGAGTCAAGATTTGAGTTATCGATTCCTTCTTGAAATACCCTATGGGATTCCAGATTGTGTGAAGTATCCTCTCCCTCTCAATGAAGCGGTCCTGAAATGTAAGATAGGGGAGGATGGGGTGGAGTTTACCCTTAGCTCGACCGTATCCTGACTTGACTAGGCCTTATTCAGGCTTGACTATGCCTTATCTAGGCATTAGCCAGAGTTGACTATGCCTTACCTAGACCTTAGTGCGGCTTGACTAGACCTTATCCAGGCTTGCTAGCACTTACCTAGCCATTAGCCAGGCTTGACTAGGCATCACCTAGGCCTTAGCCAGCCACTATATACTACCCTAGACGTTGCATCTAGGCTAGCTTGGCCTAAACTATCCTTATGTTTAGTCTGGCATAGGCTAGCCTGAGGAGAGATTACATATTCTTGCCTAGGCCTAGATACTCCAGTTTAGACTGGGCTAGCATAGCTTAGACTAGCATAGCTTAGCGTAGCATAGCTTTACATATACTAGCTTATCTTATCTTAGACTAGCTTAGCTTAAACTAGCATAGCTTAGCTTATATTAGCATGTCATAGCTTTGCTTAGACTAGCTTGACTTAGAATAGCATAGCTTAGCTTAGACTAGTCTAGCATAACTTAGCCCAGAATAGTATAGCATAGCCTAGTCTAGACTGGTATAGCATAGTTTAGCTTAGTTTAGCTGTGACTAGTATAGCGTAACTTAGCCTGGACTAGTATGGCATAGCTTGTAGCCTTGACTCATATAGCATAGCTTAGCGTGGACTAGTATAGTGTAGCCTAGACTAGTATAGCATGGTTTAGACTAGACTAGTAAAGCATAGCTTAGCCTAGTATAACATAGTTTTGCATCGACTAGCGTAGTATAGCGTAGCCTACTATAGGTATATAGCTTAGACTAGTATGTCTTAGACTAGTATGGTATATATCTTAGACTAGTATAGCTTAGACTAGTATGGCATAGACTATCATGACTTAGAGCCTTATACTAGTATGTCTAACATAGAATAGCCTTAGGATTAGCCTAGCATAAGCTAGCCTATGCATAGCTTGTATGATCTAATCCAGGGCCACCTTAGACCAGACACCATAAGCTATATAACCTGTCTTACCACCTTATAGACCACATGCACTTAGTCGCCATAGACAGTAACACCTGTCTTATTGAACCACCTTAGGCCAGACCCTAAATACTGTAAACATGGCTTATCAGACCACCTTATGGATCATACACACGTTGTCACTATATGCTGTAAAACACGTCTTGTTAGACCATGTAATAGATCACATACACTTACTCTCCATAGACAGTAATACCTGCCGTATTAGACCACTTAGTCACTACATAAATATATCTACGTAAAACCTGTCTTATTAGACCACCTTATAGATTATATAGGGTAGCTATGTGTGTATTGGCAGTGTTGGATGGTAACATAGCATGTCGATACATTACCTAGGCCTTCGTCAGGCTTGACTAGGTCTTACATAGGCCTTACCTAAGCTTATGTAGGCATTGATTGTAATCTTAAGGCTATGGTATGTTATCCGTACTAGTCTAAGAAATACTAGTCTAAGCCTTACTAGTCTAAGCTATACTAGTCTAAGCTATACTAGTCTAAGTTATACTAGGCTATTCTAAGCTATATACTAGGCTGTTATACTAATCTACTCTAAGTTATTCTATACTAGTCAAGGCTAAGCTATGCTAAGCTAAGCTAACCTAAGCTTTGCTATAGTAGGCTGACCCATGATACACTAGTCTAATCCTTACTAGTCTAATCCTTACTAGTCTAAGCTATACTAGTCTAAGCTATACTACTCTAAGCTATAATAGTATAGTCTAAGCTATTCTAGGATAGTCTAAGTTATATACTAGTCTATTGTAAGATATGCTAGTCTAGGCTGGTATACTAATCTACTCTAAGCTATGTTACACTAGTCTATGCCATACTAGTCTAGGATAAGCTAAGCTATGTTATAATAGTCCAGGCTAAACCATGCTATACTAGTCTAGTCTACTAGTCTCGTCTACTAGTGTAGTCTAGTCTACTAGTGCAGTCTAGTCCAAGACTAGTATAGCCTACTAGTCTAGTAAAGTCTACTCTACTAGTTTAGTCTACGAGTCTAGTCTACTAGTCTAGTCTACTTGTCTAGTCTACTAGTCTAGTCTGCGAGTCTAGTCTACTAGTCTAGTCTACTAGTCTAGTATGGTCTACTAGTCTATTCTACTACTCTATTCTGCTACTCTAGTCCACTAGTCTAGTATATTCTACTAGTCTGCTATTCTAGTCTACTAGTCTAGTCCACTAGTCTAGTCCACTAGTCCAGTTTAGTCTACTAGTCTAGACTACTATTGTAGTCTAGTATAGTCTAGTCTACTAGTCTAGTCTACTAGTCTATCCCTTTTTACTAGTCTATTCTACTAGTCTAGTCCAATAGTCTAGTCTACTAGTCTAGTCTATTAGTTTAGGCTACTAGTCTAGTCTAGGAGTCTACTTGTCTGGTCTACTAATCCAGTCTACTAGTCTAGTCTACTAGTCTACACTAGGCTATACTAGTCTAGATTAAGCTATGCTATACTAGTCTAGGCTAAGTTATCCTTGTCTAGGTTATTCTATGCTATACTAGTCCATGCTAACCTATGCTATATTAGTCGAGAGAATTCTACTAGTCTAGTCTACTAGTCTTGTCTCGTCTACTAGTCTAGTCTACTAGTCTAGTATGCTAGTCTAATCTGCTAGTCTAGTCCAGTAGTCTACTTGTCTAGTGTACTAGTCTAGTCTACTAGTCTAGTATACCAATCTAGTAGTCTACTAGTCTAGTAGTCTACTAGTCTAGTCTATTAGTCCACTAGTCTAGTCTACTAGTCTAGATTGGGCTATACTAGTCTAGTCTACTAATCTAGTCTACTAGTCTAGTCTACTAGTCTGGACTAGGCTATACTAGTCTAGATTAAGCTATACTATACTAGTCTAGGCTAAGCTATCCTTGCCTAGGTCATTCTATGCTATACTAGTCCACGCTAACCTATGCTATATTAGTCGAGAGAATTCTACTAGTCTCGTCTACTAGTCTAGTCTAGTCTGCTAGTCTAATCTGCTAGTCTTGTCCAGTAGTCTACTTGTCTAGTGTACTAGTCTAGTGTACTAGTCTAGTATACTAATCTAGTAGTCTACTAGTCTAGTCTAGTAGTTTACTAGTCTAGTCTATTAGTCTACTAGTCTAGTCTACTAGTCTAGATTGGGATATACTAGTCTAGTCTACTAATCTAGTCTACTAGTCTAGTCTACTAGTCTAGACTAGGCTATACTAGTCTAGATTAAGCTATACTATACTAGTCTAGGCTAAGCTATCCTTGCCTAAGTCATTCTATGGTATACTAGTCCACGCTAACCTATGCTATATTAGTCGAGAGAATTCTACTAGTCTAGTCTACTAGTCTTGTCTCGTCTACTAGTCTAGTCTACTAGTCTAGTCTGCTAGTCTAATCTGCTAGTCTTGTCCAGTAGTCTACTTGTCTAGTGTACTAGTCTAGTCTACTAGTCTAGTATACTTATCTAGTAGTCTACTAGTCTAGTCTAGTAGTTTACTAGTCTAGTCTATTAGTCTACTAGTCAAGTCTACTAGTCTAGATTGGGCTATACTAGTCTAGTCTACTAATCTAGTCTGCTGGTCTAGTCTGCTAGTCTAGTCTACTAGTCTAGACTAGGCTATACTAGTCTAGATTAAGCTATACTATACTAGTCCAGGCTAAGCTATCCTTGCCTAGGTCATTCTATGCTATACTAGTCCACGCTAACCTATGCTATATTAGTCTAGAGAATTCTACTAGTCTAGTGTACTAATCTTGTCTCGTCTACTAGTCTAGTCTACTAATCTAGTCTACTAGTCTAGTCTACTAGTCCAGACTAGGCTATACTAGTCTAGATTAAGCTATACTATACTAGTCTAGGCTAAGCTATCCTTGCCTAGGTCATTCTATACTATACTAATCCACGCTAACCTATGCTATATTAGTCTAGAGAATTCTACTAGTCTAGTCTACTAGTCTTGTCTCGTCTACTAGTCCAGTCTGCTAGTCTAGTTTGTTAGTCTAATCTGCTAGTCTAGTCTACTAGTCTAGTCTGCTAGTCTAGTCTACTAGTCTAGTCTCCTAGTCTAGTCTGCTAGTCTAGTCTGCTAGTCTAGTCTACTAGTCTAGGCTGCTAGTCTAGTCTGCTAGTCTAGTCTACTAGTCTAGTAGTCTACTAGTCTAGTCTACTAGTCTACTAATCTAGTCTAGTCTACTAGTCTAGATTGGGCTATACTAGTCTAGGCTAAGATATACTATACTAGTCTAGGCTAAGCTCTCCTTGCCTAGGTCAAGCTATGCTATACTAATCCACGCTAAGCTATGCTAATCTTGTCTATGCTAAGGTATGCTAAATTATTTAAAGCTGTCACAAACTATGCTAGTCTAACCTAAGCTATTTATGCTATGTTAGGGTAAGCTAATCTAATCTAATTTAATCTATGTTATGCTAAGCTAGGTTATGCTAAGCTATGCTAGTCTAGTCTAAGCTATGTCAAGTTATGCTTGTCTAAGCTAATCTAAAGTAAGCAATGGTAATCTATGTTAGTCAAAGCAAAGATACACTAGTCTATGCTAAACTAGTGTAAACTAAGCTATGCTAGTCTAAGCTATTCTAAGCTAAGATGTGTTAATATATGCTAGTCTAAGCTAAGCTATGCTAGTCTAAGCTAAGCTAGTCTAAATAAAGCTATGCTGTGCCAATCTAAGATAAGCTATGCTAGTATAAACTAAGTTATGCTAGTCTAACCTACGCTAGTTTAAGCAAAGCTATGTCATGCTAATCTAAGTTAAGCTATGCTAGTGTAAACACAAGGCTAGTTTAGGGTTAGGGTTGGGATTTCAGAGTATGTCATGTATGTGAAATACTCTCTATCTCTCAACGAACCGGTTCCTTTAGCAAATGTCCTGAAGTGTCGGCTAGGGTAGGGTAAGGTGGGTGGGGGTCTACCTTGACCTTAGCTATGCTAGGCCGTGCCTTACCTAGGCCTAAGCTATGCCTCATCTAGACTTAGCTTAGCCTTACCTAGCGTTATATAGCATTAGGCTTGTCTAGGCCTTAAATCTAGACCTGATTACGCTGCATATAGGCCTCAGCTCAGCCTTAGCTAGGCTGAGCTACACCTTACCTAGGCCATATCTAAGCCTGGCTAGGTATTACTTAGGCCTTAGCTAGGTTTGACTAGAACGTACCTAGGCCTTTGTTAGGCTTGCGTAAGCCTTAGCGACTTAGATAGTGATTAGCTACGTCTTAGCGAAGTCTGAGCTAAGCTTGGCTAGGTATTACCTATGTCTTAGCTTGACTTACATAGTTATTAGCTAGATCTTATTTAGGCTTGGTTAGGCGTAGGTTTTATGCTTGACTCGCCGTACCTAGATCTTAGCTAGGCCTTAACCAGGCTTACGTACATCTTAGCTAGGCATTATCTAGGTTTGGCTATGCCTTACATACGCCAAAGCTAGGCGTGGGGAGGACTTACATATGCCTGACCATGGCATTAGCTCGGCCTTAGCTAGTCTTGGCTATGCCTTCTGTAGGATTAAGCTATGTCTGAGCTAAGCTTGGCTATGTATTACATAGGCATTAGTTCGACTTACATAGTGATTAGCTACGTCTTAGCTAGGTCTGATCTAAGCTTGACTTAGTCTTAACTAGCCCTTAGCTAGCCTTACATAGGCATTTGCTCACCGTACTTAGGCCTTAGATAGTCCTTAGTTGTCTAGGCCTTATCTAGACTCGACTACGTTGTACATAGGCACTAGCTAGGCTGGGCTACACATTAACTAGGTCTAAGCTAGGCCATATCTTACTCTGGCTATGTATTACCAAGCATTAGCTAGGCGTATGCAGGTCTTAGCTAGTCCTTAAGACGTAAGAACAAGCGTAGACTAGTATAGCATAGCTTAGCCATGACTAGTATAGCATAGCTTAGGTTAGACTAGTGTAGTATAGCTTAGCTTAGACTAGTCTATCATAGCTTTGCATAGACTAGTGTAGCATAACTTAGCTTTGACAAGTATAGCATAGCATAGACTAGCGTAGCTTAGCCTAGACTAGTATAGCTTAGCCTAGACTGGACTATAGCCTAGTATAGCTTAGACTAGTATAGCTTAGGCTAGTATGTCTAACGGATTTAGGATTAGCCTAGACTTAGACATAGATTACTCTACCCTACCCTGCCTTGCCATGCCCTACCCTACACCATACACACTTAGTTCCCATAGACAGTAAACCTAGCTGTCTTATTGAACCACCTTAGACCAGTCACTATGGATTGTAAAACTTATCAGAACTTATTAGATCACCTTATAGATCATTATAGATTATTAGACCACTTTACATACACTTTGTCAATATAAATAGGCAGTAAAACCTGTCTTATTGGACCACCTTAGACCAGACACTATAGACTGTGAAACCTGTCTTGTTAGACCATCTCATGTATCACGCACACTTAGTCGCCATGTTCGACAGTAACGTGTACAGGTCTGTCTTATTAGACCACTTTACAAACCACATATCTATGTAAAACCTGTCTTATTGGACCACATTATAGACTATATAGGGGTAAAGTTCTATGTGTGTGTTGACAGGGTTTGATGGTAATATACTGGGACAAAATTTCAGTATTGCCGACTACATAGCATGCCCACCTGTTAACTTATGACCACACTATAGAAGTGCGTGTGTGTACTATGTAACGGAACCGGATGCTTTTACTGATAAATATACGTAAGAAATAGCAAAAAACACATCTAATTTGCGCGAAGATTATTGAGTACAAGTTGATATAGTGTAATAAAAATAATAAAACGTACGTAGTTGAACACCTGCACCGCTCGAAAAGTCCACATTCGAGCCGCTGAATTCTTCTGATTGGTCATATGCAAATGAAGTTGAAGAGAATTCCGAATACTGCTTACGATTATAATCTCGTGACTGATTGGTCGGTCCAAGATCTTCTGAAAGTCTCCCCAGTGTAACATTCTATCAATTCCGCTTTTATGCACCAGCTTCCCATCGACACTGTAAGCCAAGACACCCGTAATCGCACTACCCAAGCCCAAGAAGCCACCTGGCCCCAAGTCAATCCACAAGCCCATTGTGCTCCTCAACAGCATATGCACAGTATCCAATGTTACTCAATGCCGCATCCGAGACAAGATCGATAACTTCACCGGATCATGTTCAAGTGGCTTCAAACATGGACGCAGCTGCGCAGACATTGTATGGCCCCAACGCGTGCTTGTGTCGGTAGTCATGTCCAAACACGGGGATTTCCACGAAATGGGCATTGGCATGTCACCATCATTCGACACGATTAAACCCTCAAAGATCCTAGATGTACTACGCCAGGCCAGTTGCAATGAAGACGAGCTACGATTAGTAGGACTATTGTTTGCAGACACCAAGCTGAAAGTGCGAGTCAAGTTAGTGAAGTCTGTAGAGTTTGAGACATCAATCGGGTCCCCACAGGGAGATGGTCTATCTCCGGTGCATTTTCACCTTTTAACTTGCTGCTGCATTGAAATCCGTGCTGGAAAGTTCCACAAGATCAAACCCCAGTGTCAATACTGGGTATGCCGCTAGAGATGGAATATACCGACGATGTGGACTTCATAGACGAGGAAAAGAAACCCATTGACGAACTTCTCCCAATAGCTTCAAGCAAACTAAAAATTGAGAATCTCTTTATGAATGAATCCAAGACAGAGTTAACCCCTCATATACCTATCTACAAAGAGTGAAGCCAAAGAAAATGGCAATCCACTTAGTGGCGGCGAACCATCGAGGAAAAATACACTCCTGGGCTCACTGCTGGCATCTCTGCACGCTGCTTCATGGGGGTGGGGTGGGGGGGGGTGTATGAGGGCATAGCTTTCCAGTCCTTCTGGAAGCTATGGATTCGTAGATCAAAGTTGTCCTTCATAAAAAGGCTACGTTTATACAATGCAAACTGCGTATCCTTGATGCTGTATAACTGTAGCAGCTGGGACGCTTCAAAGGCGGCTCTAGACAAACTCAATGCCTGCCACCGCAAACACATATGCACTATCACTGGACACCGATGGCCAGACGGCATAATTTGCAATGATGTACTATACAAGATGTGTAATACGTCGCCGCTGTCAATAAAATATATTCGCCCTATTCGGAGCCAACAAATACAAAACCAGGAGAGGATGTCATTGCATAAATTTGCTAGGCGTGCTATGAGGCGACCTCAGGAGCAGTACACTCAAATCAAGAATGAACCTGAGGAATAACAGACCAGAAATCCCTTGAAGACGACACAAAATATATGGCAACCCAACTACCAATGGTAGTAAGATTCTAGACACCATAGAAAAAGCATGTTAGTGGTCGCTGACATGACAATTATCCTATACTATATGATGGATATGTCCGATACGCATCATATATATCAACATCAGAGTTGGAAAAGCCTCGGGAGTGCATATTTATAGAAACCCTTCTTTTCATGTATAATAAGTAACGGTATGCGCTATGCGAACAGCATAACAGGACTAATTAAAGGACAATTCCTGGATGATAAAAAGTGTGCTTTATTTGAAAGATTATTACATGTTTAATGAAATTGCTCCAGAATAATAACCAGATAGAAATAGTGTAACCAACTATCGCTAGATAAAGTTGGTAAAATTGACAATTTTTCGCACATCGGGGCGCTGCCATTTTATCGCGTCTAATGACGTCAGCCCGGCACCACCGCTATTGCTCTGACTGGAGGAGCGAGGCCAATAGATGCGGGTATATATTTTAAGTAAGTATATGTAAATGATAATAACAAACGAACAGCTGGCGCGATTCCAATGATTCTAGGATCTCTAAATAGGTGCCGACCTCGGCATTAATATGATATAATGGATGTTAGTATCGGACAACGGGTTCAAAAGACTGGAACACATAAAAAATTATTCATCTAAGATACAATGTGAGAATATATTATTCTATTTTTGTTAAAATTCAGCGTGGGATGATTTTTGTCTCGCAGACTGTGTCTTTGCGTATTCTCATTAAATTGGAGTGTGTCTAAAGCTGAAAGAAATGGCTATTTTCCTGACCAATTATAAATTTGCTCACGTGGATACTGCCAGTGATATTACCACATGATTTAACATTTTGACATCTGGGAATTTTCATCGCCGATCAATATTGCCCGGCAAGCTGCAGTAATTTCGATAATTAAGATATTTTGATGGAATTATTCCCGTTACGTGATAACATTGTAAAGGTTCGGCACAGTAAGTTCTGTCATTCTAGCTGTAATACTCATTCTGATATGGGATGATGGATAGAACGCATTCTTTGTTTGAAATTTTGCTGGCTTAGTTTTTCCCGTGGAGTGTATATTTTGAACCACTAAGCCGATTCTAACATCCATAGCATTGGAAAAATCTTCGAATTTGCAACTACAGGTAGGTATCAGAATTATTACAATCGGTTCTGTGGTTCCCGGCAATATTATCATATCATATGTTTTCTTGGAATATATATTTACACTGCCTGCGACACACGCTATAACGGTATCTTGAGTCGGATGATTAATTTGACAATACGCATGTGTCAAGTGTGCCACTTCATTTAACCCTTATCGCATTGTGTAAAATGCGTAATAGCCTACTTACGGAGATAGTGCCGGGATACATTTTGGGGAAAAAATGTTGCTGAAACGTGTTGCTGGCGTGCACATCAATGACTTACAGTAGCATTGTTACCAAAATCAACATATTCTGATAGGATAGAGAAAATGGAATCTATGCTTCAGCCGTCTAGGGGTTAACGATTTCCCACCGACTTCGGATAATAGAAATATTTGAAAAACTTACTAGCTTAATAGGACAATGTCCTAACGATTACAAATTAGCACATGTTAGGCCTCCATGCATATACATATTTACTGTACAGCCTTCGTGCTCGGCAAAGATAGCGTTGGTGCGGTGATGACGTCAGGATCTCGTGAAATCTCGCTCTCGTTGCAAGAAAATTGCGCCGCCCGGGAGTTAAAATAATGCCATGTTTACGATGGAATAATTACTCGTATTATTTGTCTGTTCTTTTTATTTAGGATTCAATATGTTAGTCATATAATATTCTTTCAAATGAAGAACACTTTTACCAATCCCGGAATTGTCCTTTAAGCGAATCTTTACTAACATAGACACATCTACATTCACTCTCTTGCACAAGTCTCTAGTGGGGCCTATTCTCGAATTCTGCAACTCGGCGTGGTCACCTTAGAAACTAAAAAGACGTACAGCTATTAGAAAGAGCTCATCGCTAAGTAACAACACTCGTCTAAGATTATAGCGACACGGAAAGACATGGAAATTCAACCAACTAACTAACCCTAACCCTAAATCTAATGTCGCGGAAACATAGATGATTTTAAGTGTCGCGTTTAAGCTCATTAGGTCTCTATAATATTGATACTACTTTTTCTAACCATCCAGGATTAGGCCACACAGATCAGAGATCATAGGTTCAATGGCCTTAACCCTCACCTACAACATTAACATGTGGGCCATTAGCATGTGAACAGGCATAGGCCTAATACTTTGAATTCAGCAGTAGCAAGACATAAAATGCTAAATTGGA
Organism: Chaetoderma sp. LZ-2023a; assembly: GCA_034401795.1. Lineage (NCBI taxonomy): Eukaryota > Metazoa > Mollusca > Caudofoveata > Chaetodermatida > Chaetodermatidae > Chaetoderma > Chaetoderma sp. LZ-2023a. The sequence continues at coordinate 36,189,150 of CM067372.1, read as the reverse complement.
ATCCATTACGCGCGATAATTAGTAGGAAATTACTGACGGTTGCTGACCACACAATCAGCCAAGGTAAGTCAGCGAGGAAAACACAAAATCTGGAAGAGGTACTAATGGACGAACGGACGGATGCACTGACACAAAATTAAGAGGCTTTTTCCAAGCCCATAATCGCCATACGTGTGAAGGTTCATTACTGTACTTACGACACATGTTCTGGAGACAGCGAGTTAACACTCTATTAAAGACAACAAACTGCCATATCAATGTTTACTGGTAATTATGCCTACCCTTTGTGGTCGTTGACAGGTACAACAGAGCGGACGGGCTGCACTACACCCCCTTTCTCTCGAGCGGAGAAATCACCGGCAGCCTTCTCCATAGCTAAGATCAGGTCTGGATATGTCAGAACCTCGGATACCGTCGCTGCAGAGATGAATCGTGGAGTGACCGCCATTTTGTGTTATAAATGTTGGGCCTGTGTCTTCTTCATTCATGCATCGACATTCAATCAAAGTATGTTCTGTTTTAGGCAATCTAACTGGTTCAACAATAGATAGCTAGGGATATGTTAATGGTTTAGTATATATGATCTCCTGGCTAGTATTAAATGCATAGGCATATACGTATGTATATTATAACACTACTGATTTTAATCGACCTAGAAATCGGCATAGTTCTAGATCTACCACATATTAGTACGGTTATATGGTGAAATAATTATACACAGTGGATTACAACCGCCAAAGTTGGCATCAACACATAATTTGACCTACAGATTAAAATTAGATGTGGGATGACTTGCAATTTTGTAGGCATGTATATTAATAGCTCAACTCGCATGCGACTTCAAAGGTCAAGTGAGCTTATGCCGTGGCGATCGTCTGTCGTCCATCCGCCCATCGTCTGCCCATCGTATGTTGGTCGTCCATCAACTTTTTCTTCAAGGGACTGGCCAAGAACCGCTGTACCGATTTCAATTAGTTTTGGCAGGAACCATTCAAAATGACCAAAACCCTAAGGCTTTAAAACATTACTTGTCCAATCAATCGCTCGCTGTCAATGAAACGTGGGTGGAACGATTCTATGGATTCAACAAACGAGAATTTTAATTGGTCAGTTTCTTTGGCGGCCATCTTGGAGTTTACGTATATCAACCAAATTTGGCAGGAATGATGTTTGCGTCATAGAGATCTAGGTTTGTTCAAATGAAGCCGATTTGAAGTCTATTTGGTCGGAGGCCATCTTGAATTTTGCGCTATTTTTAGAAACACCATAAAAAAATCACCGAAACCACTAGGTTTATCGATTTGAATCTAAAAAATTGATCTAGGGCAGTAGGTGAGGCGAGTTTGTTCTGTTCAACAGAACTTGATTATTCGAGTTGCCTGGCGGTCAGCTAGTTCTCACTAAAGACTATTTCTGCCAAAATTTTGTAAATATGATTAGGGACCAAGGAGCATTCAAATTTGTTCAAGGGAAGTTGGTACGTTAAAAACATGGCCGCCATCGACCAATCAAAATGTAGCATTTGGCGTCCATATTGGATTTTTGTTATTTGATGGCGAAAAAATTGTTTCGTATTTGTTTATAAGCATGGCGATGCCAAATTTTACACTTTCGAAATTGTAAAATACTCCTGTTCAGGAAACGCATCGACATACACACGCGCATACACTTGCGCACATGGCATGTTATTTACCTCTGATTAACCGACGGTTGAATAGTTTCTACGGTTCTGTGTGAAATTGTAGATACGGGTCTTTGTATCAGTAGCTTGACGCCAGACATATTTATTGACATGTTATCTTCGCAGAGCGTTCTAGTCTGGCCATTCAATGGACCTTTCCAGTTTTAGCTATGGGGGGGGGGGGGCGTCCATCCCTAGTTAAATCCCCGCCCACACCACGCTCGTATTGGGATCGATCGATCTCCGAACTCTAACTATCAATTTCCAGAAAATTATGCGGGCAAACTGTTGAATATTATGAAACTAATTCGACTGAGTGCTGTTGCTATAAACAAAGGACAAGTGAGAATTTTTATCAGGAATGGAGGGGACAGCTAGGCGCAGGTAACAAAACTGGGCTATGCAAGCACTTTGTCGAAGATGGATCATACAAAGGTTATTTTGATATGGTAACAATAACCAAGTACCGGCAATCTTTGGGCAGATTATGTCCTAACTCCCACAAATTACGCGTAGAATCAGGAAGATGGCATACACCATTGTCAACCCCTCTCCGGGAAAGGAGGTGTCACGCCCGTAACGATTTAGAGGATGAATATCATTTCATATTAGTTTGTCCAATTTATCAAAATTTAAGAAACCAATATAAAAACAATATTATTGCGGGTGGGGTGGGGGTGGGTGGGGGTGGCAGTGTCTTTAACCCTTTGATGTCTAAATTTGGTCAACAAGGGGAAAATATGTGGTAAATTTTGGAAATGGCCTTCTCTTGGCATGCAAATGGACATTCCTCAAGACCACGACAGAGGCCAGTTTTGGCCTGGCGTAGCCGTGAAAGGGTTAAACTGACATAACTGTTTTAGACTGTAAATAGTTCATGCATACGGAAATTAGCTGCTTTTATATATCATGCATTTAAATTGAGAGATAAATCACACACACGCGCGCACGCACGCACGCACGCACGCACGCACGCACGCACGCACGCACGCACGCACGCACGCACGCACGCACGCACGCACGCACGCACACATACTGCTATTTTGAAATGGCGAATGAGATGATTCCACCGTGTTTTGGCGCCGTCTCAGCGGCAGGGCGGCGGCACCATCAGGGGACAACCAGGTGATACATCACTTAACCACATACACTGCTCATCCAAGTCGCTGGATCAGCATCACTCTCATGAGACTGATGTAATAATATCGTGTTCAGGTGTTCCCGGAAGGGCCTATCATATGCATTACCGGTATCGGTCAGCATATGTGGGTTACTATGGTGTCAGTATATAGCAGTTCTAGTAGATGTCGAAATCCTGATCCTGCCATGATATACCATATGGACCCAAAGATAAGCCATCAGCCTGCGGAAGCCACTCAGTCTCAGTATGATGCCGTGCACGGCACTGCCTTCAGGCCCACTCTTGATCATGGGCATAACCTTCCATCACAAGGGCTTATCGAAAGTGGTGATTGCCATTGCGCTATAAGAGCGTCTTACATGGTCACACACGAATGCCAATGTGGAATAGATGCATGCCATAGCAGGGGTATATCTGTCAATCATGAGTATGAAATGAACAGAGGGCTGACCCGGTGTACTGTCTGTATCCCGCGGGGATATCAAAGAGATAAGAGTTTGGCATTCGGAATTGCAGGGATAGCGTCATTTATAACCTTTCTGCGCTCATGTAGAGTTTTTATTTCCAATATATTCATCATTTGTTGGATGCATCCACGTTCGCGCGACTTATAGTCATAACAAATAATGCGGACACCGTGACGCTGGGTCCGTTCAAGCCTCTCTACAGATATCCGATTGTGTATACGGGTCACAGATAATTGAGCTGTATTCCAGTTTGATCTGGCCATTCAGTGGTCTGCCGTTTTCCTGCATTTTTTTGTGGCTATTTTGTAGATGTAGTGTATATTCGGATTAAGGTCTTCGGTGAGCATGACGCCTAGGTATGGGTTTGAGCTTACTTGTTCAAGGATATGGTTGTCAAGGGAATAACAATGATTGGATTTGTTCCGGATACTCAGGATGTAGCACTTTTCGGCGTTTAAGCACATATAAGGATGAGTCAGCCCACTTTTCAATATTTTCTAGGTCTCTGTAGCTGTGTGCAGTCTTTTGCTGATTTTATGTGACGGTAAAGCACGCAGTCATCCGCAAACAGTCTAACCAGTGATTTTACGCGGGGCATAGCTAAAAATGGAACTGTCCATTCTCAGCTTGATGGCGATCCCCTTTTTATACACATGTCTGCTGGATGTCCACCACTATTTACTGAACTTTGGAATATGCAGCTGAGACCTGGAGCTAGCTCTTCTGAGCAATCTTTGCGGAGTATCTGGTTTGGGATGTTAACAGGGCATGTGGATTTTGCAGCTTAGAGATTTGATAGAAGTTTTTCAACACCAGCTGTTGTTGTTGTTGTTGTTGTTGTTGTTGTTGTTGTTGTTGTTGTTGTTGATGATGATGGTGGTGTTGTTGTGACGAGTAGGTTGTCGATCCGGTTTATGCTTGGCAGTATTGAATCGGTTTGGGAGTCTGGGTCTTTAATGGTATTTTTTTAACACTGAACAAAACTGGTCGATTAAGATTTCTGAGCTTGCCATGTTGCTTAAGTGGAGCTATGACAATATCATATTGCTTTTTAGCTTTGATGTAGTTCCAGAAAGGCTTAGTATTATCTTTCCTGAGGCCATCCTGGATAACATTGTTTATGTATGTTCATTCTGCCCTACGGGATTCTTTTTTGCATTTCTTCTGGATAAAACGGTAGTTTTCCCATCTGTTAGTTTTCGATGCACGATTGTAGGCAGTCCTTTTCTTTTTCAGCAACTTCCGTAACTTAGTATTCATCCAAGGAACGGAGCTTATGGGTGTACGTGTGTACGATGGTATATGTTGGAGCAAGATTCTTGAATCCGCTGTTTAAAAGTATTCCGTAAGGCATGAATACCTTTTCCTTCGAAATGAAGTGTTAAAATTTCATAAGACCTGGATGCAGAATCAGCTTTAATACTATTCCAACCTGCTTTATTGAAACGGTATAATTTGCGTGGCTTTATCATGGATTTGTGTGAGGTTGTATTTCAGAGCAATGTTGATTAGTCTCACTTGTACTGATCTTTCACTGGCATCACTAGGTGTGCGGGCTGATGACCAATTTATGTGTGGACAATTGAAATCTCCACTCGGTATCACCTGGTGTCCAGTAGTCATTCGCTGTTGTAATGAAGGGCCCAGCTCATCTAGGTGGCGCTGTTTCCCATTCGGCATGTAAAAGCAGCCTATGTACAGAACTCTGTTATTGTTTACATGTTGCCTAAATTCATCACACGAACTATATAAAGCGGGAGCTATAGATACTAAGTCATCTATAATTTATACTTGTGAGAATAGCCAAGGGCCATGTTAAAGACAACCACAAATGAGAATTCGCTTTCAATGAAAAAAAATCGTTTTATCGTTTTTATAAAATTAATAAACGTCAGCGACGTGGTTTCAGATTACCTAATACATGTTTTTAACAAACACTATCGTTTATCTTGCATTTCATTAATATGGTGGTGTTTGAACGAGCCGTTGTGAGCTATTAAACATAAAACAAAATACTATTCACGCGATGACGTCATGCCACAACAATCCTTCACGTACATTATTCTCATATGAAATTGAAGAAAATGACTTTCCGTGATGTAATTTACGATTAACTTAAGGAATTCGAAATGATACAAATAATATATTTTCACTTCTTTAAACTATACAAAAGCATCATTTGCTGTGCTATGTCCGTTTTATGTGTGCGTACATTCGTACGTGCGTGCGTGCGTACCTACGTACGTACGTTCGTGTTCCCCTTTAAGCCACACGTCCCTGAATGATCGTAGCTAGGGCCTACATAGACAAGCACATGCTCATGCACGATGATGTGTCTTTGTGTGTTCTTAACTCATATCAGCCAAAAACGGCTTCTGCAGTGGTCTTGGGAAATGTCCATTTGCAGACCAAGAGAAGACTATTCTTTTTAAATTTACTACTCGAATGGCTGGCTCGATAACTGAGCCAGTTATTCTAGTGGTAAATTTTCAAAAATTGTCTTCTCTTGGTCTGCAAATGGACATTCTCTATGCGAAAATTGAAATTTTCTTGAACAAATTCGATGGTCAAAGCGTAGCAAGTTAGCATCAATAGAAGAATGGACGTGTGTTTTAATATTTTGATCTATGGTCATAATCTAACAACTGTCAGTTCGGGGGTTCGTATATATAAAACACCCTCACTTGTTGTTATTTGTAAATTACAATACCGGTAATAAGACAATAAAAATTTAAGTAACACAATAATAATAGTAATATCAAATGTTCACAATATAATGCCCATATAACATAGTCACTCAAGTATTTTTGGTTTCATGCGGGTTCGCTGGCTTCGCTCTGACATAACAGTGGAATCAGGTAGACCTACTTTGTCAACATTTGTGCTTATGCTATCAGTAGTAGGTTCTTGCTCATTTTCAATGGCTGGAGTTTGTGACGTGGAGCTGATAGCAGCTACAGGACCACTAGTAAATGGCTCAAGATTAAGGTCACGATCAACATATTTGTCTGAAATGTACTCAGGTAGTTTGCTTTCCGTTGTTTTGATTAACTGGTGGATCCGTCTTTTCCAGATTTTCGATGTCTCTGCGTTGGCCATAACAAGGTAAGTAAGAAACATTCATCTTTTCATATACTACGGTTTCATCTCCTTACTAAAGTTTACAGAATCTTACCAACCATTCGCTCTGAAATTTACAACGAGAGGCAAATTACGCACTCTTATTCCGGTGGCCTGTGGCATGCAGAGTGGGATATTTATTAATAATTCTACACGAAGTTACTGGCGTACAGATGAAATAAATCGGAGATGAAATTATCCACATATGTGATCAGGGTATTAGGATAGCTCATCCAAATGGGGTTACTTGATCGATCGATGCGTCATACGTGATCAATGACATGCCCGTTAGCGTTGGTCACACATGCTTGCTCACAGACAAAATGCATGGGACATTGGCATGTAAAGCTAAATATGCATATGATGCTTGAGGCTATTGACATTCAGCTAAAAGATCCTCAAATACATCTTCTATGTTTGGAGCAAGATTCTTGAATCCGCTGTTTGAAAGTATTACATAAGGCATGAATACCTTTTCCTTCGAAATGAAGTGTTAAAATTTCACGTGACTTGGATGCAGATTCAGCTTTAATACTATTCTAACCTGCTTTATTGAAACGGTATAATTTGCGTGGCTTAGCTCTATGATACCGGGCCTTGATATCAGTATCTGTTACAGTAAGATCATGATCAGATATACCGGGAATGCTGACTATGTTAATCTTTGCGTGGTTGGCATATAGAATGACGAGTGCGAAAGGTATGATACATGTACGCTTTGACATATAGCTTAAACCCCTCTTGTGTCAACAGCCCCTCAAAGCGCTCTGTCACGATCTGAATTCAAAATTCGCGATAAATCATTGCAGTAGTTTTTTTCTCCATTTTCGCTACAATATTTTATGTAAATAGCTACGTGTGTCTAAGAAGTCTTGGCGCTTGGAGTAGCGGTGTGTGTGTGTGTGTGCGCGCGTGCGTGCGTGCGTGCGTGCGTGCGTGCGTGCATTTATGACGTCATATGTGTTTTCAAAATTGTTATTTTAGCCAAAACGTGTCCAATAGGTTTTCCTCTTAAATTTGCGATGTGGTAATATGTAGTTTGTCAGTATAGTAAGTTGTGGCTTCAAAACATACCTATATGATGTCGTTCTGTTCAAATATATTGTGTATTTAACCCTTATCCTGCTGTATGCCTATCCTTATGCAAAATTCAAAGTAGTATATTGTGTATCTATTTTGAAGATAATGATACGGGAAGCTATTGCGCAATACATGAGCAATGAGTTCCAGTCTCGTTAGCTTCAAAATGAACACCATTTTATCGTTTACTCGTAGTATGGTTTCAGAGGCAGTCTGTCAGTGGAAAAGGGTTAATCAGTAAGATTATAAATGCATGTTAACGAGCGTTGTTCATTATCATCCATATTTCTCGTCAATGTTGTTGTCATATGTTAGTAAGTGTGATTTACCCTATCGTACGGATATACTTTAACATGGTTATATTTGTATTGTAGTGTCCAGTCTGGGTCCGGACAGGCTGTAATTTCCTGGTCGGAAATCTTGTGTATTGGTTGGCGTGTGAGTAGAGCCGACCCTGTATAACGTGTGTGTGGTAGAATCACCTGCGAAGTGCGCAGACTTGTCTATCGTCTCATCATCGTCGTCGTCGTCGTCATTGTCATCTTCTCTGTCAACTATTAACACCTGCGAGTTGCGCAGACCTGTATTGTCGTGTCAACATCGTCGTCGCCATTATCGTCACCTTCTTAGTAATCCTGTCATTGTTTCGTCATCATCATCGCCATGGTCATTACCGTTAACATCTGTGTCACCTATTATCACCTGCGAGTTGCGCAGAAACATTCGTCAGTATCGTGTCATTACCACCATTGTCGTTATTGTCTTCGTCGTCTTCAATTTCAAGACCCATTCGTCATTATTGTGTCGTTGCTATCATTGCCATTATCGTCTTCATCGTCGTCAATTACTAGAAACATTCGTCATTGTCGTGTCGGTACTATCATTGCCGTTATCGTCTTCAAGTTAAACAAACATTCGTCATCATCGTGTCAGTACTACCATTGCCGTCATCGTCTTAATCATCGTCAACTTCCGTTCTTGTCCAATGATATTAGTGTCGTAATCGTCATCAACATCCATTAACAGTTAAACGTAACAGTCAAACCCCCCCCCCCCACAAGTCCGTGAACATTTCCATAATTATTTGTATTGTATTAGTAGTTTGTATTATGTATAGTATTGTCAATCTAGTTTTAATTTATATATAATTATGTTGTCTATCTAATACCTACGGTTATATATTATATATTGTGCGTACGTCCGTTAGTACTGGTGTGTACATTCTAAGGTGTAGTTGCTGGTGGTGCGCTAGCGTACGTTTGCTTATAAAATCGCGTGACGGGTTGTATTGTATGTAAATGAAGTGTGTGAACATATTGTGTGATTTGTATGTGAATCGTGTGTAAGCTGTGTGAACTGTGTGTGAGTTATGCATGGATTATGTGTGGGTTGTGTCTGAATGGTGCATGAATACGGAAGAACGTGTATGCAAGCGAATGATTTGCTGTATGCATGGCCTATGTAGTATTTCATTTGTGATGTTATTTTATGAATTGTTATTAAATTTTTGAAAACTTTATCTGGCTTGACTTTTCCACTTAAGTATCGTGACACGCCCAAATCATACTTTTATCAAGTAACCTTTTAATTTGTCAAGATTTTTTAAAAAGAAAACTGAAATATTTTCTCAGTGCATAACCATCTGCTGGCCAAGAGAAGACAGGTTTATTCTTTGTTTGTAAATTTAGTACTGGAACATAGGAAAATAGATTTTAAGAGTTGGGCTTTTGACCGGCTTGGTGATTAAAGGGTTAATGGTCTAAAATATTTTAAATTTTTGCTTAGTCAGTGTCCATTTGCAGACCAAAGGAAGAATAGCTTTGAAAATTTACCACTGCAATGACTGGCTCGGTTACCGAGCCAGTCATTCCAGTGGTCAATTTTCAAGTCGTTTCTTGGCCTACAAATAGACAGGCCGCACGTCTACGGCCGTCTTGATTGGTCTTACTATTCTCCTTCGATCAATACTCACCATTTTATTACTTCTGATACAGCTAGCCTGGATAGCGGGGCCCCAGGACTGTAGACTTAGTAAGCTTTACCGACTCCTGGAACCGGGTACTCGGCTCCCAACTGTCTAGTACCCGTTTGCCATGAAGCTCATTCTTGTTTGCATAGCAACAAGAGACACATGCTTTTTTGCAGTTGGAAGTCTTGGGATTATATTAAGTCTTTTTTCTGTGTAATTGTGATAGCTTTGTGCGCTCCCTAAGGAGATAGTGGATTACCATGGATGCAGCCGATGATAACCAGGTCGTATATTTCCATGTTATTCCATAGTTAAAAGACTTAGGTCTTCAAAATTTCGTCTGTGTCGCATGTTCCAATTTCTAACCCCAAAGAATCTGCGACGTGTGTTAACAACGAAATATGCCAGGTGATCGCCTTCCTTTAAACCCCAACAGGCGATCGGCAGATATGAAATAAGGTGTTGGCTTGACGGTGTTTTAGCACGAAAATCGGCTGACGTCGTTCTCCGTAAGTTCCGAGCGGGTGACGTCACACCCGTGTTGCTCGGATGTTTATGTGAAGAAAATGTTTCATTAATTCGCGCATCTGATTCTAGGTGCTGCGTACTTTAATTGGTATCAGAAAAACTGGAATTTTTGCGTGTTATCACGATCTGTTTGCAATGATCAGTGGTTTCAAAATTCTTGATTTAGATGTGTGGTCTGCGGCTTTACCGTGTGCTACAGCAGTTTGTTTACATTTTGTTGTTTCTTCACATATCGTTTTGGCCTTCGTTAGGAGTATAATTTATATTTATTAGTGAATATACCCCGAATGCTATGCGATATGATTCCTGGTTCCGTTATACATCCTTGAGGATCAGTGTATGGGTGTATTATTGCCCGCTTCGTTATTGTCGTCATAATCAATGCGATCTTTGCTGTAACGTTGCGGGGTGGGGTGCGGGAGGGTTAACAGTTAATTTATGATCAAAATATTTGAAAATTAATTGTCTGCCTTCCATTTCTGTTTCGTTCCGCTTGCTTATTGTAGGTTTGTGCTTATTTCTAGGCCAAGCCAGCCCCGCCATCATGTGACGAATACCACAAATTCGTGAGGGTTCTATTCAAGGACCATGTCTGTTTCCGCTGTACTAGGTGTAATCTTGACAGTAGGTGTAACGTTTGCGCAGTGTGGTCGGTCGATATGATGCTTAAGTTACTTGCCCAGAAGGACTTGGCAGGGTCTGATGCGGGGACAGGCGGTCCGAAAGTAAATCGTGGAGTGTCCGTATCAGCCCTTGGGGGCGTTCCACGTCTGCAACCGGAGGTGGCGGAGATGGCACCGCCGGCGTTGTTTGGTCCTGCTATGCAAGGCTTCTTGCATTTATTAGGATGGGGATCTTGCTCGCAGCCCAAGGTTTTTGGAGTTTCTGGATGCTATTTATAGCAAACAACTACTGACCAAGGGACAGCTTCCAGGGAGGTGCAGGCGAGGTGTCGTATTCCATGGGGGGAATACGACAGGTATGGTGTTGTCCCGTCAGTCACCGAGGATGACCACTGGGTACTGGGTGTCCAGAGTGCTGGAGCGGGTGGCCCCACCCAGGCACTGGTGGACAAAGCTCAGGTACACCATGATGAAGTCCTGTCCCTATGTGATTAGGGGGTGAGGGCAGCAATGAGTGCTGTCAACCACTCTTATCGCCTTTTTCAGTCGGTGTGGGCTGAATCGGAGGCAGGCCACCCTGTACCACCTGTGGCGCTTTCGTGCGTTAATGACGGCCTGGTGCTGTCTATGGACGCATTGGCAAGGGTGCAGGCACATGTGACTAAGTCCAGGAGGCAGATGGTCCTTGACCATATGCGTCCAGCTATGGCTGTCAGGGAGCGTCTCCTTGGGACGCCACTTACAGGCCCTAGCGTCTTTGGTGGCCAAGCATGGGCCATTTTAGAGGACACGGCCAGCATTGTGCAGAATCGGTTGGCGGTTAATCTGCAGCTAGAGCTAGTGCGTCAAGCGCACGCACTAGGGGCTGTAGCCAAGCCGCTGACCGGGCAACCTTCGAAGAAGCAGAAAAAGCACAAAAGCAAGGCGAAAGCTAAGACTAGTGCTGCTTCTGCTTCTACTGGGTTTTCTCAGCCGCCTCTGGCGAAGAAGGCCAAGAAGGTTGTGGAGGCCCCTACCCTCCCCAATGTTGCTCCTGATCGCCTGAGAGGCGGAAAGGGCAAGGGGAAGGGGAAGGGGAAGTCCTCAAAGGGCGGAAAGAAGGGAGCGGATCGTACCTGAGGGTATGAGAGCTCCCTTCGTATCTGCCTGGACCGCACCTGTGCGACAGGAACAGCGGTGCCAGTTAGACCAGCCGAGCCAAGGCCAAAATGGTTCTCTCTCTCTCGTCAAGAGAGGGGGTGGGGGGGGGGGGGTGGGTGGAGTGGATCGCGAGCCAGACAACCCCATTAGGCGTCGAGGCGTCTATAGTGGATGGAAGGCTCATGCGTTTCGTCGAGGCTTGGCGAGGTGTGACATCAGACAGTCTGGTCCTGGGATGGTTATCCCAGGGATACATGCCGGAGTGGTGGGACTTTCCACCACAGAATCTGTCTTTGGCACCTGTCTGGACACCCGTACCAAGGGAACCAGACAAGGTAGAAGCCATTCAAAACGAAGTGTCAGGTTTGCTTCTGAAGGGAGCAATAAAACCAGCAAACCGGAACACTCCAGGCTTCTATTCAAACATGTTCCTTGTCCCCAAGAGCACAGGGGGATGGAGACCCGTACTCAATCTCAGGCCATTAAATTGGTTTATCCATATGCTTCGGTTGGAAATTCCAAGGTCGGTAATGGCAGGATTGAGGAAGGGATTGTGGTGTGTATCGATCGATCTGAAAGATGCATATTTCCACATTCCAATGAACAGGAGTTGTCACAGGTTTCTGAGATTTACGTTTCAGAATCAACTGTGGGAGTTTGTAGTCCTCCCATTCGGCCTGTCGACAGCTCCACGGGAACCAGAGTGGTTCTTGCGGTGACAGCATTTCTCAGAAAAGAGAACATGGCGCTTTACACCTACATAGACGATTGGCTGATCAACGCTGACACATCAGCCAGGTTAGAGGTGGATACTGCTCTGACTCTGAAGTTGCTTTCAGATCTAGGCTGGATAGTCAGTCAACAAGGAGAAATCCGAGTTGACACCCACTCAACATTTCGTTTATTTAGGGATGCGATTCGATCTCGAGGAGGGCAGGGTTTACCCGTCAGAGCCCAGAGTGGTGTCTCTGTTAGCCATCCTCAAGAGTTTTCAATTGGCAAACCACATTCAGGCGAGGTGGTTTCTTAAGATGCTGGGCATGATGGTCTCCATGGAGCAGGTAATCCCGTACGCTGCTCTGATGCGAAGACCTATCCAGTTGTATCTGAGGTCTCTGTGGAAACAGAGAACAGAACCCCTGTCAAAACTGGTACCAGTTTTGGCGCCAATAATGTCGCATCTTGTATAGTGGAAAAAGCGTCAGAATCTCCTAGTTGGGGTTTCGCTGCACCTACCCCACACCCCGGCTGTCCGTGTACACGGATGCATCGCTGGAGGGATGGGATGGGGGCCTGCTTGGGAGAACACCAGGTCCCGGGCACATGGACTCTCCAAGAGAGCCAGCTGCATATCAATCTGTTGGAAATGATGGCAGTGGAACTGGCATTGGAAAGGTTTCTTCCAAAAGTCAGGGGCAAGGCGATATTGATACGGTCGGACAAGTCGAGAGTAGTATCATACATAAATCGCCAAGGTGGGACCAAGTCACCCACACTACGTATCAACGTGTGGCACATGATTCAATAGTATAGGAATTACTCGGTTGTTTTGAAAGCAGCTCACATTCCTGGGCGATTGAACATTCTGGCGGATGCTTTGTCTCGCAGACAGAGAATTCTGCCAACAGAATGGTCTCCCAACCATCCAGTTCTACACAGGATCTTCGAGCATTGGGGAAACACCAACGTGGACTTGTTCGCCACAAGGGAAAATGCTCAATTCATGACTTATGTCTCGCCGATTCAAGATCCAAATTCCATCGATACAGACGCTCTGTCGATAAGCTGTGGAGGGATGCACGCTTACGCGTACCCACCCACCATTCTTCTACCGAAGATATTGGTGAAGATCAGGGATGAACCGTGCCTGGTCCTGCTAATAGCGCCATTTTGTCCTAGCAGGGCGTGATTCACGAATCTTCTGGATCTGCTGGTGGACAATCCAATGCAGTTACCCGAGATTCTGAACATAATCTCCCAGGCCAAGGGACGCTTCCTACACGAGCGTCCCGAAATGTTCAAATTGACTGTGTGGATGTTATCAAACAAGGTTCCACATCGGAAAGCTTTTCTCAACAAGCTGCAGATTTCATCGCAGCTGCGAGGAGGTCAACCTTCAAGTCATATACCAACAAGGTTAACAGATTTGCAGACTGGTGTGAAGAAAAGGGTATTAATACCTTTCAATCCACTATTCAGCAAATAGCAGACTTTCTCTGTGAGCTGTTCCTTTTCAGGACTAGCTCCTGTCACAATTGCTGGATACAAGTCAGCTTTGGCATCAGTTATCCCTTGTCTAGCCAACAGGGATAGTCCAGAGGTGGCCCAGTTGAATGTGATGAAGGGAATGAGCAATCTCCGACCGAGACAACCGGTAGTCATTCCAGCCTGGAGTCTATCTTTAGTGATTAATGTACTGGCCAAGCACCCTTTCGAACTGTTGCATTCAGCTAGTCTAAAGCATTTGACTCTAAAGGCGGTCTTTCTATTTGCAGCTTCCTCAGCTAGAAGGTGCAGTGAGATCCATGCACTTTCAGCAGAGAGGGACCGATTTATTGTCTCCAGAGAGGGTCTGCGTCTACTGCCAAGAGCAGAGTTTATGTCAAAGAATCAATCTTTGAGATGTCCTGGCAAACCGATCATTATACCGAAACTAACTAATTTTGATCGTGATGCCAGTGTCTGGTGCCCAGTCCGTGCTTTGACTAAGTACAAAAAACGGACAGACTCGTTACGGTCGAATGATAGACATCTGTGGATCTGCCATAAGAAGCCATATGGCGCCGCATCCATGGATTCTATCTCTCGTTGGGTAGTCGAATGCATTCAGACTACCCATGAGATTGCGATTGGGCACCAGGTGCAATGTGCAAGGGCACACGATGTTAAAGGAATAGCCGCCGCGACCGCCCTTTACAATGGTGTTCCATTAGAGGGCATCATGGCTGTTGCACAATGGCACTGTGAGTCCTCTTTCACGGATTACAATATGAGAGATGTGTCAGACTCCGCCAATCCACTCGCTTTAGCTGTTTTGAAATGATAGTTATACGACCACACTGCTCTTCTCCCTTTTTGGCATTTGTAAGAAAGAATTTAGAAGCAGACATGGTCGAGCGAGAGGATGGTCAACCAGATTGTGTCACTGATGGCCGGACAAGTGAATGGTTGGAGGCTCCACGTCTGAAATCCTGAGGTAATTCAAGATTGAGAGTTTTTTGTATTATGTCTATATATCTTGTTCATTCATCTTATATATTCATGCTCATTCCCAGGCTAATATATGCAAAGACCAGTTAACCCTCTTGGCATATTTATGTTTCAGGCAAGATGCATGTTCGTGAGTTCTCTCTTCTACATCTTCTACACCGGTTCTACAGAAATAATATGGTGACGGAAATAACCCTATCTTATGTAAATCAATGTTTAATTGGGAACAGCCTTTGTGAAGTCTGGTATGAAGGATGGTTAATATGCGTTTGCCGTGTGAAAAAAAAGCTTGGAGATTTGGAATTGTTTGCTTTTATTCTGTTCTTAAATTTGGAGCTTGTCTCTTCGGTTTGAATTTTATTTTCTAATAAATTCCACATTTGAATGGTATTAGGTAAAATGACCTTTTATATATCTCTAATATACATAGCGGTACGTTGACATTGTGCGGGGTTACGGGCGCAGTATCGTTCTGCTGCTGTTGTGCTCTCTGGAGTTATGTCCTTCATGAAGCTAGGGACATTATCACTATATACGAGCCTATGCATGATTAGCAATTTCTGGTATTGTCATCTATCACTAAGAGGTTCCCAACCAGCAACCTGCTTCGGGGTAAATGGACGTGATATATGCGAACATAGGACGACCAGTTACGATTCTCCCTTGTGAACAGTAAATCTTCTTCTTCTTCTTTTTGATCGCTGGTATCACACTTGGAGAGCCGTTCTCAAGATGAAATCTGTGGTTTTCTGCAGTTCTTCCACAGGCCCATACAGCTTTTCAAGAAAAGAGGTTGACAAAGGCCAGATCTCTTCTCTCAGTAGCTGATACGTACTGCAACATTGAAGTACGTGCTCTGTGGTCTGTTCTGCTTCTCCACAAGGGCAAGCGGGCGATGTCGTAAGGTGGGACCGCCTGTACATGTGTTGGTTTAGTCTGTTATGTCCAGTTCTGAGACGAAAAATGGTCACTTGCTCTGGCCTCGAGAGATGATGGTAGGCATCTTCTGATTGAGGTGTTCTATAGAGTGATTTGATGATAGTCTTCATCTCTGTATGGGTAACCATGTTTTCTGTCTGATTCTCTTCTGCACCCACCTTTGCCATCTTGTCTGCTTCCTCATTTCCTTGGACTCCAAAGTGTGAGAGGATCCACGGCAATGCTATCCAAAAGCATTTGATTGTTTGTAGTGCTTCTTCAAGTTGTGGCAGCTTACCTTTGGTGATAGCCTCAAGGACGGAGCGGGAATCAGATAAAAAGACAATCTGTGCAATAGGGTCTGCTGTTCTGCTGATGGTATTAGCCGCATGAACCAGTGCTTCGACTTCAGCTCTGTAGTTTGTGCAGTGTTTGCCCGTCGGTATTGCAGCTGACTCATGTTGTCCGTTTGGATACTGTATGTGCAGTCCGGCACCTCCGCTCCTAATTGCATCTTTGGCTGATCCATCTGTGTATATCCCTATCCATGTCTCCTCGAGGGTACATTTCTTCCAGCATGGCTAGGGTCAGGACCTTCTTGCTCACACCACTGTGTTCATCTTTGGTTGTGAGATGAGGTACTGCGGTGCGAATAGCTATGCTCTCTAGTTTGTTTTCTCAGGGTGGAGGATCAAGGGTGTGGTTTGGGTCTTCTATTTGTGCTGGAAACATTTCTTGGTGTTTCCTTTGAAGTGCTTTTGTCTCTTTCACAAAACTTGATCTTTTAAGTCTTCCTGATGACAGCTGTGCATGTGCTTGCCTGATCCTCATCGGGTGGTTGCTGAACGATTTGAACTGCAGCTTGGATCAGTGCTTTGCATTCCCTTCCTTTGCTAAGTGGGGGGGGGGATGCCTGCTGTCTGCTCCATTTTTTCTATTGGTGTTGATCTCATTCCACCAGTGATGATGCGCAGTGCCTGGTTTTGTACTCTGTCGAGGGTCTGTTGATGAGATTTAGCTGCTGTCATCCATGAGCTGGATCCATACTCAAGGTGTGGTCATACGGCACCTAGGTAGATGGTCTTGAGGATCCTTTCATTGGCACCCCACTTTGTTCCTGCCAGCTTCCTCATGATGTTTAGCTTTCTTCTGGCCTTTGACTCTGCATTCTGTATGTGCTCCTTCCATGCTAATCTTCTGTCGTAGGTGACTCCCAGCTATGTCTGCTGGTCCTCGTACTCGAGTGAAGTACCGCCCAGTGTCAGATTGCCAACCTTGGTTTTGATGGACAGTGAGAATAGCATGGCTGATGATTTTTCTTTGTGATATATGCGAACATAGGACGACCAGTTACGATTCTCCCTTGTGAACAGTAAATGATTCTTTCCAATTTCTATTTCTTTTTAGTATATTATAATAAGTCCATTTAATGACTCAATGAACTTGCTATTGTCGGTTCCAGTAGACCTATATTTTAAACTTACTTTTGCCTTTGTTTTGCGTGATCTCGTTGTTTTGTGTCTCCCATGCTTAACATATATTCAAACTTAAATTGCTGAATGTTATGTTAATGTAAATACCTACTCCAGCTCCATTTTCGGGTGTTATGTTTTTCAATGAATGTCTAGTCAAGTCTACTAATTAGGATCGTATGTGACTCCTCACTCTTTCATTGTCTCTGTAATTCCAATACTTTCACATTGGTGTGTACTTCCGTGCAAGAAGTTGTTTAACCTGCCGTTTAGACACATAGTAACTTACTATGAAGATCGAAACCAGCAGTCACGTTTAAATATCCAAAATAAGAAAGGTGGCAAGTGTCCAACTTGTTTAGTTTTCAGCTTGTTTCACACCAACATTACGGTGAAAACATTCTAGTTTAATTATTAAACCATATGTTTACATTGCATAGCACACGAATCTGTCGGAATTCACCTTTCCAGAGTACCCACCCATCATATGACGTCATAATGAACCGCGCGATGTGTAGAATGACATCATAATGAATGACGTCGATTAGTACGTCACGAACGCATATTTGAAGACGGTCTATGCTTTGTTGTACAAATTGTTTGCTTTTACCATTTTATGAATATTATGTTGAATATTTAGAAACTAATTTGACTGGGCGCTGTTGCTGCCATAGGCAGCAACAGCACCCAGTCTAATTAGTTACAAAATATTCAACAGCTTCCCTGTATAGTTTTCAGGAAATTGATAGCTAGAGCATTTGGGGGATCGATCAATCCCAACACAGCGAGGTGTGGGTGGAGCTTAGCTAGTGATGGGCGGGGTATAGCTAAAAATGGAAAGGTCCATTATACTTTTGGTTTCGTAGTCGGTCACTCGCATGTGTAAATTATAAACTTTTTAATTCTTTTTTTAAGAGATTCTGTTTTCAAATTTATTCACATGATCTGTACCGTTGACGCTAAATCATTGTTTCAGTGCTGATTTTGTAATTTTCTCTTTTTCTATTCTCTCATATCAATTATGGACGGGATGCTTGATTCTGGTCGCGTGGTAATGAGGTTCATGTTTGAACTGATAAATCCATTATGGTGGACATCTCTTACTATGCCATACCAAGTCTACGCAATTTTTGAGCTGGAGTAATGTCTTTCGTGGTAACTCTTAATATTTTATTTACAGAAGACATGTATGCTTCTTCCAGAGGTTAATAAGTATAGCTTGCATATCGTTCATTATCTTTTAGCATCGTATTTATACATGCTATTCATGTTGAGAATTATGTCGCTGAAAGCTGCAAACAATAACATAAGAACCATTTTCTCTAAACAGTTACCAATTTCGGAAACACGGTTTAGCAACATTTGGCCAAATCAGAGTCATATTTCCACAAACTAGCTGCTATACAGTCTGTCTAGAATTTGAATTTGTTGACTAATTGTTAATTCTAGTCGTGTATTTTAATGTAGATAATTCATTAAAAAAATGATCATCTGTAGACAGGGAAAATTTATTTTTGAAATGTGTTTCTGACGTCAGGTCATTTGCAAGTAATTGTGATTTTCCATTGGTGTCTATGAATAGATTATATCATATGGCACATGTTAAAAACTGAATTAATTCCAGCATGTCTGCCTTAGTCAACAACTGATCTGATAAAACTGTCAAGTAGTCATGACTAAGTATTGAGTCAATAAATCTATTTCGTTTCTCTGCAAACTTTCTCTTAATTAACAACAAAGTTAGTCGACAATTTTCATTTCTATCCATAATATAATAGTCAATAACTAATTTAATCGAACTCCTTCATTCATAGTCATGCTGTTTAGTCAACAGCTGATCCTATCAAACTGTTCAGGGCCGGCCCTACGATTTCTGGCGCCCTATGCAAAGGCAAAGGACTCTTAAAGTGGGGTGGCTCCGGGGTCCGCACCGGAAAATGTCGAAATTCAGATGCCCTGAAAGGGCATTTCCTACATTTCCAGAGCGAAATGTTGCTCTTGTCCTAAGTGTGGATTTTTTAGAAACCTTATTTGCTTTGAGTACATGTAGTATGGGTGGTGAGAGGTGTCCCCACTCCTTCACTGGCGCCCCTCTAAAATCTGGCGCCCTAGGCAGTGCCTAGTTCGCCTTAGCCCTGAGCCGGCCCTGAAACTATTTCATTTGTACCTTAACTTTATCTTAATAAATATGTAAATAAGTACAACTATTTAATCTTTGTGCAAGCTTTCCTAGACAATAATTTGTTTGATAAAGCAGTTTGTTCCATTTCAATCCAAGTTTGTTTATCTTAGTCAACAACTGATTAAATAGAACTATGTTTTTTTAGACAGCAATTCTTTTTAATAGGACTGGTCTCTTTCTATAAAAGCTGTTTTAATGAAATAGTTTTCTCAACAAGCGAGATAGTAACCACATGATCAAAGACCGCCTTATTTCATTTTCATTAAAGGCCAAGTGAGAATATGCCATGGCTAAACTACTTGGACGATTACAATTATATTTGGCAGGAAGCATCCGTAGGCATAGAGATGCAAGTTTGTTCAAACGAAGCTTATGTGCCAACTTAGAAACGTCTTAAAAATTCTTCTCCAAAATCACTTGGGGATCGATTCCAAACTCAGGAAACATCACCGAGGGCAAGAGATAAACCAAGCTTGTTCAAGGGAACGTGATTTGCTAAATGCTATAGTGGCCATCTTGCATGAGATAGTTTTCACAAAAATTAATTTTCCAGAACCGCTGAACAGATCCCGCCGAGATTTGGGGATATTATTAGGTACTAAGAGCCAATAAGGTTTGTATAAGGGAAGTTGATACATTAAAAACATGGCCACTGTAGACCAATCACAATGTAGCGTGTTTGTTGGACATATTGGATTTTTAATTGATGGATTTTGAATGCCAAAATTGTTTTTATATACGATTTTGAGTATACTGATTTCAAATTTGCCAGTTTGGAAACTGTAGGATAAATGATTTGGCGGCCTGCTTGGATCTTTTTCCGGCCAAAACCTCCCATACTAAAGCTATAGGAAAATTACAATGTCAACTCAATAACCACTGAGCCGATTTCCATTATATTTGGCAAGAAACACCCTTATGGCATAGATACACACATTTTTCAAACGAAGCTGATTAGCCAATTTGTCTGGTGGACATCTTGGAGATTTTGGTCGATTTATAGAAGCATCTCTAAAAATCTTCCCCGAAATCACTTGGGGGATCGATTCAAAACGCATGAAACGTCATTTATGGTCATAGCAGAACCTAGTTCTTTTCAGGGCACATCACTGGCCAAATGCTTCTGTGGCCATCTTCGATGACTTAGCTTTCGTGAAAATGATGTCTTCTCAGGAAGCGCTGACTGGATCAGTCCGAAATTTCGGAGATATGATTAGGCTCTAAGGCCCATTAAAGTTTGTTCAAGGGAACGTGATATATAAAAAAGACATGGTCACCGTGGACCAATCAAAATGCCGTGTATTTGCCGACCATAATGGATTTTTATTCGATGGAATTTGAAGCCGAAATTGGTTTTATATAGGTGTTTGGATATGCTGATTTCAAATTCTCCACTTTTGAAACTGTCGGATTAACGGTTTGTCGGCCATCTTGGATCATTTTCCCTCCAAAACCTCCCATAGTAAATCAATAGGAAATTTAAAATGTTTTCTTATCGAGAACCACTGGGTTGATTTCAATTATATGTGGCTGGAAGCATCCTTAAGGCAAACCGATCCGAATTTGTTCAAACAAAGCCGATCGACCAGTTTGCCCGGTGGCCATCTTGAATGTTGGTCGATCTTTAAACCCATTGGTGTATCAATCCGAAACTGATGAAACATCATATAAGGAACTCGATTGCCGAAATACTTAGGCAGTCATCTTGGATGACCTAGTTACCGCGAAAAACGACTTCTCCAGAACTGATGAACAGATTGTGCCGAAATTATTCAAGGGAAGTTGATACGTAAAACGCATCACCACAATTGCCCAATCAGATATACTGGTGATTAAGCCCATATTGAACATTTTTAATTAATGGAGGTTGAAGCAGAAATTGTTTTTGTTTAGGTTTGTAGGCATGCTTATTTCAAATTCGAAACAGTCAGATAAATAGATTCCCAGTTTCTGGCTATCCTGATTTGTTCCCTGTCAAATAGGCCTACTCCCATAGTAATTACTAAAGCAATGGACAACACCTATGCTCCAGCTGAGCGATACAGGCCCCTAGGGCCTCTTGTTTGATAATGTCTTTGGATACCAAATCCTCAGAAATGTATTTATTTTATTGTCACGTTGTTCTAATTTGCACCTAGTATACATGTGAATGTTTCTCCAAGACGATGAAATTATTGTAACTTTTAGAAGGCTACGTGTGCTACAACAAAAAATAATAATAATACAGGATAACAAGCTCAGAAGCCCGCATCGGTGTACATATATACGCATGCATGTACGTATGCAAGCCTGCATGTACAGCACGCGCACTCTCGTACGCATCCACGCACGCGTCCAAGCACACACACACAAGTCAGAATAATTGGACGTGAGGGAGAGGAAACAGTGACTAGTCCAATTTCGGATTATAAGAATGAGATATGATGCGCCGTTTATCGAGGCATGTTCTCTACACCAAGATAAGGTTTATTTTGTGCTATGTTGTCAATAAGTAGTTTCTTTTCTTCAAACCCGTTCCCGCTGATAGGCTGTGTTTCTGCAGTTCCATACGATTTTACTGTCTTTAAATACTTATGTCTTCGCACAAAAATAGCCACAGCTAATAAGACACCAAGTATGGCCAATACTTGATTAATAATTAATATGGTTATAATGCATTGTTTGCCATAACAATAAATAGACCCAGAATCCGTGATCATGCTGTGATAACTTACACCAAATACAGCTTGTAAAACGAAGAGTAGAAGGGGTATTGCGGTGTAAATTAGACCGATGTTTTTCCCCATCGACCGCTTGCCAAATGTGTTAAGGACCATGACCGGAGCAAGCACATAGTTTATACCATGGCCGAAACCTATACCGCAGCTAGAAGCCAGGAAGAGGTGTCCATGTTCTGCTGCCATCAACATACCTAACTGGCAAAAACAGATGATAGCAGTACCCACGATAAGGTAAACGTCAACTAGAATATGCTTGCAGAAGAAGAGGCAAGCCACAGTTGATGCTCTTCCCAGTATTGTGAACACACGATTCAAGGAAACATATATATCATCATACTCTGATAGATACATCGAGTGAGTGAGATATGTTATGTTGAATGCCACAAATGTAGTCACCATCAATGGTAAGCTTATTGCCCACAGCAGTACTTGATAATCCAGAGAAAGTATTACAGAGTCATGTGTATTAAAGTTTCTTAGACGTTGTAAGACATTTCTAATTTTCCGGAACTGTTTCTGGTTACTTTCACAGTTCTTTTCATTGTCCTTGCCATCGACGTCTCCCTGGTCTGTACGTGAATATGTTGACAAAGGACGGCTGGAAAACATGGTTTCCAATTTCGCATTGTTTTTGCATTCGTTCGTGCCCAATTGTCTGTATTCGCTTCCTGGCAGAGTGTCGTAGTTAGTGTCCGTGCGATAGTCTTGTGTGTTGGTAGCTGGGATCAATATAGCTCCTGCAGTATTGGCAGCCATGGATAGAATCACGTGTACGAGGAAGTATCCACCCAAATCTTGGTTCTCAGCATCGTGCACATGGCCATGTACGAAGGCACCTTCATAAAGGATTACCAAAATCAGAGGTCCGAGATCATAGGCTGTCTCAATCAATGCTATAATCAAGATAGAGTGGCGAGGTCTAGATACCTTTGCAGCTACAATCAGTCCTGTCATATAAGCGTAGGTGCGACCATGACCTTAAAAATTAAAAATAGGACATAGCATATGTTCAGTTATCTAGATCGCCTTATAGAAAACGTTATTATAAGAACTATATAATTCATAGAACGTTCATATGCATCCGCTTAGCAAGTTTACTGGATGAATCCAATCTGTCACTTAAGTGTTGACGAAATAATCAATTACGTCATATATAGGCCGACGTCACAGTCATAATTGACAGACAATACTCCATCTGGAGGACATGCCTGGGTAGAAGAGCGCGTCCTGCGACAGTATATACAGGCCAGCTGTATGTTATCTTCTGATACCTCGTGTTAATAATGGCATCCAAATAGTGCTTTAACCACTCTTTTGACAACAGCGCCTCAAAGCGCTCAAATTATTACTTGATATATCAATTAAACACTTTGACGGTCAATATTTTTCAAAATATTTTTAATTTTAGAAGACTATTTTCTTCAACTTACCACTGAGCCTTTTCCGCCGGCTTAAACATTAAGGATTAATGGTAAAGAAAGTTTTTACTTGGCCGGTGTCTATCTGCAAGCCGAGAGAATAGTTTTTTTGAAATTGTACCACTGGAATGACTGGCTCGGTTACCGAGCTAGTCATTCTAGTGGTAAATATTCAAAAATACTATTCCATAGGCCTTTCAAATAACCATGTCTGAAGACCACGGCAAAACTGTCTTTTGGTCAGTTTGACCATTAAATGGTTAAATTGACACAAGATGGGTTAATGACCAAATTTGGTCAAGAAAATCAATATATTTCCTTACTGAATGTCCATTTGCAGGCCAAGAGAAGACTATTTTTGAAAATTAACTACTGGAATGAATGGCACGGTTATCGAGTCAGTCATTCCACTGGTAAATCTTCAAAATTAGGCTTCTCTTGGCCTGCAAAAAAAATTCCGCTATACGACTGCAGAGGCAGGTTCTTGTCGGCTTTGACATGAAAGGGTTAATCTGCCAAACAGGTGTCTTAAATTATAATCAATACACATCACGTGTTAGCTGACGTTACAATCAAGTGACGTGAATACGACACAAAAGGAGCAATGTTTCGGCAGTAACTGTCTAAATTTCCAATTTGATATACATTCTGTTGAATATTTTGAAAGTAATTTGACTGGGAGCTGTTGATGCCAGAGCAATGAAGTCCATAGGCTACAAGGACCCACACTGGACACACAACCCCCAACCCCCCACCCCACCACCGATCAGCAAAACTGTATTTTTGTTGTTTTGAACAATGTTGATTAATAATGTATATGTTAACATGCGATAAACTCTGACACGAAGACGACCATATTAAGGGGCGGGTGGTGCGTGCGTGCGTGCGTGCGTGCGTGCGTGCGTGCGTGCGTGAGTGCGTGTGTGTGTGGGGGTGGGGGATGGGTGGGGGGGGGAGACAAATGGCAATAACTTTTGATACAATTATAGTAAACCAGGAAATGACCAGTCAAAATGTTGCTCTCATGATCCATTACTATTCTCCGTATTATATAGGCTAATCAGTCAAGTAATTAGGTCAACAGAGGGCAAATGGTCACCAACCTTGCCTGCTGCTTCAAATCTGACACAACTGTGGCTTGATATGACTTGCAAAGTGCTAATAAAGGAATATGTTGGTGTTAACATCTTGAAAAGTAAGTAATAGCCTACCTCTGACAAATATAAAGGATCAATATTCATGAATTTTTGTTACTATAACAACTGAGAAAATAGCCATTTTTAAAAAAGCAGGAAAATGCAATTATGAGGTACTAAATAATGAAATGAAGATAACGTCATATCTACATAACCTAGAGTAAGGATTGACCACTTAAAAATCTTCCATATTGTGGCTCCCATAATTTAACATAAATGATATGTTATATGCTAATCAGTCAAGTAATTAGATTACCAGAGGTCAAAAGGTCGCCAATTTTGGCAGCTACTGAAAATGGGCAAATGTGTAATATTGTGACGAACAAGGTGATACTAAAGGAATATCTTGTTGCTAGCATATTGAAAAGTGAGCATCTGACAAATCTAAAGGACCAATGTACATTTATCTTATGAAATCTTGTCAATATGACAATTGCCAGAATGTCCATTTTTGAAAATAGCAGTGTAAATGCAATGACGTACATAAAATGAAATAAATATACCTTAACATCGACATAACCTGGAGTAAGGAACAGCGCCCAGTCAAATTACTCTCGAAATATCCAACAGCTTACCTGTATAGTTTTCTAGAAATTGATAGTCAGGGAGCTCGGGGATCGATCAGTCTCACTACGGGCAAAGTGTGGGTGGAGCTTAGCTAGAGATGGACGGGACATCGCTAACACTGGAAAGGTCCATTCTAGCCGTTGCTTAAAATCTGGGAACTGTCCATGTAGAGGGTGCAAATACCAGCAATATGAATGGCCATTTATTGGTCTACTTTATTTAGATGCAATGTTATGTCACATTCTGTTCGGGAATGAAATATTGGAATATGAGATTTTGTTTTACTGAAACCCACTGCCAAATGAGCAAAACAATATTAAACTATCAACCTTACTCAGAACAGTATGTAGTAAAAAGACACCATTGTCTAAAATAGGCGACTTTAACATGCCTCAAATTAATTGGTCCACATCCATAAGCAGCACAGACCGGATCTTTGAAAATTAACTTATAGAGACAGTCAGAGACGGATCCCTTCAGCAGCGTATTACTAAGTCCACGCGTGGAAGTGGGACTGTGCTTGACCTACTATTCACCAATGAACCAACTGTAATCAAAGATATTGGTAATGGAGCTCCATTAAGAAAGCGGGCCCATTCAATAATCAGCTTGGTATAAAATAGTGAAGATGGTAGAATTCAGAAAGCAATGATGTGTTATAATAGGGCAGACCACATATTTAAGAAAGCTGTCCTTCATATAGATTGGGATGAACCTTTAGGACCTGACAACGATGTAAATAAAGTATGGAATGATATACATGGGAAATACGAGGAAGCAGTGCACAAATACATTCCTAAGAGAAACCCACTGGACAAACAAACACACACTAAGATAAATAGAAAGAAAAGAAATATGGAAAAGATACTTTGAAGCCCATGATGCTTGAATATACCAACAATATTGCAGAATAAGAAATCGGGTACGCGGACTAACTAGGAAATGGTGTCATAATTAACTACGTTAACTTGTAGGCTGACGTCATAATCAATTACGTCATGAATGACCCGATTTAGTCCGTCTTAAATGCTTAATAGTCCGCCACGTTGTATGAATTGTATGTCTTTACTATTTAAAAAACATTCTGTTGAATACCTTCAAATAATTGACTGGCAGCTGTTGCTGTCATATGCACCAACAGCACCCAGTCAAATTAGTTTCAAAATATTCAACAGCCTCCCTGTATAGTTTTCCTGAAATTGAGATTCAGAGAGTGCAGCGTCGATCAACATGGGCAAACCGTGGGTGGAGTTTAGCTAGAAAAGGGCATGGCATAGCAAACTGGATTCCTCTATTGGGGCACAACCAGTACGTATAACTGAGAGCCCCCTTATACTAACGTATGTATGATTGCTGTATTCTGCGGCTGTAGTAGTAGAAACATCTTACAGCTGCAAATCTTCGCATTTGACCACTGTGTCTTGTCCTCTGCCGAAATCCTTAGCGTCCTCAGGTCCATTCTTGACTTGAGTTTCAGGCATTCTTGAGATCACCTCGTAGCACGCTTAGCAGATTTATGCAATGGCGTCCTCTTCTGGCTTTGTATAATTTGTGGCTCGCAGTAGAGCGAATTCCAAGGCTTTATGCGCTGGCGTGTCTTCTGACATCCTTAACACATGGACAAACATCGACAATATTTGCTGGGTGACTTTTGCAGACAGCGACAATGTGCTACACGTCTTGTATAGTGAATCGTCGGAAATTATGCTGTCTAGTGATGGTGCGGAGATGTTTGCGGTGGCAGGCATCAGGTTTATAAGTCTAGCGCAGCCTTTGGAGCTGCCCAGCCGTTACAGTTATACAGCATGAAGGATACGCAGGTTGCATTGTATAAACTTTGTCTTTTATCAAGGCATCTTTGATCTACGAATTCATAGCTTCCAGAAGAACTGGAAAGATATGTACCCCATGACACTACGTGCATCGATGTCAGCAGTCCTGCAGAGCAGCGAGCCCAGGATTTTCGGTTCATTTATAGAGATTCTCATCTTCTTAGTTTGCTTGCATGTATAGGAAGTTATTCGTCAAAGGGTTTCTTTTCCTCGTCTATGAACTGCACATCGTCGGCATATTCCATCTCTAGTGGCATGCCCCGTATGACCGCTGGGGTCGGTTGGGTGTAGTTGTCTTGTGAAATTTTCCCGCACAGATTTCAATGCAGCATTCTTATCTCAGATGCGGCATAGAGTAACACCGGGTAGGAGTTTCCCTATGCTGTTGAGGAGCACAATGGGCCGGGTGGCTTCCTGGGCTTAGGTCGCGTAACAAGGATGCCTTGGTCTACAGAAGCGATGGGAAGGTCGTACATAAAGACTGAATTGATTAGGTTTGATATGATGCCACTTGCGTATTTGAATAATTCATTCCTCGCGCCATAAGGTCCGGATGCACGTCCCTTTTTAGGGATTTCAGTGCCTTCTCAACTTCTGCCGTTTTAATTGGTGTTGGTAATGGCCTTCAGAGTTGTGTGGAGTGGTGGTGTGTGTAGTCAGTAACTTCCGGGGCTCGGATTATTAGTTATGCTAATACTGACTAGATTCGATACTGCCTTAAGAGATGAAAGCAATAGCTTATCATATACAGTCAGGATAACATAATCAATATGGATAACGTAACAAACATTGTCACACTGTTGCATATAGAAATGTATTATAGGTCAATGCATCTTAGAATATTCCTGTAACGATTTAATTCAGTTAGCAATTATAAACTGTACCTGTTTGACATATTATAGGTTCGATTATAAGACAGTATGAAAAAGCCTATATCAGTTTTTGGGTAACTTGACGAGCAAATCCCATGCTATGGAAAAATAATTTTAGAAGTATTTCCGTTCAACAGATCATGATAGACCTTTAGTATGATGTACAAGGAACCTTCCCTAATGCACAGCCTAAAAATAAATTCTGTTGCAATTTGTCCTGGGTCAAGCCAAAGAAATGAGCTAGCTTGTATGGCGATGTTTATATTATGATTACATAGTAACAGTAGTAAACTGAACTTCTGTCTTCTGGTAGCAAACGTGCTACACATATTTCTTCTTTTTTTTTTATCTCAATAACCTAGTACACATGTAGTTTACAATGCCCTTTACACGACACAGGGCACACCTACCCCACTAAGATTCACACACGGCCGATAATCAAATACGTAATTCGTTTATGGCGATGAGCTATGCTACCACGTACACACAAACAGCGATGGTATAATATATTCTAATTTATGCAACTCACTTTCTATGCAAATGAAATGCAAAGAAATTACCATTATTTATAAATAGTCAACATAGTATTACACTACCACCACCCCACCACCACCGCCACCACCACCACTACTGCTGCAGCTGCTGCTGCTGCTGCTGCTACTACTACTACTACTACTACTACTACTACTACTACTACTACTACTACTACTACTACTACTACTGCTGCTGCTGCTGCTGCTGCTGCTGCTGCAGGTGCTGCCGCCGCTGCTACTACTACTGCTGCTGCTGCTGCTGCTGCTGCTGCTGCTGCTGCTACTACTACTACTACTACTACTACTACTCATTCAGTTCTCGCCCAATCTCTCTGAAACTTCACACACCTATTCTAGGAATAAATACCCACATCGCTACACAACCCCGTTTTCGATTCACTTCCCTGCTGGGGTTTAGTAGGGCAGCCACCATGAAAATCTTTAATTGCTCCTCCTCCGTCAACGATGAATGTAATTTTAGAAAACTTGAGTGTAATATTCCAGCGGCAAATAGTGACATCATGACGGAACCTAATTTTCGATTAATGACACTAGTGGTCTATTTAACGGCACCCCACCTCTATGGGTAACTCCTAACTGGGCATTGGTGGGTTTTAGTAGAGTGCCCAACCCTTAAATTTTAAGATCACTTTGCCATCGTTATTGATGAACAGATCTCGATAAAACGCTAAAAGGATATTCTTTTTGTAACTTTCAGTAGAGAATCGAATCTTCAATTCACTGCCCTGCTGTGTTTTAGTCACAGGGGTCCATAAAGTGGACCAGATTGGCGTACCGGTCCGCTACACTGACGCCAGCACGCTACACTACATATATACTACTATATATAATATTGAATATTATATATAGTAGTAGTATATATGTAGTGTAGCGTGCTGGCGTCAGTGTAGCGGACCGGTACGCCAATCTGGTCCACTTTATGGACCCCTGTGGTTCTAGTACGGCACACCAACATTACATTTTAAAATCGCTACTCCTCTGTTGTAACTTGATAAGACTTGAGATGGATATTCCATTTGTAACTCTTGACATATAAAACGGAGTTGAATTTTAAATTCACTGCCCTGTTGGACTTTTAACATCACCACCCCTTCCTTAATAATGAATGTAACTTGGTGAAACTTGAGATGGATGTTCTACGCGTAACTCTTGACATTATTACTGACTGAGTCAACTAATCAATTCACAGCCCTACTAGCATTTAGTAGGGCCTTAAATTTGATGAAATTTGAAAGAAATATTCTATGGCTAACTCCTGACATTCTTACGGCGCCCAATTTTCAATTCACTGCCATGCTGGGAATTAGTAGGGCGTCCCGCCTCGAGTTTTAAAATCACTTCTCCTCCGTTATTGACTAACAGGCCGTGATAAAATTTGAGGGGTATTCTAGCGGGAAATATTTACCTAATAACTGGCCAGATTTTCGATTCACCTCATGATGGGATTTAGAAGGGCGCCCACCCTTAAATTTTCAAATCTTTATGTGACTTGCTCCGGATCTTAGCTCGCACGAGGTTTTTTTTTTTAAGCTATGGTATACGCCGTGTGTATGAAGATAATAGCAATCGCTCAATGAAAGATTAATGACAATATCTAACAATATATGCATTCGTTACTGAATGACAATACTTACATGCAATGAACAAGTAAAACGACATTAGAAGTGGCCTCCGTTGAATGAAGCAAACAAGCCACGTCGCGGACCATGCTAAGGACCAGCCACCAGTTGTGAGTACCAAGGCAAAAATAAGTGCCCACAGAGCGCCCAGATGGTCCAATGCCATACCGCCTGGTAGATGTGCGCATCCGCCTAGTGCCACAAATGACGCCATCAATTCCACTGCAATGACAACGTCAGAAACTTCCAATAGCATATTGATAGTCAGCTATACTTATTATAGATCTGACTCACAATTCACATTTCCAGAGTATCCATCTATCAATCTGACGTCATAATCAGCTAAGTCGCGTGTATGATGACGTTAAAATCATTACGTCATGCATGATTATATATCGCTTATATAGTACATAACGCTTAATAGTCCGACGCATTGTACGAATTGTATGTCTCCACATGCTGCTGAATATTTTGAAACTAATTTGACTGGACGTTGTTGCGACAGCACCCAGTCAAAGTAGTTCCAAAATATTCAATAGCTTACCTGCATAGTTTTCTGGAAATTGATAGTCAGAGAGTTCAGAGATCGATCGATCGATCCCAACATGAGCGAGGTGTGGTGGAGCTTAGCTAGTGATGGGCGGGGCATAGCTAAAAATGGAAAGGTCAATTAGTAAAAGTTGTAAGTCGCAACTAATATAAGTAGGTTTGTCGGTCAGCCTGTCGGTCATCTGCCTGTCTATCAAATTGTGCCATTTCTGGCAATACTGCCTAAGTGACAACTATAGCACATCGCCTGTATTGTTATTTCATTTCAGTTAGGAAGAGTGGTATGTAAGCAAGTCAAATGGCGCAAACATCAGTCATGATGATGCCGAATAATTTAGTACCCGCAGACACTGCTTTGCTTCGGAGATTCAAGCATGCCCGGTCACCACTTAGATTATCAACGGGCGTGGGGTAGCCTCTGGGGGTGAGCATTGTTCTGCCGGATACTCTCGCTCCGCAGCACCGCAAGTACATGGTACGCTGGGGCAAGGCAGCTGGTTAGCTGCAGATCTCAGGGTTGCGGATCCGGTGTTGTGCGTCTCCGGATTGTACAAAGACCGACTTCTAGAGCCGGTGGAACATTCACTTTCCAATGGGGCCGTGCGACCATTGCCGCGGAACTTAAACCTCACGGTCTCATCCTCGCTATTTGTGTCACCGGTGGGACGGTCCATTGGCTCCATCTGGAGCCTAGACATAATTAAATACATACATTAAATACAAGGTAACAGACAAACAATGGTACTCGTTTGCTGCTACAAGAGAGAAGTCAAGTACATAGGGTCAAGTTGATGACTCGTCATCTGGTCCTCGCCAGAGGTATCTCATAGATCATAATCCGTGAGGCATCCCCGCAAAGAAGGGTTCTAACGTGGCTACTTAGCAAGTTTAATATAAACTAAATTAACCCCTAACACAAACATTATTTGTTGCGAGAGGAAAGTGCCTCGCGTGGGCCTCCGTCACATGAAAATGCCTACAACGCCGACGTGGAGTTAGAGAGATGGCGAAAAGGGTCACTCTCTTGTTCAAACTATGCTATGTAAAATAGTAAACCTAGTGAAATTATAAGTTATTGTGATGCACGCTGTATTACATGAAGATGAGGTGGATGATTTCCGCAGAATTCAACACTGTCACCTTATGTAAGTTCAAAGATACTGAATTAGTAGTTTCTGCTTTATTTATGCGGTCCTTCTGCTAGACCATATCCTAACATTTAGTTTTGGGTCCAGATCAAGGTTAAGCCGCAAATGACTCGGTATTCTAACTATCTTTAACATATAAGCCTGACCGGCGAGAATGCCCGGTGACCATATGATCACCATCACGGAGCATCCCCCTCAGTTAGACAGCGTGCAGATATGTCAGGAGGTGGCAGCTCCAGAATCATATGACGATCTTGCACCATGCCCACATATAACAGCACAGGGGCAAGTCACATTGCATAAGCATTGAAAAGCACATATAAGTTTATGGGGAGAGAGCTATCCAGCTATAGTGACCTTCCCGTGAGGGCGTAGTGGGTTCTAAGACCACACCCAGTCACTTGTAGAGTTAGATGGAGAGCTGTTTCCTGTCCGTCACCAGCATATCGGGGGCGGATCATGTGAGATCCGCACCCAGGAATTAACATTTTACCAAGAGATGCACTGCAGGCCAGTAATTATAATATGTTCACAGTGTGGCATGGTTATCTAACTAACTAGCATCCAAAGATACAGGGGAAGTGTGTGCGGTCATCGACACTTTGTTTCTAACCACTCTGAAACCCCAATAGTTTCAAAGTCAGCTCTAAACAACGTAACGGAGGGAAGGCCAAACAATTAATAAGCCCGGAGGCTGGAGGAGCGTAGACAGAGACAATAACTCTTATATTCGTAAGAATAGGAGGCCTTAGGGTATATGGCCAATTTATACAATTGTAACGCGGATCGGCCGGAGAGGTACGAACCTTCCCAGCTCACCTGGGTACGGGCCCGGGTGCGTTTCGAGCACGCCCCCCCACCCCCTTAGTAGGAAAGTATGTCTGTATAAAGCTACATAAGAGAGGTTTTTCTAAATTGACTAAGTCCGTAAGATCGCATACCGCGCATGCGCACGCGTCAGAGCTTCCCTGACAACGCACGTCAGCATTGGGAGAGAATGCATACTAAAGATGTACCGAGTTGTTGCATATAATTCCTTTAAATTGTGCCATCTTCGTTATTCATGGTGTATATCAGGACCGAGGAATCCAAAACTGTTAGCCATTTTAAAATCGGATAACTCCTTAAATTATACTCAAAATATTGAAAATATTATAAATGCGTCCATGTACTGAGTGAATAGGGAGGCTGTTTATCACGTGATAATGTCCTTGCCCTTGGAGCTCGCACACTGATTGGCTTCAGATCCCGCGCTGATTGGCTGGGCATTCTCGCTATGATGTCACGAGGGGCATAAAAGGAGCGCAGAACTGAGAATCTAGACCACACTTCGAAGAGAGAGAAAGGTGGTAGGTTGTGTGGCCAGAGCAGTACAAGACGTGGGCAACTGCTTACTGACTGCTGGTTATCATATAACCGCAGCAGTGCCTCTCTGATTTCAGCTCTTAGTCTCTGGCACACAACCGCCGCATCCGCATCTAAGTTTTTGGATGCTCTCGGGAGGCTATCACCCGATGGCAAATAAATAAATCAAGAAGAGTCCCTCACTTTTGGGCAACTCCAGAGGAGCCTTCCAGTGGATGGGCCTTGTGGCCTAGATGTAACAAACTCTTAGTGTTTAGAACGAGTGGTGATTCTTTATGGACGACTCGTCAGATCTGCTGGACCACGCTGCAAAGTGGTGATCAAACTCCATGCAATGTATCGTGAGCAATATTTAACTTTTAGACCACAGTCTAGTGGGACTTTGCCTGGTGCGCCATACGAGCTATGCAGTGCAGCAGGTATTGTGTACACAGAAGATGCACATGCATCATTTAACTTTCTACTATAGCCCTTCATTATTATGGGGCACTTTTTGCACTCTGCTTAAATTAGAACTTGTAAAATGATGTGACTATCTAGTAGACATCCGCATCCGCAATCGTTCTTCATCAACAGTTCGCCTGCGGATATTTTTCCAGCAACTTCAGAATCGTGCCATCTCGCGTGCCTCATTTGTGATGCATCATCTACAGTGGACTAAGAACTTTTTCTGTACCGATGACTAATAGGTACTCATTTAACTGTATTTTTGTATTATCGCATTTTTATGCTTCTTTGTAGGTACTGATGACTAATAGGTACCAACCGGTCGACGGGGACCGCATTTTATAGTTTATAATTTTACTTTATATATTATCTTTATTTTGTGCTTATAACTAACGAGCACCGCAAGGTTGTGTGACCTTATTTATAGGTAATACTGTGATAGTTGGTTATATATGGCAGTAGCTATCCTAGTTACTTGTTTTGTTTATATTATATAAAATACTAGGACCGCAGTACGCTAGGCAATACTATACAGCAACAATATATCCGCACTACCTTATTCGCCCAGCATCACTTTTTCACTGAGGTCACTGTTCATGTTCTCATTAAGCAAACCTGACATGTGATCGACTAAACCTGGCTATTCTAGCTCGATAGGAGAGGTTTAAAAGTAGTTAGGGGCGATTCCTCTTTTCCGGATGTAGCGGATATGTAACACCGCACACCGACTAGGTGGTATAAATTGGCCACATACCTAGGGCCTCGTTATTAATAGATGAGCGAACTGACTGACGTTGCAGAATGTTTGAGTCTGAGGGCACTAAGGATGCTAATCTGGCACTAATAGGAAGAATGACTGACTGAAGTCGTGGGATGTTTGAGTCTGAGGGAGGTAAGGACTCTAACAGGACCCTAATAGGAAGGATGACTGAAATTGCAGTATGCTTAAGTCTGAGGGAGCTAAGGACTCTGTAGGACCCTAAGAGGAAGAATAACTGACTGAAGTTGCAGGATGTTTGATTCTGAGGGAGCTGGGGACGCTACTAGGACCATAAAACGAAGAATGACTGAGTGAAGTTATGGAATGTTTGTGTCTGAGGGACCTAAGGACACTAATAGGACCCTAATAGGAAAGATGACTGAAGTTGCAGTATGCGTACGTCTGAGGGAGCTAAGGACTCTGTAGGACCCTAAGAGGAAGAATGACTGACTGAAGTTGCAGAATGCTTGAGTGTGAGGGAGCTAAGGACTCTAATAGGACCCAATCGGAAGAATAACTGACTGAAGTTGCAGGATGTTTGAGTCTGAGGGAGCTAAGGACTCTACTAGGACCATAAAATGAATGATGACTGACTGAAGTTGTGGGAGGTTTGAGTCTCAGTGAGCTAATGACTCTAATAGGACCATAATAGGACGATTGACTGACTGAAGTTGCGGGATGTTTGTGTCTGAGTGAGCTAAGGACTCTAATATGACCCAAATGGGAAGAATGACTGACTGAAGTTGCAGTATGTTTAAGTCTGAGGGTGCTAAGGACTATGTAGGATCCTAATAGGAAGAAAAACTGACTGATGTTGCAGAATGTTTGTGTCTGAGGGATCTAAGGACGCTAATAGGACACTAATAGAAAGAATGCCTGACTGAAGTTGTCGGATGTTTGAGTCTCAGGGAGCTAAGGACTCTAATAGGACCCTAATAGGAAGGATGACTGAAGTTGCAGTATGTTTAAGTCTGAGGGAGCTAAGGACCATGTAGGACCCTAATAGGAAGAAAAAGTCCTTAGCTCCCTCAGACTCAAACATTCTGCAACTTCAGTCAGTTATTCTTCCTATTGTGTCCTATTAGAGTCCTTAGCTCCCTCAGAGGCAAACATTCTGCAACTACAGTCAGTTATTCTTCCTATTAGTATTCTACAGAGTCCTTAGCTCCCTCAGACGCAAACATCCCGCAACTTCAGTCAGTCATTCTTCCTATTAGGGTCCTCTTAGAGTCATTAGCTCTCTCAGACTCAAACATCCCGCAACTTCAGTCAGTAATCCTACCTTTTGGGGCCATAGTAGGGTCTTTACCTCCCTCAGACTCAAACATTCTGCAACATCAGTCAGTTATTTTTCCTATTATGGTCCTACATAGTCCTTAGCTCCCTCAGGCTCAAAGATTATGCAAGGTCAGTCAGTTATTCTTCCTATTAGAGTCCTACATAGTCCTTAGCTCCCACAGACCTAAACATACTGCAACTTGAGTCAGTCATTCTTCCTATTAGGGTCCTATTAGAGTCCTTAGCTCCCTCAGACGCAAACATCCTGCAACTTCAGTCAGTCATTCTTTCTATTATTGTCCTATTAGAGTCCTTAAATCCCTCAGACACAAACATCCTGCAAATTCAGTCAGTCATCCTTCCTTTTAGGGTCCTAGTAGAGTCCTTAGCTCCGTCTGACTCAAACATTCTGCAACTTCAGTCCGTTATTCTTCCCGTTGGGTCCTATTAGAGTCCTTAGCTCCCTTAGACTTAAACATATTGCAACTTCAGTCAGTCATTCTTCCAAATGATTTTTTAGCCTGAGGGAGCTAAGGACTCTACTAGGGCCCTAAAAGGAAGGATGACTGACTGACGTTGTCGGATGGGTGCGTCGGAGGGTGCGAATGACACTAATAGGACCCAATAGGAAGAATAACTGACTGAAGTTGCGGGGTGTTTGATTCTGAGTGAGCAAATGACTCTAATAGGACCCTAATAGGAAGAACAACAGAGCGAAGTTGCAGAATATTTGAGTCTGCGGGAGCTAAGGACTCTAATATGACACAATAGGAAGAATAACTGACTGACCTTGCAAAATGTTTTAGTCTGAAGGAGCTAAGGACTCTAATAGGACACAATAGGAAGAATAACTGACTGACGTTGCAGGATGTTTGAGTCTGAGGGAGCTAAGGACTCTACTAGGGCCCTAAAAGGAAGGATTACGGACAGAAGTTGCTGGATGTTTGAGTCTGAGAGAGCTAATGACTCTAATAGGATCCTACTAGGAAGAATGACTGACTGAAGTTTCGGGATGTTTGTGTCTGATGGAGCTCAGGACTGTGTAGGACACTAATAGGAAGAATAACTGACTGGCATTGCAGAATGTTTGAGTCTGAGGAAGCTAATCACTCTAATAGGCCCCAACAGGAAGAATAACTGACTGAAGTTGCTGGATGTTTGACACTGAGAGAGTTAAGGACTCTAATAGAACCATAATAGGAAGAATAACTGACCGAAGTTGCAGAATATTTGAGTCTGAGGGAGCTAAGGACTCTAATAGGACACAATAGAAAGAATAACTGACTGACGTTGCAGGATGTTTGAGTCTGAGGGAGCTAAGGACTCTACCAGGGCCCTAAAAGGAAGGATTACGGACTGAAGTTGCTGGATGTTTGAGTCTGAGAGAGCTAATGACTCTAATAGGATCCTACTAGGAAGAATGACTGACTGAAGTTTCAGGATGTTTGTGTCTGATGGAGCTCAGGACTGTGTAGGACACTAATAGGAAGAATAACTGACTGGCAATGCAGAATGTTTGAGTCTGAGGAAGCTAATCACTCTAATAGGCCCCAACAGGAAGAATAACTGACTGAAGTTGCTGGATGTTTGACACTGAGAGAGTTAAGGACTCTAATAGAACCATAATAGGAAGAATAACTGACCGAAGTTGCAGAATATTTGAGTCTGAGGGAGCTAAGGACTCTAATAGGACACAATAGAAAGAATAACTGACTGAAATTGCAGAATGTTTGAGTCTGAAGGAGCAAAAGCCTCTAATAGAACCAATAGGAAGAATAACTGACTGAAGTTGCAGGATGTTTGAGTGTGAGGCAACCAAGGACTCTACTAGGGCCCTAAAAGGAAGAATGACTGAAGTTGCGGAATGTTTACGTCTGAAGTAGCTAAGGATTATGTAGGTCCCTGATAGGAAGAATAACTGACTGCAGTCGCAGAATATTTAAGTCTGAAGAAGCTAAGGCCTCTAATAGGACACAATAGAAAGAATAACTGACTGAAGATGCAGCCTGTTTGAGTCTGAGGGAGCTAACGAATCTGTAGGACCCTAATAGGAAGAATGACTGACGTTGCAGTATGCTTAAATCTGAGGGAGCTAAGGACTCTGTAGGACCCTAATAGGAAGAATAACTAACTGCAGTTGCAGAATATTTGAGTCTGAGGGAGCTAAGGACTCTAACAGGACAGAATAGAAAGAATAACTGACTGAAGTTGCAGAATGTTTGAGTCTAATTGAGCTAAGGAATCTAATAGGACACATTAGGAAGAATAACTGACTGAAGTTGCAGACTGTTTGAGTCTGAGGGAGCTAACGACTCTAATAGGAGACACCTGACTGAAGTTTCGGGATGTTTGCGTCTGATGGAGCTCAGGACGGTGTAGGACACTAATAGGAAGAATAACTGACTGGCATTGCAGAATATTTGAGTCTGAGGGAGCTAATCACTCTAATAGGCCCCAACTGGAAGAATAACTGATTGAAGTTGCTGGATGTTTGACACTGAGAGAGTTAAGGACTCTAATAGAACCATAATAGGAAGAATAACTGACAGAAGTTGCAGAATATTTGAGTCTGAGGGAGCTAAGGACTCTAATAGGACACAATAGAAAGAATAACTGACTGAAGTTGCAGACTGTTTGAGTCTGAGGGAGCTAAGGATTCTAATCGGACACAATAGGAAGAATAACTGAGTGAAGTTGCGGAATGTTTGAGTCTGAGGGAGCTAAAGACTCTAATAGGACACTAATAGGAAGAATCACTGACTGAAGATGCAGAATGTTTATGTTTGAGGAATCTAAGGATTAT
Source organism: Chaetoderma sp. LZ-2023a (assembly GCA_034401795.1). Classification (NCBI taxonomy): domain Eukaryota; kingdom Metazoa; phylum Mollusca; class Caudofoveata; order Chaetodermatida; family Chaetodermatidae; genus Chaetoderma; species Chaetoderma sp. LZ-2023a. The sequence goes on along the minus strand of CM067372.1, from coordinate 36,150,491 downwards.
GTAGGACCCTAATAGGAAGAATAACTGACTGCAGTCGCAGAATATACGAGTCTGATGGAGCTAAGGACTCTAATAAGACCCAGTAGAAAGAATAACTGACTGAAGATGCAGTATGTTTAAGTCTGAGGGAGCTAATGAATCTGTAGGACCCTAATAGGAAGAATGACTTAAGTTGCAGTATGCTTAAATCTGAGGGAGCTAAGGACTCTGTAGGACCCTAATAGGAATAATAACTGACCGCAGTTGCGGAATATTTGAGTCTGAGGGAGCTAAGGACTCTAATAGGACACAATAGAAAGAATAACTGACTGAAGTTGCAGACTGTTTGAGTCTGAGGGAGCTAAGGACTCTAATAGGAGACATTAGGAAGAATAACTGACTTAAGTTGCAGGATGTTTGAATCTGCGGGAGCTAAGGACTCTACTAGGGCCCTAGAAGGAAGGATGACTGACTGACGTTGTGGGATGTTTGCATCGGAGGGAGCTAAGGACTCTAATATTACACAATAGGAAGAATAACTGACTGGAGTTGCAGAATGTTGAGTCTGAAGTAGCTAAGGACTCTAATAGGAGACATTAGGAAGAATAACTGACTGAAGTTGCAGGATGTTTGAATCTGCGGGAGCTAAGGACTCTACTAGGGCCCTAAAAGGAAGGATGACTGACTGACGTTGTGGGATGGGTGCGTCGGAGGGAGCGAATGACACTCATACGACCCAATAGGAAGAATAACTGACTGAAGTTGCAGGGTGTTTGATTCTGAGTGAGCAATTGACTCTAATATGACCCTGATAGGAAGAATGACTGACTGAATTTGCGGGACGTTTGTGTCTGAGGGAGCTAACGACTCTAATAGATCCCTAATGACTCTGTAGGACCCTAATAGGAAGATTAACTGACCGACGTTGCAGAATATTTGAGTATGAGGGAGCTAAAGACTCTAATATGACACAATAGGAAGAATAACTGACTGAAGTGGCAGAATTTTGAGTCTGAAGGAGCAAAAGCCTCTAATAGAACCCAATAGGAAGAATAACTGACTGACGTTGCAGGATGTTTGAGTGTGAGGCAACCAAGGACTCTACTAGGGCCCTAAAAGGAAGAATGACTGACTGAAGTTGTGGAATGTTTACGTCTGAGGTAGCTAAGGATTATGTAGGTCCCTAATAGGAAGAATAACTGACTGCAGTCGCAGAATATTTAAGTCTGAAGGAGCTATGGACTCTAATAGGACACAATAGAAAGAATAACTGACTGCAGATGCAGCCTGTTTGAGTCTGAGGGAGCTAACGAATCTGTAGGATCCTAATAGGAAGAATGACTGAAGTTGCAGTGCTTAAATCTGAGGGAGCTAAGGACTCTGTAGGACCCTAATAGGAAGAATAACTGACTGCAGTTGCAGAATATTTGAGTCTGAGGGAGCTAAGGACTCTAATAGGACACAATAGAAAGAATAACTGACTGAAGTTGCAGAATGTTGGAGTCTGATTGAGCTAAGGAATCTAATAGGACACATTAGGAAGAATAACTGACTGAAGTTGCTGACTGTTTGAGTCTGAGGGAGCTAAGGACTCTACTAGGGCCCTTAAAGGAAGGATGACTGACTTACGTTGTGGGATGTTTGCGTTGAAGGGAGCGAATGAAACTAATAGGACCCAATAGGAAGAATACCTGACTGAAGTTGCGGGGTGTTCGATTCTGAGTGAGCAAATGACTCTAATAGGACCCTACTAGGAAGAATGACTGACTGAATTTGCGGGATGCTTTTGTGCCTGAGGGAGCTAAGGACTCAAATAGATCCCTAATGACTCTGTAGGACCCTAATAGGAAGAATAACTGACCGAAGTTGCAGAATATTTGAGTCTGAGGGAGCTAAGGACTCTAATATGACACAATACCAAGAATAACTGACTGAAGTTGCAGAATGTTTGAGTCTGAAGAAGCAAAGGACTCTAATAGTACCCAATAGGATGAATAACTGACTGACGTTGCAGGATGTTTGAGTCTGAGGGAGCTAAGGACTCTAATAGGGCCCTAAAAGGAAGGATTACGGACTGAAGTTGCTGGATGTTTGAGTCTGAGAGAGCTAATGACTCTAATAGGACCCTACTAGGAAGAATGACTGACTGAAGTTTCGGGATGTTTGTGTCTGATGGAGCTCAGGACTGTGTAGGACACTAATACGAAGAATAACTGACTGGCATTGCAGATTGTTTGAGTCTGAGGGAGCTAATCACTCTAATAGATCCCTGAGATAGCTAATGACTCTAATATGACCATAATAGGAAGAATGACTGACTGAAGTTGTGGGATGTACGAGTCTGAGGGGGCTAAGGATTCTAATAGGACCCAACAGGAAGAATAACTGACGGACGTTGCGAGAAGTTTGAGGTTGAGGGAGTTACGGACGCTAATAGGACCCTAATAGAAAGAATGACTGACTGAAGTTGCAGTATGTTTAATTCTGAGGGAGCTAGGGAATTTGTAGGACCATTATAGGAAGAATAACTGACTGAAGTTACAGAATATTTGAGTCTGAGGGAGCTAAGGACTCTAATAGGACCCAATGGGAAGAATAACTGACTGAAGTTGCAGTATGTTTGAATTTGGGGGAGCTAAGGACTCTAATAGGACCCAAAAGGAAGAACAACCCCCCTGTTTAAGACTATATGCTCGGCCTCAACGTGGCGCAGGGGTGTAACCCACTAGGTGTCAATCCAGACATTTGGAGGGGCTAACCAGAGCATTATGCACAACGCTAATGAAATGACACTTGGAGATCGAATCAACCGAAATGGTGCTCGCCCTGTGAGGATCCGCCAGGCAGGTGCAGCGCCGGGCCCCATGCCTCGAAGGAGCCCACACTCAGCTACTGGAGGTCCCCTCAACTCGTCCTGTGGAGCCAGGGGACGAGGATGGAGAGCTACTGGCCAACCGAAAGAGAAGACCAAACCCAAAGAGAAACCCAGTATCAACATCATGCACTGGAACGCAGAAGGAGGATACCAACAAGAAATCAGAGCTCGAACAGTTCCTCTACGAAAACAACATTGATATCTGCTGCATCCAAGAGACACACCTGCAAGAAGGAAAACCATTTAAGATCAGAGGTTACCAGATTTTCCGGTGTGATCGAAGAGGAAGAAAGAAAGGCGGGGTGATCACCTTGGTCCGAAACAGCGTGAACACCAGCCAGATCAAACCCTTTATGGAAGAGGCAGAATATATCAAGATCAAGGTAACAACCAGCAACGCTGTGATTGACATTGTCAATTATTACTGCCCTAATGACAAGAATCTCTCACTTGACACAGTCCAGGTCACGGACTACCACTTCCTCATTGCGGGAGACTTTAATAGCCAGTCCCAGAGCTGGGGATACAGAACACTAGATAAACGAGAAGACATTGAAACATGGCAAGATGAAAAGCACCTTTTACTTGTCAACGATCCCACAGATCAGCATACCTTCTACTCGCGCCGGTGGCACTCGACAACAACGCTGGACTTGGCATTTTGTACAGAAGACATTCACAGAAACCTCAGTAGAGTGGTCGGATCGCAGTTAGGAGGAAGCGACCACCGCCCAGTCTTCCTCTCTCTTTCTGGAAGTATTTCGACAAGTTCACCTCGACATCCAAGGTGGAACTACAAAAAGGCAAATTGGAGTCTGTTCGGCATTCGTTCCAATGAGCTTACCCAAAATATAGCAGTAGAAGGGAGAAACATCAACAATGTGGTCAAGGAATTTAATTCAAGTATCCTCAAGGCTGCCAACGAAGCGATTCCTCGAGGGTTCAGGAAAAACTACCGCCCATACTGGACAACAGAACTGCAAGCAGCACTTGATAAACTAGACAAGGCCAGAGCAGATGCAGAGGGTAATCCCTGTCATGAAAACCACTTCACGCTACAACAAACTAAAGCCGGGTATCTAAAGACCAAGATGGAGGCAAAAAGAAGAAGCTGGAGGGAAAAGATTTTAAAACGCCGACCCAGGTATTTACATAGTTACCTATGCATACCTGCCAGTCTGCAAACTTCCGTCAAACCGCCTATGTGTGAGTGAGTGAGTGAGTGAGTGAGTGAGTGAGGGAGTGAGCGAGCGAGCGAGCGAGTGGGTGGGTGGGTGGGTGTGTGAGTGAGTGAGTGAGTGAGTGTGTTATGCTTTTTTGTTTATTCCGAACGGGTGAATCGTTTTGAGTTTTTTGATCCAGTGATGTTCTCTGTTTAATCTTAGTTTTTTGTTATCTGTAAAAATTCTTTCAATTGGTCTTATCGTGATGTCTTTTATAGAATGTCTTGGATGGTTGAAATGCCATGAGATTCTCGTGTCTGTTTGGTGTCGGATTGCATGGATATGTTGTGTGAGTCGTTTGCTGAGTGTTTGACTTGTTTCTCCTATGTATTGAGAGCTGCATTGTTTGCATTCTATGAGGTAAATAATGTTGGTGGTATTGCAGCTCATTTGTGTGTTGATTTTGTAGTCTTTACCAGTGACGTAACTAGCGAATTTGTCAGCAGTGTTCATGTATTGTTTGCATGTGATGCAATTGCTGTTGTTGCATTGTTGGAGTGCCCCTACTATGTCGTGAGTGTCATCTGGTGTCGGTACGATCTTATTGTTAGCATCTGGATTTTTTATTTTAATTAGGCTAGATTGGACTAGGTGGTCCCTAATACTTTTATTTTTCTTGAATGCTACTACTGGGTAGTTGGGAAAAATTGGTGCTAAGATTGGTGAAGACAAGATGTACTTTTCCCAGTAGGTCCGAATGGATTTGCCTATGTGTTCTAATGATGGGTGGTATTGTAGTATGCAAGCTGGCCTAGGCTGTTTTTGTGTGGGTTGTTTGTAAAGAATGTCTTCTCTCTGTGTGTTCTCGTTTTTTTCTACGATGTCTTTAATTTCTGTCTCTTTGTATCCCCGGTGGATGAATGCATCTGTGAGTTCCTGTGTGCGTTGTTTTAATCTAGTGGGATCTGTGATGATGCGTTTGTATCTTAATGCTTGGCTGTATATTATGGAATGTTTTGTGTTTTTAGGGTGGCTTGATTGTTTGTGAAGATACTGTTGTTTGTCTGTAGGTTTTCTGTATAGGTCCAATTTAAGCTTGTTATCTTCTTTGTATACCATTGTGTCAAAAAATGGGATTTTTTCTGTTGAATATTCCAAGTCAAATTTTATTGTGGGATGCTCTTTATTCATGTGTGCGTGAAATTCAAGTAGTTCGTTCTCACTGGTGTTCCAAATGAAAAATATGTCATCTATGTATCTAACTAAGTGAGATGGAGTGCTGACCATCCATGTTGATAACATTCTGCTTACTATGGTGTACACGTAAATGTTAGCATATTTGACAGCAAACTTGGCTCCCATGGCTGTTCCATGTGTTTGTATGTAGTAGTCTTCATTGAATTGGAAGCTGTTTTTGTAAGAATGTATCTCATTATTTGGGCCAATTCGTCTGGGTAGATGTGTGCAGGTGTGTGGTTATTGTTGTTTGTGTTTGTTTTTTCAAGTGTATGTCTGTAATGTTCTGTGACAATCTGTATGCCTTCTTCGTGTGGGATGGTTGTGTATAGTGATCTGACATCCATTGTGCATAGGATTGAGCCAGCATCCACTGTAGTGTTTTCTATATGTTGGATGAATGCAGTGGTGTCTTGTAGTAGATTTCGGATATCATTTTCCGTGTCTTTTAGTAGGTGGTCTGTGAATTCATTAATGCGTGACGTGGGGCCATCGCAGTTGGATACAATCGGGCGTCCGGGTGGTGGTATTTTGCCTTTGTGTATCTTAGGGTTAATGTAGATGCGTGGAGTTCTGACTTTGAATTCGGTGAGATATATGTGTGTCTGTCCTGTGATGGCTCCGGTGATTAGAAGTTCGTTAATGTATGCATCTATGGTGTCTTTATATTCTAAAGTGGGATTTTCACTGAGTTTGGTGTAGTATGCGACATCTGTAAGTTGTCTGTGTACTTCTGCAATGTAGTCTGTTTTGTTGAGAATGACTATTGCGGAGCCTTTGTCTGCTGGTCTGATGACTATGTTTGTGTTATTAGCTAATGTTTTGAGGGCTGTTTTCTCATGGTGTGTGATGTTGGATCGTGGTGACTTGTCGGGTGGTTTGGTGATAAGCTTGGTGAGTGATGACCGGAGTTTGTTGATGGCATTGGGTGCTGTGCTTGGTCTCCATTCTGAGGGTAGTTTGAATTTGGATGGTGCTGTGGGTTTTTCAAGGTTGTTGCTGTAAAAGTAGTATTTGCATTCTAACTTCCTGATGAATTGATCTATGCAATGTATTTGTGTGTCTGGTGATATGTGGTGTGGTGTGGGTACAAAGGAAAGGCCTTTGTTTAGAATGGAATTTTCTGTTTTGGTAAGTTTGTGGTTGGACAGGTTAACGACAATATCTGGTGTTGTTTTTTGTTTGTTGATGATGCGTTGTTTTCTGCGTTTTTGTAGTTGTGTACCTGATGTTAAACGTCTAATTGGCCGATTATTTCTAAGAGTAGTTTTTTCACATTTTCGTTTTTGGATTGTTTTATGGCTTCGGCATATGATTTGGTTTGTGGTGTGCTTGTACTTGTCTGTGATGTTGTTTGGATGGGTTGGGTTCTGGGTTGGTGTGTTGAGTGTGTGATAGGTTGTGTTCTGGGAAGGTACATCTGCTCTCTTGGTGGTGATGGATGTGCGTGGTGGATGGGAGGTGGTTGTCTTGAGTAGGGTATTATAAAGTGTCGGTTGTTTGTGTAGTGGCGGTTGGTTTGTGATGTTTGTTTTGGTCCAACTTGCCCTGGTTTGAAGGTGGTTTGTGGTGAATGTGGCTTGTTCTGTATGTGTGGTGCTCCCCCGTTTTTTGGCAGGGGAAGTGGGTTACTCCTCGGTTGTCTCTCTGTGTTGATCTGTGGTTGCTGTTTGAGCTGTGTAGGTCTAAACCATTGAGTTGTGGTTTGGTTGTTCTGTGGTGTTTGTGGTCTTGTGTATGTATGTATGTGGGTTTTGCTTTGTGTGTTGTCTTTGTGCTGGTTGAGGTGTTGGCAACAGCGGTGGTCTGTGGCGTCTCTCTGTTGGTGCGTGTTGTGCTGGGCGTGCTTGCTTCTGCGTGTGGTTTATTTGATGTTGTAGATCCATCAAAGGCGGGATGTTTGCCTTTCGCATGACTGGGTTTTGTGTGCTTTGTTTGTGTGTGTCATTGTGTGTCCTGTTTGTGTTTGTTTTGTGTGTCTTTATGCTGGTTGTGGCGAACTTAGCAGCTATCCTGTGTGCCTTAGCAACAGCTCTGTCCGCTTCGTATGTGTGTGAGTCTAACAGATTCCCTTCAATTATGTGTGCTTGCTGTTTGTGGTAGTGTAGTTTTTTGTAGTAATGTTCTAGGATTGTGTGTTGGATGCTGCTAGCCGCGGCTTTTAAGATCGAGTCGATCTCTGCAGTGGTTTCTGTGTTGGGGTCTACGATGGCTAGTGCTATGTCTGGCTTAACGATATGTGTGTTGTTCTTGATGGCATGTTCTATGTTCTGTATGTGGTGCTGCAGTTGTTCTGTTTTGTATAGGGATTTGTATAGTTGCTGAAATGTGTTTTCGTGCTGTTGGTTGACAGGGTGCTCTAAATCGGCTTTGCTGAAGATTGGTGGTAGGCGTGTCTGTGTTTCTGCATCCGTGTGTGCTTTTGTTGTTAATGTGGTGGTGTTAGTAGTGGCTGCAGAGGTGGCCGATTGTTGTGGTGGTGGCACTCACCCACTCACTCACTACTCACTCACTCACTCACTCACTCACTCACTCACTCACTCACTCACTCACTCACTCACTCACTCACTCACTCACTCACTCACTCACTCACTCACTCACTCACTCACTCACTCACTCACTCACACATAGGAGGTTTGACGGAAGTTTGCAGACTGGCAGGTGTGCATAGGTAACTATGTAAATACCTGGGTCGGCGTTTTTAAATACTTAGGCTTCATAAATCAGTTCCGTCATTTTTGTATCTAATAACAGATCCCTCGCATACACACACATACGCACAAATGCATGCATAGACACACAGACGCACACGCACGCACATACACAAACACACACACACACACACACACACACACACACACACACACACACACACACACACACACACACACACACACACACACACACACACACACACACACACACAGACACACACACACACACACACACACACACACACACACACACACGCGCGCGCGCGCACACACACACACACACACTCACATATATATATATATATATATATATATATATATATATATATATATATATATATATATATATATATATATACGCGCACACACACACACACACACACACACACACACACACCCACCCACCCACCCACCCACCCACCCACCCACCCACACACACACACACACACGAGGTTTGATGGACACAAATGACCAGTATGCACACATAGATTCTGTCTAAGTGAGACATACAAAATCATTTATGCTACAGCAGTGACACCAACTCTGTTCATACTCTTCATTAATGACATTGTAGCAGAGCTGCCCAATGGGATCCAAGCAGCCCTCTATGCAGATGACCTCGTACTCTGGTGCACCGAGGAGTACACAACGACTGCCATGTACAGAATGCAGCTCGCCTTGGACAGAATTACAGCTTGGGCCAATCGCTAGTGTAGTACCATCAACAAAGAAATATCATCAGCCACGCTATTCTCACTGTCCACTAAAACCAAGGTTGGCAATCTGACACTGGGCGGTACTCCTGGGAGTCACCTATGACAGAAGATTAACATGGAAGGAGCACATCCAGAACGCAGAGGGAAAGGCCAGAAGAAAGCTAAACATCATGAGGAAGCTGGCAGGAACAAAGTGGGGTGCCAATGAAAGGATCCTCAAGACCATCTACCTAGGTGCCGTACGACCACACCTTGAGTATGGATCCAGCTCATGGACGACAGCAGCTAAATCTCATCAACAGAACCTCGACAGAGTACAAAACCAGGCACTGCGCATCATCACTGGTGGAATGAGATCAACACCAATAGAAAAAATGGAGCAGATAGCAGGCATCTCCCTACTTAGCAAAGGAAGGGAATGCAAAGGACTGATCATAGTTGCAAAGTTCAAATCGTTCAACAACCACCCGATGAAGATCAGGCAAGCACAGCTGTCATCAGGAAGACTTAAAAGATCAAGTTTTGTGAAAGAGACAAAAGCACTTCAAAGGAAACACCAAGAAATGTTGCCAGCACAAAGAGAAGACCCAAACCACACCCTTGATCCTCCACCCTGGGAAAACAAACTAGATAGCATAGCTATTCGCACCACAGTACCTTATCTCACAAACAAAGATGAACACAGTGATGTGAGAAAGAAGGCCCTGACCTTAGCCATGCTGGAAGAAATGTACCCTCAGGAGACATGGATAAGGATCTACCCAGATGGATCAGCCAAAGATGCGAGTAGGAGCGGAGGTGCCGGACTGCACATACAGTATCCAAACGGACAACATGAGTCAGCTCCAATACCGACAGGCAAACACTGCACAAACTACAGAGCTGAAGTCGAAGGACTGGTTCATGCAGCTAATACCATCAGCAGAACAGCAGGCCCTATTGCACAGATTGTCTTTTTATCTGATGCCCGCTCCGTCCTTGAGGCTATCACCAAAGGTAAGCTGCCACAACTTGAAGAAGCACTACAAACCATCAAATGCTTTCGGATAGCATTGCAGTGGATCCCCTCACACTGTGGAGTCCAAGGAAATGAGGAAGCAGACAAGATGGCAAAGATGGGTGCAGAAGAGAATCAGACAGAAAACATGGTTACCCATACAGAGATGAAGACTATCATCAAGTCACTCTATAGAACACCTCAATCAGAAGATGCCTACCATCATCTCTCGAGGCCAGAGCAAGTGACTATTTTTCGTCTCAGAACTGGACATAACAGACTAAACCAACACATGTACAGGCGGTTCCACCTTACGACATCTCCCGCTTGTCCTTGTGGAGAAGCAGAACAGACCACAGAGCACATACTTCAATGTTGCAGTACGTGTCAGCTGCTGAGAGAAGAGATCTGGCCTTTGTCAACGTCTTTTCTTGAAAAGCTGTATGGGCCTGTGGAAGAACTGCAGAAACCACAGATTTCATCTTGAGAACGGCTCTCCAAGTGTGATACCAGCGATCGAAAAGAAGAAGAAGAAGGAAGAATAACTGACTGAAGTTGCAGGATGTTTGAGTCTGAGGGAGCTAAGGACTCTACTAGGACCCTAAAACGAAGGATGACTGACTGAAGTTGTGGGATGTTTGTGTCTGAGGGAGCTACGTGCACTAATAGGACCCAATGGAAAGAATAACTGACTGAAGATGCGGGATGTTTGAGTCTGAGGGCACTAAGGACGCTAATAGGGCACCAATAGGAAGAATGACTGACTGAAGTTTGCGGGATGTTTGACTCTGAGGGAGCGAAGGACACTAATAGGACCTTAAAAGGAAGGATGACTGAAGTTGCAGTATGCTTAAATCTGTGGGAGCTAAGGACTCTGTAGGACCATAATAGGAAGAATAACTGACTGAAGTTGCAGAATGTTTGAGTCTGAGGGAGCTAAGGACTCTACCAGGGCCCTACCATGAAGGATGACTGACTGACGTTGTGGGATGTTTGCATCGGAGGGAGCGAATGACACTAATAGGACCCAATAGGAAGAATAACTGACTGAAGTTGCGGAGTGCTTGATTCTGAGTGAGCAAATGACCATAATAGGGCCCTAATAGGAGGAATAACTGACCGAAGTTGCAGAATATTTGAGTCTGAGGGAGCTAAAGACTCTAATATGACACAATAGGAAGAATAACTGACTGAAGTTGCAGAATGTTTGAGTCTGAGGGAGCTAAGGACTCTACTAGGGACCTAAAAGGAAGGATTACTGACTGAAGTTGCGGGATGTCTAAGTCTGAGGGAGCTAAGGACTCTAATAGGACCCAATGGGAAGAATAACTGACTGAAGTTGTGGGATGTTTGAGTCTGAGTGAGCTAATGACTCTAATAGGACCCTAATAGGAAGAATGACTGATTGAAGTTGCGAGATGTTTGCGTCTGAGAGAGCTAAGGACACTAATAGGACCCTAATATGAGGAATGACTGACTGAAGTTGCGGGATGTTTGCCCCAGAGGGAGCTAAGGACTCTAATAGGACCCTAATAGGAAGAATGACTGACTGAAGTTGCAGTATGTGTACGACTGAGGGAGCTAAGGACTATGTAGGACCCTAATAGGAAGAATAACTGACTGACGTTGCAGAATGTTTGAGTCTGAGTGAGCTAAGGACGCTAATAGGACACTAATAGGTAGAATGACTGACTGAAGTTGCGGGATGTTTGAGTCTGAGGGAGCTAAGGACTCTAATAGGACCCTAATAGGAAGGATGACTGAAGTTGCAGTATGCTTAAGTCTGAAGGAGCTAAGGACGCTAATAGGACCCTAATAGGAAGAATGACTGACTGAAGTTGCGGGATGTTTGCATCTGAGGGAGCTAAGGACTCTAATAGGACACAATAGGAAGAATAACTGACTGAAGTTGCGGGATGTTTGAGTCTGAGGGAGCTAAGGAATCTGTAGGACCCTAAAAGGAAGAATGACTGACTGAAGTTGCAGTATGTGTACGACTGAGGGAGCTAAGGACGCTTATAGGACACTAATAGGCAGAATAACTGACTGACGTTGCAGAATGTTTGAGTCTGAGTGAGCTAAGGACGCTTATAGGACACTAATAGGAAAAATGACTGACTGAAGCTGCGGGATGTTTGAGTATGAGGGAGCTAAGGACTCTAATAGGACCCTAATAGGAAGGATGACTGACTGAAGTTGCAGCATGTTTAAGTCTGAAGAAGCTAAGGAATCTGTAGGACCCTAATAGGAAGAATGACTGACTGAAGTTGCGGGATGTTTGAGTCTGAGGGAGCTAAGGACTCTAATAGGACCCTAATAGGAAGGATGACTGACTGAAGTTGCAGCATGTTTAAGTCTGAAGAAGCTAAGGAATCTGTAGGACCCTAATAGGAAGAATGACTGACTGAAGTTGCGGGATGTTTGAGTCTGAGGGAGCTAAAGAATATGTAGGACCCTAAAAGGAAGAATGACTGACTGAAGTTGCAGTATGTGGACGACTGAGGGAGCTAAGGACGCTTATAGGACACTAATAGGAAAAGTGACTGACTGAAGCTGCGGGATGTTTGAGTCTGAGGGAGCTAAGGACTCTAATAGGACCCTAATAGGAAGGATGACTGACTGAAGTTGCAGCATGTTTAAGTCTGAAGAAGCTAAGGAATCTGTAGGACCCTAATAGGAAGAATGACTGACTGAAGTTGCGGGATGTTTGAGTCTGAGGGAGCTAAAGAATATGTAGGACCCTAAAAGGAAGAATGACTGACTGAAGTTGCAGTATGTGGACGACTGAGGGAGCTAAGGACGCTTATAGGACACTAATAGGAAGAATGACTGACTGAAGTGGCGGGATGGTTAAGTCTGAGTGAGCTAAGAACTCTAATAGGATCCTAATAGGAAGAATGACTGACTGAAATTGTGGGATGTTTGAGGCTGAGGGAGCTAAGAACTCTAATAGGGCCCTAATAGGAAGAATGACTGACTGAAGTTGCAGGATGTTTCTAAACTAATGCAGTCGCAGAACAGAGTATGTCATCACTATTGGCATTGCACGTGAAGGGACTGGTGGAAAGCAGCATATTGACACAATGACAACGATGTCAGTATGTCAAAGGCCTTGATCATTGCACCAGCACAATTTGAGCTTGTTCAATATTGTTTGAATTGAATTTGGCCACGTGATCGTCAGGTGGAAATGATAATATTACTTTGAGCCCAAGGTCAAGGTGACGTTTCACTTTGTCAAGGATTACTTTCTGCTCTGTCCCTCAAGTCTCGTGTGCGCAATATTCAAGAAAGCATTATGACCTTGTGTTATATTAAATCACCACCTTCATTAACAAAGTGCAAAAGCATTTATCCTACAAACTGCGTCTAAGCGTTGACCTGCGCTCTGGCGTTCAAACACCGACAATTAGGAAGACACAGGCAAGATATTTGCTGCCACAGAATGAATATTTCTAAATCATTGTAATTATCTTAGGATTATTGTCAGGTCATAACCATGGAAAATACTGTATGAGATGTGCTTTTCTGAACTTATAATACGTACGGCTGATCCGCCGCATGAACGGCTGCGGCAAAAATATAAACTAGGCCAATACAATAATAAAAGTAATATGAGTACGGCCTGGAAAATGTCTCGAGGTAATACCGGTCAATTAGGCTATTTGAGTTGCGAGCCTTTTGCGAATGACTATCACCCTACGGCCGTCATCGCCATCCTCTCTCTCATCAGCCGAAACCCGGCGTCATTGGAGATGTGTATAATGCAACTGGACAGGTATTAGCAGCGAATGTATCGAATGTATCTTTAATGACTGGCTTTAAATGACACGCTTGAGAGCACACGATGCATACATGTTACATTTATGCTAAGCCTGATCTCCTGGGCATATAGTCCATCAGCACAGAGTGGCACATATACTTCCCCATCCTCATACCCCACCCTCCACCCCCATTCCGCATCTGACGGGGTGGGGGGGGGGTCGAACGACACCCCCACTAAAATTTGTCAATTTTTCTTTTAATAACAGTGTATTGAATTTACCTATATTTGATGTAAACATGAGTCAGATATGACTATGTAGATATCATCTATTTTGTTGAGGTGTATGCCTAGATTGCAGGAAAATGCAACATTTTACTTTCAAAGATAAAAAATCTTCTTAACCTGGGTCCCCACAGACACCCACCCACCCACCCCCCTCACAACCCCCTTTTCAGAGGCCCGCCGTACGGCCCTGTTAGTGCGTATATAGAGTAAAATCTATAATAGGCATACCATAGGCCATCAAGAATTGTCATTAAAGCCGGCGGTTGCTTTACACTGTCCAATTTCGACACTAAAAAGCTTTTTGGGCCATAGTTAAATGGTCCTTCTATAAGGCTGTAGTCTTCTAAGCACCTATCCTTAAGAATCATCATACATTTGACACAAAAGCAGACGGCCCATAACCCTTTAACACTCATATCAGCCAAAAACGACTTCGGCAGTAGTCTTGATAAATGCCCATTTGCAAACCAAGAGAAGACTATTTTTGAAGATTTTACCACTGGAATAACTGGCTTGATATCCGAGCCAGTAATTCCAGTGGTAAATTGTCAAAAATAGTCTTCTCTTGGTCTGCAAATGGACATTTTCGATGAGAAAATTTAAATTTTCTTGAACAAATTCGCGATTTAAAGGGCCAAAGAGGTTTTAATGGATGGATCCACTTTTAGCTCTAACTAAGCTCCACGTGTTGGGATCGATTGATCGCTGCACTCCCTGAATGTCAATGTCCAGAAAACCACACACCATACTATGTCAGTAACAGCATCCAGTCGAATTAACTTCGCAATATACAAAGCCACGTTTGTTAACGGTGCACATTCACACCAAAATGCTTGAAATCTAATTTTTTTTCTTTTTTTTCTTTTAGTAGCTTAATTTGTGTGCTATTGACATATGATGATTTCTTTCCGTATGAATCAATATCATTTTTTAAGTTGTGAAGTTGAATTAGGGAGTCGAGACACAAGTCTCTAATTCAACTTCACAACTAAACAAGTATATTAATATATACCGAATGAAATGATATGCTAAAATTTATTTCGTTTCATTATTGCATTTGGGGTACAGAATTTAAGGTTCTAAAAGTACACAATTTTAACAATTCTATTTGCAAGCATTTTGGTGTTAATATGCACCCTTTAAATAGTAAAGACATACAATTCGGACAACAACGCTTAGTCCGGCCTGAATTAAGCATTCGCAACGGACATAGATACGCCATTTATGACGTATTTGATTATAACGTCAGCCTACTTATGGCGTAATTGATTATGACATAATTTACTTGATTGGCAGATTGAATTCCTCTATTGAAGTTCTAAAGTTGTCTATATTAGATAGCTTCTGTTTGTATGACTTGACTCCATATTATTATTCATCTAATTTAACATTTCATAAGAATGGTTGATTCGAGCACGTTAAAATTGAAGGCTCCAGCAAATCCCAGTAAAAAACCCCGCAGAACATGTGATATGACTCTATGTATTATATGTCAGAAATCTGCGTGTGATCAGCTATGTATGGATGCCTCTGGATTACAATCTTTTCGCAGTGCTTTGTGTAGGCGTAAGGAATTAGGAGAGTATTCTGTGTATGAACGAGTGAAGCACGTGCTCATTGACAATGGGTTTGAACTAAAAACATTCCTGAAGTAAAGTGGCATTAAAACTGTTACTTGTCGTTATCCAGTTAGACAAATCCGGCAGCACGCGCAAAGTTGAGTGTGACCACAACACAGTCCACTAACATTTCAGAGGCAGCTTTTTGCTTTCGGAGAGAAACATTTAATGGACCTTTCCATTTTAGCTATGCCCCGCCCATCTCTAGCTAAGCTCTGCCCAGACATCGATCATGTTTGGATCGATCGATCTCTGAACTCCCTGACAATCAATTTCCAGAAAACGATACAGGTAAACTGTTGAATATCTTGAAACTAATTTGACTGGGTGCTGTTGCAGTCTATATTTATTAAATAGTAAAGACATACAATTTGTACAACGTGTCGGACTACTGAGTGGGCCGTATAGAATCATTTATGACGTAATGAGTATGACGTCACCCTACACGCCGCTTAACTGATTACGACGTCATATGACGTCGCTACTCTGGAAATGTCCATTGGAAAAGGAAATTGTACAAAGGCAATAAACAGCCAATGACAGCCACGAATGACATTGTAATAAAACTATTGCAGATCAAACAGCCTTGAAACATGATGAAGAATTGGTTCGGTGTGTTGGTGGTGACTTTTCAGAACTATTCCCACTAGAAGCCTGATATGACGCAACCTGTCGTAGTATTTATATTAAGAAAAACGAAGCCATCGGCAACACAAGGAAGCCCATGTGATGCTGCATTCGAAGACTTTGTAAAGTTATTGGGACGTCAGCTGTTAGGCGACACAGCTTTAAACATGAACAAGATCTTGTCTATATGTATCAAAACTGTTTGAAACTGTACATGGAAGACGATTACCCACGTAGATTCAGACGCCAAACCCTTAAATCTAGAATAGAGACACGATTTTCCACACCGCAGGGCATCCTAATAAACCAGACTGTGTGACATCAGAAGAATTAACGGATGCCATTAACACAGCAGCGCAATTCCGTTAAATGTTTAAATCGATACAGCTTGAAGAACTGTCTGTTGACATAGAGGCTACTGGTGAACGTTCATATGAAGCCATTTTGTTCCATGCTGCGCTTATTTTGAGAAATCTCCGAAAACCGTGTACTGGTATTGATCACTTACTTTTAAATCCTATATAGAAAAAGCTGAGTCTATGATCAACAAAAAAACTGTATCAGGTTTTCTACTTGCTCTTGTCTTCAGATCCAGTTGTGTCCGGCTAAGCAAATTTTGAACAAATACAAACAATCTCAAACTGCATAGAACTATTTTCTCCATTGTACAAGATGTAATATATATTCGACAAACTCTCAGAAACACTTCTTTACATTGCATCAGCATCTCATTACAAGTACATTGCAGTGGTTTGGCACAGCTATTCGCAAGGTGACTCTAGCAAATCAGGTGAGCTTGCTAGAAGCGGTATAGTTCAAATGCATTCGTAAAACCAAACCTGAACACACCAATCCCGAAACAGGTGCATAAAATGTGAAAAACAAGGCAAAAATATCAAACTTTATTATGACAAACTGGATTGACAGTGCCAAGCAGAATCTAAATGATGGTCAAATATTGTATTTGGCAGGTAGATTTGCTATTCCTCTTGAAGCCATCACAGAAACATACATGATCACTTTAATGTGGAAGAACTGAAATCAGACCATGAAGAAGCAGATTCCAGAATCTTCTTACGTGCAAGAGATCTTCATAGACCAAGCAGAGTAGAGATATGGAGTATTAACACTGGCGTTGCCATCCTCATTTTAGCCGTGTATTTGATATTAATGATATCTATCTCAAATCAGGTGTGGGTCGGAAACAACGTTATATTCCAATGTATGGAGTTGTAAGAAACCTTGGTGAACAACTATCCATGGTGCTACCAGTAATCTATGCCTTAAGTGGGTGTGATTGAACTAGTGCGGTCGGCGGAATTGGAAAGAATAAATGGATAAAGGTTGTGAAGGAGTGTCCAGACATGCTCAAGGATATTAGACAACTAAGCCAAAACACTTCAGATAGCAATGAACATGCACTCCGCGGATCTGTCAGCCCTGTAGTTAGAATGTATGGTGGAAAATAACGACAGTCATTGGACGATGTTAGGTATGGACTATTCTCTACAAAGAATCTGTCCAGTGCAAAACTTCCACCTACAGATGATGCATTTCAAAAACATCTTCAGCGTGTCAATTATCAGTTATGCATTTGGTATAAAGTAACAGAAACGAATAAGCAGGAAAATTCTGGGATATGGAAAAGGCTGTCCAAGAATTGACCAGTCTATTGCGGGATGGGCACATTAGCCATACCACATTTGCAGAGGGATTTGCAGCTCTAATTCAAACACCACCTGCCACCCCAATCCCGGCTCCACGCAGGAAGCCCACACCGGCTCCTGAGAAGCCCACACTGGGTTCAGGCAGGAATCCCACACCCGCTCCTGAGAAGCCCATACCGGCTCGACGCAGGAAGTCCACATTGACTCCACGTAGGAAGTCCACAGCGCTAGCGGGAGCTCCTGAGACGTCCACACCAGCCCCACACAGGAAGCCCACGGCGCTAGCTCACAGACGATCTACTTGGTGATAACTTGCAAGAGGACACAACACCAAGCTTTGTAAAGACTCCCTATGCGATCCAGAACTACCTGCGAGGATGGGTTCTCCATGGAGATGGCGAAAAAGAGCCTAAGGCTTTCCTCACAAACAACCAAGACAAGATCGAGAGAAAGCTTGTGGAGGAAATCCTTGCCCTAGAGGGGGTAACATTCTGCCTCTCCCTCCGAGTAACACTGCACAAGGAGAGGAGTGATGGAACAGAAGTCACTACAGATCCAGTGTTCTGGTCTAAGCAACAGGCCATCCTTAAAGCAAGAGACATTGGTGTGGCTATGAAGACTGCCAAAGGCATGGTGCTGCAAGGTCTCGAGGACTACAGTCGCGAGGGATCTGGCTGGTCGGTAGAGCAAGTTGATGCGCTGTACCTCAACATTGCTAGATACCAGCCACTACGGGGCAGCTCCTATAGTGCGACCCCTGCTTCCCTCAAGGGGAAGCGTGCTGTAGTAAATGTTAAGAACAAGGATGGCCATTGCCTGTACTGGTCTCTTCTGTCATCAAGACTTCCAGCAGCTGCAAACCCAAGCCGGCCATCAAATTACTCGGCTCACTGGGATAGTCTCGACTTCAGTGGTGTAGACTCTCTAACCCCTCTCCACCAGCTTAAGCATGTTGAGAGGCAGAATGGCCCGGCCATTAATGTATTCGAGCATGACAAGGGTGTCTACCCACTGCAGCTGAGTGAGGCTGATCCTGTCATTCCGAGGACAAATCTGCTGCTTATCGAGAAGGTTGGAAAGCAACACTATACCTGGATCAAGGACCTGAATCGACTACGCCATGACCAGAGTCGATACAATGGGAGGAAGCACTTCTGCGAGCGATGCCTGCACTGCTATTCTCGGGAGGACCTGTTTGCCTGCTTGCCAAGCACCAACCAGAATGCAGTGGTATCAGCGATAGGCCAATGCGCATAAGGATGCCAGCAGATGACAAGAAGATGATGTGGTTCATCAACTACCACAAGCAGCTTAAGGCGCCATACATGATCTATGCCGACTTTGAAGCTCTAACAACCAAGATTGAGGGGCCAGAGTCGAATCCAACTCAGATCAGCCCACAGAAAACGCAACATCATGAGATCTGTGGGTTCTCATACATTGTGGTCTGCTGTGATGGAGCCGGGACCATGAGTGAACCGCCGTGCTGTATCAAGGAGACGATGCAGCTAAGCACTTCCTGGATCTGTTGGCACAGGAAGAGGAGAAGATAACGGCTGTGCTCGCTCACCCTAGGCCGATGGAGATGACTATAGAGGACTGGCGAGCTAATAAAATCACAGTCAGTTGCCACGTGTGCGACAGACCATTAGATGGAGACAGTATCAGAGATCACTGCCACATCACTGGTCTCTACCAGCAGCACACAATGTGTGTAATCTAAAGCTACGCCTCAACCATAAGAACACCACCTTCCCAGTAGTATTCCATAACCTGCGCGATTATGACTCCCACCTCATCATGCAGGCCATCTCCCAAACAGAGGGACAGATCAACTGCATCCCCAACAATATGGAGAAGTACATCTCCTTGAGTCTCCATCAGCTATGGTTAATCGACTCCATCGAGTTCCTGCCGACATCACTTGCCAAGCTGGTCGCTAGTTCCACAACATCCCCACTGACCAGAAAGTACGAGACTGGCAATCTTGAGCTCCTGCTCCGGAAGGGTGTATACCCTTATGAGCACATGGATGGGTGGCACGGTTTCAATGAGACCTCTCTCCCACTACAAGCTGGTGAGGGCGTATCTGACAGCGACTACAACCATGCACAGGCTGTCTTGGCCCAGTTTGGCTGCCAGACCATGGGAGACTAACATGACCTCTATCTGCGGTCTGACACTCTGCTCCTTGCAGATGTCTTTGAGAACTTCCGCACCACGTGCATCCAGCAGTATCGTCTGGGCACTGCCCACTACTACACTAGTCCATGATTGAGCTGGGATGCCATGCTTAGGAAGACATGTGTAGAGCTGGAGCTCCTCGCTGACTACAGCATTGTAGCTCACGGGGGTATGCGCTGGTCCACCAGGACGTTCCGCCCCATCACACCGCAAGTGCATGATGTATGGGACGGCTGGTTAGCTGTGGATCTTGGGGTTGCGGATCCCATATCGCGTCTCTCTGGAAGGTACAAAGATCAGCCTCTAGAGCCGGTGGAACACTGATGTTCCAGTGGGGCCGTGTGAGCATTGCCGCTGAACTTGAACCACACAGTGTCATCCCAACTGTTTATGTCACCGGTATGTCTGTCCATTCTAATTTAGAGCAATGGATAAGATGTTAATCAAACAGTATAAATTTAATAATACTATACAAACAGTTTTATGCGTTTGACAGTAAATGAGCACAGTAATACACAACATAGAGCCATCCAGTGTTCTTTCCACGTTGATTTTCCGGAGGTACCACACAGATCCTTGAATCCACAGAGGTATCCCCGCAATAAAGAGTTTCTGCAATGAAGTCTCGAGATAGTTTAATATAAACTAGTATACTCCTAACACACACACAAAGAAAATATTGTTGTTGTGAGAGGAAAGTGCCTCATGCGGGCCTCCATCACAGGAAAATTCCTTCAAAGCTGAAGCGGAGGAAAAGAGCTGGCAAAAAGAGCCATTCTTTTGTTCAACAGAAAATGCTAAGTGCTGAAAATCCTAGTGAAGCTACTGTTAAGGTGTTGCATGCTGGTTTACGTGAAGACGGGACGAACGATTTCCGAAGAATTCTCAGGTCAACGTCTTATGTAGTTCCAAAGTTACTGCATTAGTAGTTGCCGCTTTATTTATGCAGGCCTTCTGCTACATCCTAGCCTACCAATTGGTTGTTAGTAACGAAAACAAGCTTTGGCTGCAAGTGGCAGGGTTCACTAGCTAACTTTTAGATACGTTTATCCGTTGGGTGCAGATGCCCAGCTTCCCTGAGGTTGCCCCGCATAGCATCTACTTCCAAGGAGAGTATGCGTACATGTTACGGAACAAAGCTCCTGAATCAAATAATGATTACGGTAACCAGGCTCCACAACCACATATAACATCACTAGACAAGTTTCACAGTTCACATAAGCAAATTTAAATACTGACATATCATTATGCTGGGGATGGAGAGACGGATATCAATCGTGAGCGTCCTTCCCGTAAAGGCGTGGTGGGCTCTAAGGCCTCACCCAGACACTACAATGAGTTGGATGGAGATTCCCATCTCGTCCGTCACCGCGTGCTATGGAGCTAACATTTGACCTGTCGTTAGGGTTATATTCCATAATGCCCAGAGATGCACTGCAGGCCGGTATTACAACATATAAATTAATATTATTATTATTTCGCAGTGCTTCCTACTTTGGCAGGAGATCTACCTAATAAGTATCTGAAGGCATGAGGGGGCGTGTATGTAAATCGGCACTTTAACTATCACCGCTCGGAAACCTCAGATAGTTGCCCAGCATTGGATCCAGTCAATGTGTCGATTGGGAATCCAGACAATTAATTAGCCATGCAGCTGGTGGATCGTGGAAAGAGACAATCACTCAATAAATATACGAGGCCCTATAGGTAACTGGCCAATTTTACACAACCTTGCCAGTGTGTGGGGCCACATTACCACAACAACCGGAAAAGAGGCGTACACTATGTGTCTCTAATGGAGAAATTGTCCCTAACCACTTTAAACCTATCCTATCAAGCTGAATAGCCAGGTTTAGTCGGTAACATGTCAGGCTCACACATTTAGAGCATGATCAGCGACCTCAGTGTAAAATTGATGCTGGCGGGAATCGTGATACGGATATCTGTGTTGCTGTATAGTATTTCCTAGCATACTGTGGTCTAGAGTTTTTATAAATAAACAAAACATATTAACTAGATGGCTACTTGCCATATACACAACTAAGCAATACATAATTTAACGAATATAATGACTATAAAGTATCACAGGTCATTGGACCCTACGGTGCGGCTAGTTGGAAGCACCCACAGTAAACAAGGATAATATTCACAATAACAGAGATTATAAAGATGTGGTCCCTATTAGTCAACAGTACCATTATACAGAAATAACAATTAATTGTTCAATAGTATAGCTACTTGAGTACCTATTGGCCATCGGTACAGAACAAGTTCACAAGTTACTGAAATTGAGGCGCTAACATATGAGTAGCGCGAGATGGCACAACCTATAAAGCTGGAAAAATTTCCGCAAGAAGACATCCGCAGGCAGGTATCCGCAGGCAGGTCTCTGCAAGCAGGTCTCCGGAAGTTGACTTCTCCAGGCAGGTTGGATACGGCACATTCTCTGGACAGATAACGGAATGGTTCAGGAGATGTCCACTAGATAGTCATTTCACTCATACAGAATCTAAACAGTTTGTTGTAAAGTTTCCGTCTGGCGAAGGTAAAACGAAAGTTGAAGGCAACCCATTAACAGGGAGGGCTGCTTATTTAATATTATGCATGTACAATAACTGGCACATGGTGTGGTGTACGTCGCATAGCTCTTGTGGTGAACCAGATAAAGTTTACCCAGACTGGTCGAAAAGTTAATGAATACACACACGACATGCAGTGCGGAAGTTGAAGTCCACTTTTCAGTGTGGTTGGCAGATCCGACGAGTCATCCGCCAAGAATCACCATCAGCTCTACATTCCATAGAGTTACATCTGGGCCCGCACGGCCCTCTGATGGAAAGACTCCCTTAGAATGGTCTGGATGGGGGAGATTATTACTTTAAGTTAGTTTATTACCCCCGGATGGCCGTCCGGGGGTGTACAAAAACTGTGGAAGCCAAGGACTCCTTACCACCATGGATGAGCCGAAATCTGAACGGCACCGGATGATGTAGGTATCACCGTAGGTTAGCAGTTACACACGTCTGTCTCGATGGTCGTCATCCTGCACGGGCCGGCTTCCACGCCGGTGATGCTCCTGATTCTCGATTTTTCACCCCTTTTATACTACTCGTGACGTCAGAGCCAGGGGCCTCAGCCAATCAGCGGCCGAGCAGTAGCCAATCAGCGTGCAGACAGAAGTGGTGACGTGGCTATTACGTACACAGCACTTCCTTATTTATTTATACATACATGCGATGACATCAAGAGAAATATTTTGAAAATAATTTAACAGAATTTTCGACGATAACTCAGGCGTTTCTGTGCCGATTTTAATCATTTAAACGGTTCTGAAATCCTCGTTTCATTCTGATCTTGAGCAGTACCAAGGACAACGAGGACGATATAGTTAGTCATTTACGGGTACCTACTCGGTACACTATAAGCATGCACTCGTCTCCAATTCCGAGACGTGTTGTCAGGGAAGCTCTGACGCACGCATGCGCACCACATGGTTTAACAGACTTAGCCATTTTTAACGAACACCTCTCCCATAGGGCTTATATACGTGTATTATCCTACCCAGGGGGGCGTGCTTGGAGCGAATCCGGAACGGCCGTTCCATACCCAGCTTAGCTGGGACGGCCGGTAACTGTCCGGTCGATTTGTGCGACCCCCCACCCTCCTAGTTTGACACCAGTGACATTGACATCGTTATCAATGTATCGCGGGTCGAACACACCGGAGTAATCTAGGTGGGAATTATAGACTTCCCGAGTCGGTGCGTAGCCGAGAGGAGAGTGACGCGAGAGACTCGTGTTCATAAGAAAGAGCGCATAGGGTGCGAAAGAGTTTGGGAGGGAGGCATACTTTTAGTTTTGATTTTTGACCTCGAATTATTTTTCCAGGCCTTTTCTTTTTTCCGTTTGTTTAATATCAATGTGTGTGCATAATTTTATTCGTGAATAATTTTATTTGGTCCATGATCAAGCTAAACAATAGCTCGTATGGGTGTTCTCTCGGATGCGGATAATTAAGTTTCCACAGAGAACACCCAAGCTCCAATGTACCATAATTACACAGATAAAATATATTATGATATATATATATATATATATATATATATATATATATATATATATATATATATATATATATATATATATATATATATATATATATATATATATATATATATATATATATATATATATATATATATATATATATATACTATCACAGTATATCACAGATAAATAAGTAATTACATGTGCACCTGGGTAAATAAAGGGATGTACATACAGATATGTATATTGATTATTAATGCGGCCCATTATTGCAGATCCACACGGGTAGCTCCCACTAACCCACAATCTATCCCGTCATTCTTACGCGGGAAGAAAAATAATTTAAAAAATAGTAATAATAATAAATGAAATAGGCTAGTTTATCAGGCAGCCCAGTGTAGCTGAGACTGCATGACGGTAATAGGACATATTCGCTATGGTGTGTTGTGTACTTACGTCGCACACGATGTGTTTACAACGCAGGGATCTACAGCGATTATTTATGTGAGAAACAGCTACACAAGAATTTTGCGCAGCTGTTTAGGATGACCGTAGTCAGCCTAGGGTTGCGGTTTCAATTTTAAAAACATATATAATAATAAGAAAAGTATTTGAAAAATAAAAATAATAAAATGTTCCGCTTTCCGCACACCTATTCATAAATCCGGCTGCAACCTCGGCAATAGTGTCCACAAACATCCGCTGTAAGGTTTCCCCAGCGAGTCTCGGTACCCCGACTAATACGGGATGGACATGACGGAGGGTCCTCCGCTGCCGAAATCCCACTACTAATTATGCCCAGGTCGGGTATACTGATGCTGGAGGAAGGCACGGATGTGTCCATTGGAGCACTGGTGGTGGCGGAGATGATGGCAGGTGAAGTGCGAACTGGTGGTGGCGTGGAAACTGCTGACATCACTGTTGTTGTGGAGGTAGTGGTTGTTGTACGGACTGTAGGTGGGCCGAGTGTTTTGAAACTGATGAGTGGTTGCTGCGTTGCGGCGAATGATGATGCAGTGCTGGCAGACAGCTTGCGGATTTTAGTTGCTTTCGGTAACTTGCTGGCAGTCGTCCTTGGAACTGCATGGATGTCTGGATGCACAATCCTCTTCTTTCCGGCATAGGGACGATCTGGCATAGTCACCTTGCGAACTGCAGGATCTGTAGGAGTACCCGGCACAGATGTGTGGATGTGCTGCTCTGTGATGTGGTGATGGTGGGGACTGCTTCTGTAAGGCGGATCTCCTCATCTATTATTAAACTGCACAGAGATATAGATCTATCGGAAATGTCCTGTAACCCCTGTTCGGATACGGTCACTGGTGTGGAAATCACAACTGATATTGGCTGGCTGATTATGGATGCTGATGCTGCCAGAGTGGAAACTGCAGGCGGTGTAGGTATCAATACTGCAGGTGCTGCCGGTGTCGTTCGTGCTGGTGCTGCCGTCATGGTGGTGACTGGTGCAACGTGATGACTGGGTGCTGGCTGTATGGCAGAGGCTGGTGCGGTTGCGCTTATGTAATGCGGAAAGTCAGGTTGGCGCCATTTGGTACGTTTAGTTTTAGCCATCTTCCCCATAGGAAGTACATTAATTGGAAGTCTAGTTTCAAAGTGGCTAGCTAGAACTTCTATGTCCTCACTTTGTTCACCAGGTTGTAATGTTACCACTAACACACAATGCTTTTCCGTTAACGTGTGTGTCACTCAGAATGCGTGTTGGAAAAGATGATCAAGATTGACCTGAAGCATCAAGTCCAAATTGCGGCAGAATGCATGCTTACACGGCTGTCCATTATGCTGTAAAGCTGTGCATGGTTACTTCTTCCCGGGATGAGCTGGTGCCGAATCCTCTGAGCTGTCGGACAGGGCGAGATCTTCCGCAAGTGACATCTTATTTCCGCATGATAATGGTTGTGCGGAACCACCTAACCTACTCAAATTGTCATACCTCTTCATAACTTTCCTGGCCAAATATAATAGTAATGAAATAATAATTAAAACAGCAGAATTTTGTTTGCGACACGAAAATAGCCTAATGCTTGTTCTTCCCTTGTGTCGAGTTTGACGGAAAGACGAAGTTTCAGTGCACGATCCCCTCCTTTTATACTTTTTGGTGACGTCACAGGAGGGCGGATGAACACCCCCGAAAGGTTTAGGGTGATTCGGCCATGCCCTATATGGAAAGTTTTGTTTTTAATGAACCTGGAGTCCGATGAAATATTCCTCCTGTGTAAAGGAAGCAAATATAAATATAACAAGGAAGGATTGCCGCTTTCGTCTCCATCCAAAGAAATAATAAGTCTCTGATCAACGTTAAAATCCTGAACTACTTATTCCCGTGGAAGCTCACCTTTTAATTAGTGTGATGCAGTTTTTCAGATTGGATGCTTATAAACTCGCCTGTTCAGATTTCAGGCTGGAGTGCCCGATGGGGTGTGGGAGAGCATTGTGACGTCAGTCAATTACCCCGACTCACCCCCTATCACCTCCTCCATCACGCTGTGGTAGATGCGCGTTGGGCTGTTCTTTTGTCTATAGCCTTTTGATCCAATTTATTGGAAACAGAAGTGGAGGTGTGGGGGGGGGGGGGGGAATCCCCCGTAGCACGTACTGTAGATGGCTGCGGGATTGCTCCTTCTTTCCGTATGATCAGTTTCCCGTAAACCAAATAAGAAGGTGATTGCAGAAAATGTTGACTTGTGTTGATGGTGGTAGTGTACTGTTGTAGGGAAGTCGGGGCTGCTGTGTGACGCTGGTGTAATGCGGATTGGGCATATCCAGGTTTCACTGCTGGTAAATGCCGAGTCTGTTGCGGTTGCGGAAAAGTCGGGTTTGCGGAAAGTGATGAACTTTCTGCATCTGCACGGGATGGAATGTTGAGGAAATAGGTGTCTCTAACTTTTTCAATTAAAAACGCTAGGTGAATGCTACACTTGGTTATTGCATCAACCCAACTGTGGCACGCAAATCTAAATCATGTAAATGTTCTGGCAAATCATCAGAAGTTGTTGCTGGTGTGGGTGCGGTGGGAGCTGTTTCCAGTGAGATCACATCCACAAAATGGCCACAACGGATTCCTGGTTTGAGGGTTATTGGGTCTGCAGTGCCATTGAATACGCTGACGGGTATATGGTCCTTGTTGGTGGTGTCCACGATCATGCGGGGACTGGCACATTGTGAGGCAATCATGTATTCAGGGTCGGGTTCCAGCATGGCTGTGTGAGTGTTGTTTCCTAACTGTGGTGCGGTGGCCCACAAGAGTTTCTCCTGTCCCGCCTCAACTGTAGCAGTTAACGCTAAAATCACCGCACATGTGTTGTACAGTGACGATTCTGGTCCAAAGGATACCCGTCGGCCGTGTATGTCTAATTCCTGTTGTCTGTGATGTATGACGGCTTCGCTGGCACTGAAGAAATCATAACCGAGCAGGGCATCATTTTGAATAGAGGCGATGACAACTCGCTGGATGAATTGCATCTCCTCTATTTGTATTACGAAGTTTACTGTACCAGCTACGGGGACATCGGCTCCCGTAGCTGTTTGCAAAAATGTGTTTGTAGGTCTAAGGGGTGGCTTCGTATGAGGTGGGATGCTCTCATATAAGCGCTTGTTAAAGACGGTGATGGAAGCTCCAGTGTCAACAGTGGCACTGGTGGAAACACCGCTAAACAGGCAGGCACTCTTATATATTACCTTATGGTGAGCCCGCGGAAGAGTTTCCAATGATACCATTTGCGGAAGTGAGGGTGGTGTGGTATCATTCTGTATGTAGTGTACACAGCAGTGCATATAGGATTTTCGCCCTCGCGGGTGAGGGCTACCTGAGCGAACCATTTTTGACAATGCATCATAGGATGTTTAGGATAAGCGCAGAAGAAACAATGATGGCATGCTAGTTTTCCGTCCTTTGTACGATGCTTCTTCTTGCAGACCCAAGATGCTGAATGATCGCTCCTTTCGGAATCATTGCTGCTGCTGGTAGACATTGTAGATGATGTTGTAAGGGGTTGTGAGTTGTATACCACCAAAGGACACTGGGTGTTAAGTGCCTTGGCGGTGGGTCATGGTGCTTGCAGAAACGTTGTTTTAGTAGAGGTGCTACAACTGACCACTGCCATTTTACATAGGAAAGAAGGTTGAGTAGGAGCGCAATTTGTGGGGTCACATTTTCCGGAGAGGGAAAATGTCAGTGCTGTGGATGTGGTGTGCATCGTTTGTACCGACATTGAAGAAGCCGGGTGCGAGTACTTGTATGGTATAGAGGATAATTGAGTGTTAGTGGTGGCCGCCTGACATTGTGGTTCAGAGGCCGCAGTTGAGCCAGGTTGTTTGAATGGGCACCGAAGCGACTCTGTAATCAGTGCCCTTGCTAGTTTGATGAATTCTCAGCCTGCGGGGTGCATCGGTCAGTGGTCAGAGTTGTTGAGGGAGGACGGTTAGGGCATCGATCCTTCCAGTGGCCCGGCTGACCACATCCAAAGCATATGTTTGATGGCGGTGCTGAAAGTATAGTGGTAGGTGGTCAGGTGGTGAATTGTGTAGCGACTGTTGTGCTGAGTGTAGTACCTAGATTAGTGAGTGCGGAGATCTGTTTGGTAATCTCTTCTAACCTATCATGCATGTTTTGGCGGTTGTTGTTTTTGTGCTGGTTCCTATGTCCTGGGGTGTTGTTGTGGCCCCTGCGATGGGATTGGCCACGCCCCCTTCCTCTAGACGCATGATTCTGCCTGTTGTTTCCTTCGTGTTGTGCTTGTTAGTCGGATGCTGAGGTGGTGGAGGTGGCAGTGCTGGATTCGGTGGTGGTGGCGAGATTAACATCATTTACCTCGTTTATTGGGTGTAGTTGGCGGCGATTATTTTTCTCCCATTCCAAGAAGTTCTCAATATAAACTGTGGTAGCCGTTAATTGTTGACGGCTGCCGTGCTCCATGAGAAACAAATTTTTTCTTTCAAGGCCGGTTCTCCGCTCAACGCATCGATGAATGTGTCCAGATGTAGGTGGGTGATGCCCTTGAGATTTGTGCTGGGATAAGCACGGGTAACTAACGGACGGATGCGACTAGCTAATTCCGGTAATGTTTCCTCCAGGTTTTTAAGCTGCAATTGACTCGTCTCCCCGAGGGCTGTGCCACCGAATCTTTCCGACAACGCGTTCTCCAATTCCGTGTACAATGGTGGGTAGTCTGTGCCTCAGACTGCCAAGACCTGTAGAGCTTTCCTGGACAGCTTTGTGCCTAAGTACTCTCCCATTTGACGATTATTCCACTGGTTTGTCCTACTTATGATTTCGAACTGAACTTTATAATTGGCCCAATCAATCTCCCCACTGAATTCTGGGGGGTGGGGGAGAATGATCTGGCCAGATACTCATGGAGAAGTAATGGGCGCGAAACCCAGTGGTGGTGCTGGTGAAACTGAAGAAAACGCGGATGCTGGTCGGCGTGTAGGTTGTGGTGGTAGTGGTGGTGGTGTCTCCTGTCGATGTCCCTGTCGATACTGATGTGGACATTCTACTGGTCGATGGGACGGATATTCTTCTTACGGAGGCGGTGCAGGCGACTGACGCCGATGATGTGTGTGATGTGTAGGTCTTCTGATGTACTGCTGAAAAGGTGTAGCCGCATCCTCCAGTTCGTAATGCGGTACTGCTGGGTAGTAAGGTGAAGACGCATGAAGATGTAGGGATGCAGGGTATGGTACATGAGCGTCCGGCCACCGGTCACTCATTGATGACATTGGCAAACAAAATGGTCGTGAAGGACTTTGGTGCCCCAGTCGAATACCTCATTATGGGTGGCCATATCGTCGAGCAGCTCCTGCACACTAAGGGATTCTACAAGGATCGGGAGTATCTGTCGGATGTGTTCCAGCAGTTGCAGAAATCCATATCATTCCATGACTCTGAGTTGAATAAGGCGCTGCACTACTACAAGCTGGAAAAAGGCTGTACCACCGAACCAGACAGTCCTTGGGTGTGTATGTTGGCGACGTCTATAGGGGCTGTCAAACAGGGCAAGCTAGTTCAGGCAATCTCAGTTGCCACCACTCCAGCACCGGAGAGTCGGGATGATCTTCTAGATGATCTACTAGATGATCTACTAGCGTTGGAGAAGACTGGTGACGAGCACAGCAATAGCCAGACCTGATGCCACTCATAGGGCTAATGTCCTGCTAGCACTGCTGACAGACGTTGGCGTCAGCACGGGTCGCCGTTTTTCGTCCAGCACTCTGTGCGATGCTAATGGAGTCTGAACGGCGGTAGCACCGGCTCGTGAGGGCCACAGAGATGCTTGTGGAGACCTAGGTGTCATGGGCATTGAGACGACATGTGCAACTGAGTTGATGTCAGTGTTAAACCCAAACTGGACACCGGGGGAATTCTCCTCGACTATCATGTTATTATAACCCCCTGACCACCAGGTCCTCGATATTCACGATCAGGTTGCTCGGAATAAGCCGCAGGTGTGGAGATATGGCAAAGTCCAGCTGGCGGTGGCCTTCTGTAATGTCCACTGAAACTTGACAATGAGGCTTCTAAGGTCTGCAATAATGAACATATCCTCGACGAGACTGCTGAACATAGCCTGCATCTCTAGGCCACTCACCCCATCTATAGAGTGGCGCAGCTTGGTCATGGCTGTCAGGAGACAATAACATAATGCTTCTAAGGACTGGTTGATTCGAACGATCCCGCTGGTGTAAGCCCTGAGGTTGTGTGTGGGACAAAGTATTTCCAGGCATCTGGGCGGTCTTGCCTGATGCTGGTAATGTGCATATTCTGCACCCACGCTCCAGGCTCGGAGTCTGGGTCGAATGAGAACGTCGCTGTTGATCCGATGGCCGATTTTTCAGGGCATTTGATAGGGGAAGCCCAAGTAATCTGGTCTCGTATCAGCATACATAATGTCCAGGCCATTGTTGTCATCACCATGCCACCGATAGTCCGCATAGGCATTGAACTCCCGCTGTAGTCTGTTGGTGGCTGAGAGGCTGTAGCTGTTGAACTGTAGGTCGAAATCATTTGTATCAGGCAGGCTTGCACCCAGCTCATGGAGGATTCGTCTCACTGTGTAGTACACATGGAATATGAGACAGCTGGCAATGAGCACAGCTTCAGGGGTACCAAAATAGGAGTGAAGCAAACCAGTGCCGATGCTACATCCTGCCATGGCGGCCCAGATGGCAACGTTCAACTGTTGGTTCCAGAATGAGAAATTTGGGCCTATCATCTAGGTGTGAGCTTTCCTCGCATCCTTGATGGTGACTGTGAAGTTGGTCAGTGGTCGTTGATTGATGGAGGAGCTGATTCGGGACCGCCCATCGACCATAATGGAGATCTGGGTTAGATCTGGAATATCATCCAGCAGACTATGTAGACGGCCAGTCCAGAGTGTACCCAGGCCTCAGGTCAACTGGCGTGAGGTTTACCGGGAAGGCCATCTATAGCAGTCATCTTAAAACTGTTGTGGACACAACATACAATTTCGCACCGTAGAGATCTTCGATGCGGTCCCTCCGCAGCATCTCGTTTTTTAATGCCTCCATGTCCACCCGCCCGCTGGAGCCTTTGAAGTATTGCTGGCACACTTTGGATTTCTCTGTGTGGTACAGGGTTTGGAGCTTCAATATATGGTGGTACTCTTCATCACTGACCTGCCCATCCTCGAGAGCCTTTACTGACAGACTCGTCGATAGCCCGTAGGCTGCTCTGTGCTAGTGTTACATACTTAGCATGCTTCTCTAGCTTCCTGGTGATCTGGCGCTGTCCAACTACAAAGCAGGTGGCCAGGACAGTAGCGGCCAAGGTCACGCCACCCAGTGGGATAGCGACGATAGCACCCAGCCCTGTAGCGAGGGTGGCAATAGCGGCCACACCAGCACTTGCTCCAAACACACCTGCAGCTGCAGTTGTGCATGCTAGATTGTTGTAGGCTGTTTTATATCACCTGTACATTCTGCTGTACTGTTCTGTCTCATGGCTGAGATTCTGTCTGATGGTGTCAATCTGCTAGAGTCGTCAGCCGTGGACTGTACCACCCTCCTCAGCTGCCAGGGCGGGATATAGTCCAGGCTGCGTTCGCCACTCCGATTTAGCCATTGTATACCTAGGTCTTAAACTTGTAGGATCTGTCGATGAGTCATTGTGGGATTCATCTTGGAGAGCCTGGCGAACAGAACCAGCTTATTGGTGTGGAGACATACCTCTCTCAAAAAACCCTCATCCAGCATAATGTCAGGGGCCAGTGGATTGCGCAGCCATGACATCTGGAACTTCATCTTGCCACCCCCTGGTAGTACGCCAGCCATTGGCTGGCTTTCTTGAATTTATACTTCCGTACCCTCTCCTCTTCCCATGGCCATTCATGCCGCTTCAAGACTTCTACAGACTAGTCATCCAAGGAATCATACAAGTTTGGCCCTACTGTGCCCTCCTCCTGCCGGATGAGCCTCTCACATTCTTGGACAGAGTTGTAGTCCCTTCATTTCCTTGCCTCTCTGGCATTCTGTTCATACCAGCTCACCCACTCGCTCGCCTTCTTGTCGACAAAGCATTTCCTGTACCCCTATATCTACCATCTCGGAGGTGTGTGGTTGAGTTGGCTCCTCTATCTCCTTTTTCAACAACTCAGCAAATAACAGATATGTCTGGTATGATAGCATGATGATAGGTCAATAAGTAGTAGCAGCATAAACTCTAATTGGGCATCCAGCTGACCATCAATGCTGGTGTATAGACTAATGGTGGAGCTCTCAAACAGGTGATATGCATGGGTGAACATATTGGGGCTGATCGCTTTCCACAGTTTGCTGGTGGCTCCTGGCAGATATTCTATCATTTCTAACCCTACTTCAGTCAGTGAGCTGTGGTAGGTACCGCCCAGTGGGGGATGTACCACATCGGCATGCACATATGTGATGGAGTGCTAAACTATCTTGAAGATAACCCATTCTATGCGATACTGAACCACACGTCTGCCGAGTAGAGATGGTCTGATGACATTCTCCCCATTTTGGAGTAGTAAATAGCTATACCCCCCCCCCCCCATATATATATATATATATATATATATATATATATATATATATATATATATATATATATATATATATATATATATATATATATATATATATATATATATATATATATATATATATATATATATATATATATATATATATATATATATATATATATATATATATATATATATATATATATATATATATATATATAATGGAACTCATATTTGCTCACTCGACCGGTCTAGCTGATCACGTGGACGTGTACGACGTTGATGCTGCCAATGTTAAGGAAAGCGATGGCAAATCGTTCGTCCTACAATATGGAGCAGACTCCAACTCATTCTCACTCCATACTCCATCAGTGGAGATGGGGTAGAACTATTGACCGTCGTAAAAGATGTCTTCAAGGAGGATGGCAACAAGATCGTGTTTCGCTATGACTACTCGAAGAAGTTCATCCTCCACCCCCTGATAGAACAGTCAGCAAATAAGGTTGAGGATGTTAACACCTTGTGCGATGATATCAGCTTTCATGTCTTAGAGCCGACTGTGAAGCATGCCCCACCGATATCACATGATGGTGTAGTGTTGACCATGGCGAAACAGCTGCAGATAGTCTTCGAAAAGAACGTGGTGTGGTATCGCGCTGGACCTGGTGGAAACCAGTGAACATGGTTGCCACTATATAGACCTCCAGCGGTTATTGATCTGGAGGTCACGTCCCGCTCTACTGTTGTGAAGAAGGATGGTAAGGTGCGAAAGCTGTTCAACCATGGATCATCCTTTCTAACTATATAGGAGAGTGTACGACCCTAATTGGAGTAGGTGATAAGGTTGGGGTCACTGGTGGAAAGCTCCTGCTGCATCGTCCATTTGATGGATTCAGGAGGGTGTCTTACGTGTTGAGGGTGTGTCACATGACTCCAAGTCGAAGGGATCTGTAAACTGTTCGAGTATGTCGGGCTGACAAGTCCGCAGGCAACGCCCATTTGTGCTAGAGCTGCAGCTTCTAGCTGGTGCTAAAGTGAAGCAGCTAAGACACGCCCCTGACGGGATGAAGATTGGCATCGAGGCCGGCACAGTGTTTAATTTAACACGGATATTTCTCGAGGGGATCACCCTGTTCAGTTTAACCCTCCATGTATAGGATGTTGGTTATACTACTGCTCATACCTGTGGTGGCTGCCTCACAGACAGCCATGATATTAGATGCCAAGTGGGCCCACTTCCGAGACAAGCCTATGTACAACCCCTTTCGTGACCATTTACGGAAAAATATCTACGACCGATTTCACCCACGTGAGGAAATTGAGTCTGCCTGCCACTTCTATGGTGTAGAAAGGTATAGATGTGGTTGTCTGCAGCCGAGGCGGCACCAGATCCGCTATGTCACCTGTGAAAATGCCAGAGTCTGCCATGGTGCAGATGGTAGGCACTTTAGCGTTCTGCCAAGTGAGCTTTGCCAAGGTATCTGTGTGTAGAGTATTTTTTGAAGATTTACCACTAGAATGACTAATGGTAAATATTCAAAAATACTCTTCTATAGGCCTTTCAAATAGCCATGTCTGAAGACCTCTGCAAAGTTGTCTTTTGGACAGTTTGACCATTAAATGGTTAAATTAACACAAGAGTGGTTAAGTTTCATATTGTTTGAGCATGTAGGGTGTGGTGTTACCGCTCGCAACATGATTTATCTAATCTAGCTAGGCTGTTGCGGATAAAGGGACTCTTTCTACATATGTGGCAATGTCCTGGCATGCATTTCTAGCTAAGCTCCTGATGTCTTGTATGCGCATTTGAAACAATTATTAACACGTAGGCCTACCTGAATTACCAGACTCCCACTTTCGCGGAAACTATACACGTAAACTGTTGGATATTTTGAAACTAATTGACTGGAGCAACCGCTCCCATGTCTAATAAATTGTAAATTTACAATTACATACAAATGACACAAAAATAAAGGAATTGGTGTCGGACCTTTTTACCTTTTATGACGGACGCTAAACTTTGATTGTGACGTCAGCTACGAAGTGACGTATTTTAATTATGACGTCGGATACCTGACTGGCAGATGGGATCACTACATTACAGGAAAACATTTGTAAAATAGCCGAAGACAAAAACTGGCTACCAAATCGATTCTCAAGGGAATTGCCCTTGGTGGTACACTATTACGGTTCCATAGCCGTCTTTCCATTGGCAATGCTTTTTTACTTGCGTGGCTTGACCCTGCGGGATCCCGCGTAGCTAACAATTTATCCGGCCTTGCTAAACTCATAGACGCTTTTCCATCAAACCGTAAACCACGTGGGCTCAAGCCGTGCACTACAAAGTTCAAGCACTGCTGGATTTTCTCCGCATCTCGTCTAAATTCCGTGCCTGAAATATCTTGAAATGACGTCACTCAGAGGCGTAAATAAGCAGGAGGAATGTCAGAGTTTGAATTCCATGATTAAAAACAGAAAGAAGCGACAAGGAAGAAGCCATTAAGTGATAACGAGAATGGTGAGGAAATAAAACATGTTATGGATAGTACAGCGCAGCAGTCAAACGATCTGGCCGACAGTGATTTCTATATATATATAATAGCACGGGCAAGGGCAAGGGAACTGTCTCCAGTCTACCCTCATTGGATGAAGGAAGAAAGCTGAACTTTTTAATTGCAGGCAAAATGAAGGGAGCAGCTAAAAATTTTGATTACATCTCACTACCGAAAATTAACAGTTATATCCCTCCATTCTCACAAATGCATGTGCCTGATAAGCCAAGCTCTACAGCCAATGCCATAAGCACAATCGCAAATACAGTATATACCAATATCACAGTCAAAGGCGCCATGTACAACCACTCCAGTATCACATCAGCAACATGCTCCTAGGCATTGCAATGAGACATAGCCTATACCTTTTAGTTTTCCCTTCAAGACATCATAACTACAGACCTGGTTGCACAGCCTTAGTTTCGGATCAAATGGTTGCTGGGTGACTGTTTCTTTGTGTATCGTTGGGCCAACGAATCACAAAATATGTCTCCTCTTCTCTGGAGATATACGAACCTATCTGAGATGTGCACTATCAAGTTGAAGCATGATATTATATGCCTCTTGTTCCAGTCTTCCCTGTAAGTTTTGATGCACCAAGAATCTGTGTTTTCTCCTGCTAACATCTTGCTGACGCCGTCGAAGCAAAAGAGCAGCCACGACGTTATACATGTAAATATTGCTTTTGTTGAAGTAACAGTAAAATGTGTAGGCCACATAGATCTACCATACTTGCTTGCAAAATCCAAAATGGTTGACGTAGAGCTACATTTCCATTTGTACGGGTACGGATACGGGTACGGATACGACACAAATCAAAATAAGCCTAAATACCAGGAGTGTTTCCATATGTCCGTATACGAATGCGATTATATTTACGAGTCCGGATACCATCTAGCGATTTAAAAAATTTCGCATACGAAGCCAGCGAAATCAG
Organism: Chaetoderma sp. LZ-2023a; assembly: GCA_034401795.1. Lineage (NCBI taxonomy): Eukaryota > Metazoa > Mollusca > Caudofoveata > Chaetodermatida > Chaetodermatidae > Chaetoderma > Chaetoderma sp. LZ-2023a. The sequence goes on along the minus strand of CM067372.1, from coordinate 36,114,108 downwards.
TTGCAAAAGATCCGACAGAATATTTAATAAAGTGTACCAGTCTTGTATTTTGTGCTCCTAGTTACGATGGTTAAAGAACCGCATTCATTTGCACAACCACGCACGCACGCACGCACGAACGCACGCACACAAAACAACACTCTGATAACGCAGGTTACTGGGCCAATACCGGACCAATATGGCCTGGTATTTGCCCAGTATTGTCCCAGTAAGTTACGTTATCGGGGTGCAGGTTTCTGTCAAGCATCCCTGGGTGTATATTTACCTATACCTCTAACTGCATATTACTCACCTGAGGGTTGTGTGAAATTGAAGGTGGCTTTCAGTGAACTTGAATATGCAGTGAAAGTATGCACGGATCCTGAGCATATGACGACCACGAAGCACATAGCAATGCACGTAAGCACCTTGCCAGTGTACCACGCACCTCCTTCTGTAGCCTCTCTCACCATTTTTACTTCATCTTTTTTGTGCAGAACCATTTTGTCAGAGTTATTTATATTTCTTGCGCTGAAATTAAGAAAAATTATAAAGAGTGTATTGGATTTTGGCCTGTCTGTGCCTGCGTGTGTGCCTATGGGTGTGCCTATGGGCGTGTTTCCAGAGCTGTAGGCCTATCTAAAAAGCTACTGATCCGATTTGGCTCAAAATTTAGCACAAAGAATCATATCGTAAAAAAAAATATTTTCCCCGATTGCAGTCTTATTCCTTCCTAGCATTTTAAATAGAATACTTTTTCATTCAAATTAGGCTTAATTCTATATGCCAGTCTCCTATTATTGATATTTATTTCTTCACGTTGTACCATTAAGGATATTCACCATTATATTATGGTCCTTATAGTGCTTGAATCGTTTATCTCTTTATTCCGGCTCTGATTTCTTGGATCTTTTCTGTCTCAGTATTATGTGCCTGTTCTAATAGCCAGAAACCCTACTTTCTTTGCCAATTTGTAGCTGTCTCTAATTCGAGGATTTCCTTTATGAAGGCCGAAAGCTGCCCGTTTTTGACTGCCTGTGTTTCCGGATATCTGGCTGAGCTCTGTCTGGGTGTCTGACTGTGTGACTGTGTGTTTTTCCCTTTAATGGCTAAATTTGATCAAGAAAATCAAAATATTAATTTACTTTGCAAGTCGAGAGAAGACTATTTTGAACATTTACCACTGTTTTGTCTGGTTCGGTTCTTCTCTTAGCCTGAAAATAAACATTCCTCAAAACTAGTGTAGAAGCCATTTGGGCCGGCTTTGCCATGGAAGGGTTTTTTCTGCTTATGCATTAAACAACTGAATGACATTGCCCATTGTGTCAGTGATAGATATTCTTTTGTTTCATATACATTGCTGTAACACTTAAAGCATATTAGTTAAAGGATAACTAAACTCATCTCATGATATTTAATTAGATGATCTAATAGGACATTCATAATCTATGCATGGAATTGTAAGCTTTTTATCACCCCGTCAAAGAAAGATATTCAGGCTTTAGTTGCTAAATGTTGGTACATTTCTACAGCTTATGATGGCTGTCATGATTTACTTTTCAACCAATCAGAAAAAAACCCGGCCTGTCTGCCTCGGTATATGCGCTCAGTCGTAGAGGTGCCATCTATAGCTTGACAATGTCATATAAAAGCAACCATACAGATAAGCTGTTGAACATTTTGAAACTAATTTGACTTCCAGTTAAATTAGTTTCAAAATTTTCAACAAGATGATTATTACATATTAAAGAAGGTAATGAATTGGCACTTAGATGACATCACACACTATCGCTAAAGGAGACAAAATGGTGGAGTTCATTGTTCAACGTTTGCGGGATATTACAAGGCAGATAATTGGGATACAGATATGGGAATGTGACAGGATATGAATGTTATGGAATCTATAAACTATAATCTATCGGCGCAATGCAACATTTGAGATGAGATTAGCATCCCTTTAATAAACAGGAAATTTGTATGATAAAAAACCCCTAAACCCATTCATTGAAAACATAAAGGTAGAATCGAAATCCAAAAGACTATTTAGATGGCTCGATGCAAATTAGACGATCTCACTATCTATATTCAATTTGGAAACCGACATGTTTTGATTCAACTTGACAAAAGGGCCATGCTACATTCACCTGGTTAACTCTAATTCAGAATAGTCGACTATTTGAAGGTGAAACACATGATATCCTTTTATTAGCTAGGCCGAATATTGTGTGTCCGGCTGTCAAATAGTTGACTCTATCGAATTAGAGTTTACCAATAGAACATAGTTCTCAAATGAACGTGACATTTCATGAATTGATAATTTTCAGCCAATTGGTTTATTTTGACAGTGATGACCTACATAGTTTCATTGTTTAAGAGGCCTACGATGCCCCGGAGAATATGACATAAGTATAAAGGCCGAGAGACACGGACTAATACGTTTCCTCCTACAAGTTGGTTGCATGCTACACGGGAAAGAAAACCTGGCGGTGAAGCGGGTGTGATGTGGAATGGAGCGTTAAGTGCCAATCACGCCATGTTATTTCCAAAATAACCCTTTCCATAATTAGAAATACGGAGCCAACTTCAAATTCGACTAAGGGACTTGGAACCGGAAATACACAGGCTTCTTTCATAGACCGGGATCCAAGCTCACATAAGTGGTCAAAATACGGTTTTAGCACGCAACCACTGTGTTTGTATCTGACTTGTAGCAAGTCTTGTATAACACAAGATATAGGCTAGCCCCTGTAAGATTTCTGGTTATGTTTGCCGAATATATCCTCCTAACACAAGAATCAAGACAGTGTAGTAAGGAATTGAGTCTTCGAAGACATCTAATTCGACCAAAATAACTCTCAAAGCGGTCATTTTCGGCACCACTCGTGCACAAATATAGGCGCATGGTTATACCTTTTACATACTTATACTGGTAATTTTTTCTACTTTCCAGACATTTTGGGAATTGAAATAGGCTACACTTCGCATTCTGGCCATTGAGTGTGCTTTGCGAACGTGAGACAATTATATTATCTAAAAATTTGACCGATTTCGGAACTAAACTATAAAAGCCTCAGACAAGCAAAGATCCGGAATGTTTCACAAATTCTATCTTTCAATTATTTATTTAATCTAAGGGTGGGTGCCCTAAAGGTCTAGAGGGTGAATTGAAAATTTATTATGCTCTGATGTCTATAGTTACACTTAGAATACATCTTTCATGTTTTATCGAGATCCGTTCTTCAATAACGGAGGAGGATCGATTTAAAGATTTAACTGGGCCACCAGTCTAAAACCTAGGATGGGGTGAATCGAAAGCCAGGTTCCATAATGGTGTTCACAAACCTAATATTTAATGGGATATCAGAAACTGAGAATACAAATCAAAACACGGAACAAGTTCTTCTGGACTTCTTGTATCACGAGCTAAATATCCAACAGGACATCCCACTAGAGCGTGTTCATCGCATTGGCAAACGACGGCAATACAGTGGAGTAGACCCACACCCAATCATAGCCAAATTTACATTTTATAAAGACAAAGATGTGTTGGCCAACGCGTCACGTAATCTTCGTGGCAATGTGTACAGAGTTCACGAAGAATTTCCCCCCAAAATAAGCTGCGTTTACCTGGCACGCGGAACGCGGGTTGCGGAAACGGAACGCGGAATATACTTCAGATCGCTCTTTATTATTTTCCTTCATCCATTTACCTGCACGCGGTAAGCGGTATGCGGAACGCGGACTGGCGGGATGCGGAAAAACCGATCGCTCGGTGTAGCGATCTTTCCGGACGGAAAAGATTCCGTTGCGCAATAGAGCACATGCAACCTAGCTAGATATCAAAGTGTAAACAGTGCGTTGTCGCTTTTGAAAGAAATTTGATAGAAATATCGTAATATCATCAAACATGGGGATGGTAATCAACTTAACGGGCGCACTGTCTCTCGTAAAATAACGCAATGATACCGCGTGCAGGTCAATGGTACACCCGATATTTTACCCGCATTCCGCATAAGCGCTTTCCGTTCCGCGTTCCGCATTCCGCACCCCGCGTGCCAGGTAAACGCAGCTTAAAGGCCTAACTCCACTACAGCGGTCTGAACGCGATATATTGTTTCCATTAGAGCGGGAAATCGTACAACTGTAACGAATCGCTTTTTGCATGTCATTCATTTGATAATTCAAGAGCCTTCATATCAACATGGCTGACGACTCAGATTCTGAGTTTACCGACATATTAGTAATGTATCTGTACAGGAAAAAACAACGAAAGCGAACACATAAGTATTGGGTTCATGATATAATCAAATCACGTAAAATATTCGGAGAATATCATCACCTAGTTAGGGAATTATTTGGATACGAAGATATGTGTCCTCTTTTTTGTCAACATCTTTGTATTCGGGTAAAGATGTATTGTAAATACACTGGTTCTTCTCAATTTCGTAAACCTAACGTTCTACGTTGTCTGCCATTTTACTAAATGAATGTACATGTAGTCGGGCTTTTTTCTGACATCTATAACAAAGCTATGATGTCATCGCTAATTATGATATCTCATTGGTTGATGATATACAAAACCGCGTCGGAATAACGCTCAGATTGCTATTTTGGCATTCCAAATTTAATGCCTGGCGGAGCCGCAGCGTGGATATTGAGTGGTTTTCACAGCGCCGCCCTAGTGGAATCAGTTCTATAGAATTTCATTAATCCAATCTCACGCGGTTTATCGGCACGGTTTCCGCGACGGTAATCCGCTGTAATGGAATCAGGCCTTAAACGTCAAGTATTATATACCGTTAGACGCGATGCAGCCAGACGTGGGCATAAAGTAGCGCTTATCAGAGACCGTCTGTATATAGATAATCGACTGTACGAGCCAGACAACAACAGCAATGGGAGGACCGCGCAGAAAGACTAAAAAACACTCAACATTGGCAGGTCCAACTGCAATGAGAGCAAAAACAGCAACGATCGCAGCAACAACAGGAGCTGCAGTCCCAACAGCATCGACAACAGCAGCCACAACAACAACAACAACAACAACAGCAGCAGCAGCAGCGGCGACAGCGGCGACAGCAGCAACAGCAAACATCGCAATCAAAACCACAACAACAACAGCAGCAGCAACAACAGCAGCAGCAGCAGCAGCAGCAACAACAACAACAACACAAACAACAACAACAACAACAACAACAACAACAACACAAACACAAACAACAACAACAACAACAACAACAACAACAAGCTGAATGGTTTACAAAGGCATTTAACATAAACCACAACCAACCTCCGTGGTGAAATAAACACATATTAGGACAAAACCAAACTGTGAACAATTTTACCGAAAATATGCCACCCAGACCGGGAAATATGATAATTGAGCACCAACAACAGCGAATGTATGATATGAACCCAACTGCAGGAAACCACGGACAGTTACTTGAGAACGATACTCGCTCACACTGGCCATCACTTCCATTGAAGAAGAGAACAGCAAAATACATGGGGGCGTCGGATTCTTGCCCCGCACTCGCAGATGGAGCAACGCTACACCACACATCCAAGGTGGCACGCGTCGGAGCTCTAGCAGTAAATCCGCGTTGCCTTCAAAACTGTGATCTAGATGTGAATTATAACTTATTACGCAACAACAACAACAACAACAGCAACAACAACAGCAACAACAACAACAACAACAACAACAACAACAGCGACGACGACGACGACGACGACGACGACGACGACGACGACGACGACGACGACGACGACAACTACAATACATTAACAAGAAACGCGGACCCTGCATATGACCATAACGCGTATAGCGATATAAAAACGTTTGGCCCTTTTCTGTACAGAGGTATTGTGTTTAATGATATTATATTTAAAAGGGTCGATGCGCTACTACCCAGTAAAATAACAGGGAACTCTAAAGCCAACGTCCTAACTATGGTTACTGCCACCATCATCACCTCAACCCCCAGCCCAACTAGGCCCAGCGCCAACACGAGCAATGACAGCAGCAATAACAGCGACAGCGGCGGCAACAACAACAACAACAACAACAACAACAACAACAACAACAACGACGACGACGACGGCGGCGACGACAACGGCGGCGACGACAACGTCGTCAACGACGACGATGGCGGCGACGATATAACAAATACTAACACTATAAGTGACACCTTGCCGTTCGTGAAGTGCATGGCGTTAAACACATTTGGCATGAGAAATAGGCTATACAGTGTAATGAATACCTTCAGCATCTAAGTAACTATGATATATTTTTACTGTGTGAAACCAAAACAGACGATGTCGATTAAGAGTTTGCAGCCGATATCATTAAGACAATTAAATATGAGACTTAATTATTTAACAGGAAAAAAACATCAAACCGCAGATCGGGAGGTATATGTATTGGTTATAAACTATCCATAAAACAACACTTGGACTTCCCAGAGTCCAAATTGGAGTATATAAAATGGGTGTGCATCAAGAAAAGCCTAACGCGAATAGATAAAGATATTCTTATAGGTATTGTATATTTACCCCCCACGAGGTTCGTTATATGCCACCCCACTATCTTACGATGAAATACAAGAGGAGATAATAAGATTTAACAGCACAAATCCTTAACATGTCTGTCTTTGTGGCGATTTTTAATGCGCACACAGGCGAACTCATCGACTATGTAGACGAAGATGACACGGAGCTTATAAACAATAGCTTCCTCGATGAGAATACAAAAGAAACCCTGAATGTTGAAAAGCGTGTTTAATATTCCACGCACAAGGCATTCAAATGACCGGTCTTGCATTGATCAATATGGCAGGAGATTAATAGAAAAAGTAAATGTAAAAGTAATGGACTTCTTATTACAAATGGGAGAGTGGGCACTGACAAATATATAGGTAAGGTAACCTGGGAAGACACCTCCCTAGTAGACTATGTATTATGTACTCCTATTCTTAAGTAGTACATGAAAAATTTGGAAATCCATGAATTTGAGCCACTATATTCTGATGCCCACTGTTCTGTAGCATTTAAGTTCACATTCCACGCAGCAAATGCCCGTAGCATTAATAACAGTACAACCATAGCACAAACTACAATGGAAGCAAATGAGGTAGTGAAATGTGATACAAGTAAACACAAATTCTACTGTGATAACTTCCCAAATGGGTGCGTACCGGACGTAGACGTGATAAACATAACAAAACAAAGAATAAATCTTGGTTTAATGGAGAATGTAGAGCAGCAAGACTCGCCTACCGACGGTCGAAAAACCGGCACAATAAGCTCAAGCCAAAGGACAGCAGACTAAATGTTATAAATAATATCAAAAAATACAAAACATGCAGGATCTCTTAAAGATCATTTTCAGGCTTTGTTCGAAGGAGAAGCCCCAGATCTGGATGACGATGCCTTTTATGACGAAATAAGAGACAGACAGTTTGGGCGATGACTTTTATGACGAAATAAGAGACAGACAGTTTGCAAACGATATTTTAAATGTGGGAAATAAATTAAAACGAAATTGTAAAAGCATTAAGATCTCTAAAAAAAATGGGAAAGCCAGAGGTCCTGATGGTATTATAAATGAATTCCTAAAATACACGCGTGATATAATGATGCCTGTATTGGTTAATCTTTTTAATACGGTATTGGATACAGGAAAAACACCAGATGACTGGACTTTAGGAATAATTGTACCTATTTACAAAAATAAAGGAAGCACAGGGTCAGCTGAAAACTATAGAGGCATCACTCTTTTATCGTGTTTAGGCAAATTATTTACAAGACTTAGTGTCCAGAATAATAGATTGACCCAATTCTCGGAAGTGTGTGGCCTAATTAAAGAGAACCAAGCAGGTTTCCGAAAAGATCACTCAACAACAGACCACATCTTTTTACTAAAATGCTTAATTGATTTGTATAGATTCAAAGGACAAACGCTGTATTGCGCCTATATTGATTACGAAAAGGCTTTTGATAAAGTATGGCGCACAGCGTTATAGTCCAAAATGATTAATTGCGAAATTACAGGAAATTTTCTCAACGTTATTGTGAAACTATACAAAAATGCGAAGTCCTGTGTCTTCTCCAATAATTACACATCTCACATCCTAGCAAACAGTGTAACCATCTAACGATGGCAAATACTATCGAAATCCGGAATATGCTTAAACTTATGATTATTTTATATTCGGATGACACAGTACTCATTGGCGCCACCAAGGAGGATTTACAGAAAGCACTAGATGCACTAAATTCTTACTGCAAAATGTGGAAACTAAAGGTCAACACTGATAAATCCAAGGTGATGGTATTTGGAAAGAAACGTACCAACAAAATTTTATTTACACTTAATGACAAGGTGGTAGAAGAGGTAAGAGAATACAAATATTTGGGAATTTTATTTTCTAGAAATGGTAGTTTTTATCGAAGTAGATTACAACTAGATGATATAATTCAAATACCACAGCCAATGTACCCATGAAGTTTCCTCACAATACTCCAACCAAAGATAAAGTTATTGAACGAAAACCCAAAATTTGCACGGACGGACGGACACAAATTCAGAGACAAGGGGATGGATGGATGGATGGATGGATGGACGGAGGGATGGGCTGACCGACCCACAATAAAAAATGTGCATTTCCATAGTACAATAGCCAACGTTCCCATGAAGTTTCCGCACAACACTCCAAGCAAAGATAAAGTTATTGTACGAAAACCCACCATTTTTACGGACGGACGGACACAAATTCAGAGACAAAGGGATGGACGGACGGAGGGACGGGCTGACTGACCCTAAAACTAATGTGCATTTGTCTACTACCTAAGCCAACCTTCCCATGAAGTGTTGTCACAATATTCCAAGCAAAAGTAAAGTTAACGAAAGAAAACCTGTGTGTGACGGACGCACGCACGGACAGACGCGCCGACGGAAGCGAAAACATAAAAGCGGGGGGGGGGGTTGGGTGCGGGGGGGGGGGGGGGGGTAATTAGGTGAAAAGGCTAACAGAGCTATGTTTGTGCTACTAAGCAAAGGTAGAGCCCTAAGCCTGCCAATAGATTTACAACTGAACTTATTTGATAAAATGGTGACTCCCATAATGTTATGCGGGTGTAAGATACGGGGGGGGGGGGGGGGGGTACAAAAATTTAGACGAGTTAGAAAAACTAAAACAGAAATTTCACAAACATATCCTGAAATTAAGAATGACCACGCCCACTTGTATGATATATGGGGGATCTATCCTATCAAACTAACAGTGTAGATGCGAATGGTGAAATTAATTCAGAATTAACCTCCGAACTGACAATGGAACGACATATTCATCAATAATTTGTAAATCCATCCCTATTTGTATAATACTGATAATAATATCCAGCTCCCGAAAATTAAAAATTCTTTTAAATGGTTCTCTTTTATAAAAGATATAATCGATAATTGTCATTGCATTCATGTGTGGACGAGTCAAACGATGGATAAGGCGAGCGGCAATGCACTCTATAATATAATAGAACAGACTCTTAAAGACCAATTTCTTCAAACTTGGACTGCTTCACTAAGAAAATCTGTAAAGTGCCAAATGTATATGAAATATAAAGATCCATTTAAACTCGAGAAATACTTAATAACGCTGCCGCAAACTTTACGAGTTAGCGTGTGTTGTCTGCGCACGAGCAACCATAGTTTAGAAATAGAACAAGGACGATTTTTTAACACTGGCAGAGAGGAAAGGCTCTGCAACTTATGCGATATGGCGAGAGTGGGAGATGAATTCCCATGTGTCCTAGAATGTCCAGTTCTGAACGAATCTAGGAATAAATACATACTAAATTATTACAGAACACGGCAAAACGAACATACATTTAATTGCTTAATGAGCGCTGAATACACAAGACGATGCACAAATGTAGCGAAATTTATAAAGGTAGGCCTAAAATTTGTAGACCAAGCGCGGAAGTAAGAAATGTACACATATATTAATAAAGAAAATTTTATATGTTACATATCTGAATTCAACAAATAACTGGCACTGCGGTCAAGATGCCCAGCACTCGCAGTAATACTTAGGACGACAACAGCAGCGACTACTACTACTACTACTACTACTACTACTACTACTACTACTACTACTACTACTACTACTACTACTACTACTACTACTACTACTACTACTACTACTACTACTACTCAGTACTAAAATCTACTTGGACTGGAAGGCATTGGTGCCATAGACAGGGATGTTCTCCAGCCCAACCATGCCCAAAAACACTCAATTGCGCTCTATTCTATGTTGGAGCCATTCCACGTCACGCCCGCGCTGCACGACATATACTGCTATTTACTTGTATTTAGACATCATGTCCTTACATACATGAATTTAAATACTTTGAACCTCAGGATAACTGTACTGAGTTAAGCTGTTGCGCATTTTGGGACCAATCCGGCAAAACGGATGTTGCTGCATCAACATCCGGCAGTCGAACTGGCCCCAAAATGCCCAACAGAATATATAATATTAACGCACCATCATAACAATGAAAAGAAATTTACATAATTAATGTTACATAATATGAGTATACGTGACTTAACAAGAATATCAGTTACTGTCATTTTCAATTATTAAACATGCTAGAAGCTATTTGTATATGGCCTACTCTGAACCTTATTTACCGTAGTACAAGTCTTAGAATAACTATACAGAGAAAAACTGTTGCGTATTTTGGAACCGATCCGATCAGCGCCTGTTGCTACTTATATGGCATCAACAGCCGCCGGTCGAACCAGTCCCAAAATACTCAACAGAATATATAATATTAAAACATCATCATAACGGGTTGATCAGAAATGAACGTAATAATGTTACATAATACAAATATGCATAGAATAACAAGAATAGCATATGCTATCCAGGGGCGGATCCAGAAATCTATGAAGGGGCGGTCAGGCGGGATAGGGGGGGGGGAGTCGGGAGTCCGGCCCCGAAAAATATTTGAAATCTAGATGCTCTCAGAATGCATCTCCCGTATTTATGGAGGTAAATATGATAAATAAATTGGAGGTGACAACGCCCATTTTTTTCTGGAAAAGTTTCACTATGATTTATAATATAAGGAACATTTTCGGGATACAAGCAAAGAGGTGAACTAATGATCTGAGGTCCCGTCTTTGATGGTATTGTGACAATACTCCTTATAAAACATGATACTATAAGATGAAATATGGCACTGTCATTAAACCAAAGGTGATTGGCTTAGCCCTTGAACGAAAAAATAAACATTATTGAAGAATGTATTAAAATGAATTACAGGTTAGGGTGAATTATGGTATGTTGTGGTGCATTGTTTTAATTTTATTTTAAGAGCAACCCTATGTCTAAACTCTACAATTAAGGTATTAGAAGGATTCTCAGATCGAGCTTAATCTTCAAAGATTTCCATTGGGACGATCTAACTCACACCCTTCCGACACTGCCTCCTGCCACACTGTCAATCAAATAATTTGTCAGACCAATGCGATTACTGATCACCCATGTACCTAAACAATCTAGCAACCAAAGGATCAACAAGTCAGCCACTCTAGAGCAATCAGAATAATTATTCAGTCAATCAATGATTAAAGAATAAAGAAATGAATCAATCAATAGTTGGATTCAATTCCATTCAATTACAGCCAGCCATGCGATCGTTCGGCCAATCAAGTATAGGTATATATACGCACAATTGCAGTGGCGTCGTATATGGGGCGGTTTGGGCTACCAAGTAGCCTAAATGCATGAGTAAGTGATCGACTAACCAATAGAGTACATGACTGGCTGGCTGGCCCGCCGACCGACTGACTCACAGACCAACCAGCTCACAGACCGACCGACTCACAGACCGACCGACTCACAAACCGACCGACTCAGAGACCCACCAACTCAGAGACCGACCGACTCAGAGACCGACCGACTCAGAGACCGACCGACTCACAGACCGACCGACCCGACCCGGCCAACAGACCGACCCCACCCACCCACCCATCCACTCACCCACTCACTCACTGGCTGGCTCGCTCACTGGCTCGCTCACTGACTCGCTCACTGGCTGGCTCGCTCGCTCACTGGCTCACTGACTCACTCACTGACTGGCCGACTGACCAACTCACTGACTCACCGACCGACCCACCGACTCACTCACTCACGAGTGAGTGACTGACAAGTTGTGTGGGGTGAGTGAGTGAGTGAGTGAGTGAGTGAGTGAGTGAGTGAGTGAGTGAGTGAGTGAGTGAGTGAGTGAGTGAGTGAGTGAGTGAGTGAGTGAGTGAGTGAGTGAGTGAGTGAGTGAGTAGCAGGACGATTGACCAACTGGCTGGTCAACCGACCAACTAACTGGCTGAGTGGGTGGGTAGGTTGATCAGTGGTGGATTGGGTCATAGGCCGATGTCTGTCTTCCGCTGGGGCTGCCACATGCCTGGTTGTCTGGCTGCCGCCCTGGCTGATTGCCTGACTTGGCTGCCTAATTGCGTACCCTGCCCTACATTGCCCTGCCCAGCCCAACCCAGTCCTGGCTGCATGCCTACCATGCCCTGGCTGCCTGACTACCTATCATGTCCTGACTGACTGCCTGCCTGTCCTCTACTGGCTGCCTACCAGCCCTACTCTGGCTGCCTGATTGCTTGCCCTGCCCTGGCTGCCTGGCCTGACTGCCTGCCCTGCTCTGGCTGCCTGTCATGCCCTGCCTGACTATCTGCTATGGCTGCCTGCCTTCCTGTCCTCCCCTGGCTGCCTGATTGCATGGCTGCCATGCCATGCCATGCCATGCCATGCCATGCCATGCCATGCCATGCCATGCCATGCCATGCCATGCCATTGCTGCCTGCCTGCTCTGGTCTGGCTGTCTGATTACCTGCCATGTCCTGACTGATTGCCAGCACTGGCTGGCTGCCTGCCTGCCTGCCCTCCCTGGCGCCTGCCTGCCATACCCTGGCTGCCTGCCTGCCATCCCCTGGCTGCCTGATTGCCTGCCTGCCCTCCCTTGGCTGCATGATTGCCTGCCTGCCCTGCCCTTGCTGCCTGATTGCTTGCCCTGCCATGGCTGCCTGATTAGGGGTAATATTACATAGTGCACCGGTCCTGCCCTGGCTTCCGGCCTGAGTGGTTTGTTTGACTGATGTTTATTTATGGATAATATGATAAACATAATTATACTCTGTTTGGGATAATTCCTTTATCAATGAATAGCGCAATCTACGCGCACGTATTACATTGAATGATTACATTAGGTAGCCTAATAGTGCCTTTAGGAGACTAGAGAATTATATAGCGTTAAATTGGGAATATTAGAACAATGAAATTGTAAAACCCAATTGTATGTGTAGTACCATACACACGAACTATATAGGCCTAACTATGAAGCTGGTGTACGTGTGTAGGCCTACGCCGTCAGTCTCACGTAATCGCTGACATTACATAGACTTAAAAATAAGCATATTGTAATTGTACTTCTAAAATACATATAATAACTACATTTATTTATTGAATTCATGCAAAATACACTAGTGTGAATCCACTTCTAATCGGAACAGCGAAAAATGGGCCGAATTGGCAGCGGGGCGAATGCGCTTGAACGCGTTGTTTTCCGCCTCCAGATCCGTAAATATTATTTGATTTTCTAATTCTGCTGCATAAATATCTTGATATTATTCCATATCAAGCTGTCGCTAAGAAGTTCACACATAAGAACACCATAAAACACGCATGGATGAGGAGGAAAATTCGTAGCGTAGCATTCATAACCTCAGAGCTGTCAGACTCGAGAGATTTGTTTATGTGCTTTGACCTTTGACATTACCCATAATTCTTTGCGACGCCGTAACTCTAGCGTATGTAGGTTGACCGGCGGACCAATCAAAATCATTGCATTATTTAGTATTTTTAGAGCTGACTACTGCTCATCAACACGCCGCATTTCGATACAGGGTGGTCAGCAAAAAACAAATTATGGAAGAAAAAACCGTTGAAATGTTGGGTTTTTTTCGTGGGGGATGAGGTGGGGGTGGCCACTGTAGGCAGAACCAAAGCTGTCTCTTTCATTGACTGTCTTTATTTTAAATAAAGCATTAATAGCTTGTTCTACTATATGTTCGCATGCGCTATTAAATTTGCAAGCTAACATAAACATAATACACATAATACAAAGATAGCAATAATTACGCCTATATACTATTTCGATTGGCACACCTTTGTAAACAAATTTGTGCTTAGTAAATTTTCTGCCTCCTCTTTTAAATATAATAATCTTAGTTTTGTCTAAGTTTACTTAGAGACACAACTTATCACAATATACAGATAACTTGCATAATGCGTTTTGAAGGCCAGTGTGTGATTTAGAAACAATTGCTAAATGATCTGCTTACATGAGACAACTTCATGATTACACCCGGCACTGGGCCGCAATCTCAGAAAATACTTGGCAAATCAGTTAAGAATAAGTTAAATAAAGATCCAAAACACACCCTCACTTCACACCCACCTTTGAGCTAATATTCTCGCTATAGCTGTTGGCAAGTTTTACCGAGTAAAATAGATTGGTATAAATACTTTGTAGAGTTGAAATAAAATTACCCCTACACCAAATAAATGAGAGCTTTCCGTGGTACGGAGTCAAAAGCCGATTGAAAATCAACAAAAAAGCAGTACAAGTGTTCTTGAGAGATTTTGCTCGAGAATAATTGATGTATTCTAAAAATGATGTTATGAGTGTTGATGTATTCTGAAAATGATGTTATAAGTGATGATGTATTCTGAAAATGATCTTATAAGTGATGATGTATACTGAAAATAATGTTATATGCGATGATGTATTCTGAAAATGACCTGACAAGTGTTGATCTAGTCTGAAAATGATGTTATATGTGATTATGTAATCTTAAAATGATGTTATATGTGATGAGGTATTCTGAAAATGATTTATACGTGTTGATGTATTCTGAAAATGACGTGACAAGTGATGATGTATTCTGAAAATGATGTTATATGTGATGATGTATTCTGAAAATGATGTTATAAGTGATGATGTATAAGTGATGATGTATTCTGAAAATGACGTGACAAGTGATGATGTATTCTGAAAATGATGTTATATGTGATGATGTATTCTGAAAATGATCTTATAAGTGATGATGTATACTGAAAATAATGTTATATGCGATGATGTATTCTGAAAATGACCTGACAAGTGTTGATCTAGTCTGAAAATGATGTTATATGTGATTATGTAATCTTAAAATGATGTTATATGTGATGAGGTATTCTGAAAATGATTTATACGTGTTGATGTATTCTGAAAATGACGTGACAAGTGATGATGTATTCTGAAAATGATGTTATATGTGATGATGTATTCTGAAAATGATGTTATATTTGATGATGTATTCTGAAAATGATGTTATAAGTGATGATGTATTCTGAAAATGGTGTTATAAGTGATGATGTATTCTGAAAATGATGTTATATGTGATGATGTATTCTGAGAATGATGTTATAAGTGTTGATGTATTCTGAAAATGATGTTATAAGTGATGATGTATTCTGAAAATGACGTGACAAGTGTTGATGTATTCTGAAAATGATGTTATAAGTGATGATGTAAACAGAAAATAATGTTATATGCGATGATGTATTCTGAAAGTGACCTGACAAGTGTTGATGTAGTCTGAAAATGATGTTATATGTGATTATGTAATCTTAAAATGATGTTATATGTGATGAGGTATTCTGAAAATGATTTATAAGTGTTGGTGTATTCTGAAAATGACGTGACAAGTGTTGATGTAGTCTGAAAATGATGTTATATGTGATGATGTATTCTGAAAATGATGTTATATGTGATGATGTATTCTGAAAATGATGTTATAAGTGATGATGTATAAGTGATGATGTATTCTGAAAATGATGTTATATGTGATGATGTATTCTGATTATGATGTTATATTTGATGATGTATTCTGAAAATGATGTTATAAGTGATGATGTATTCTGATAATGGTGTTATAAGTGATGATGTATTCTGAAAATAATGTTATATGTGATGATGTATTCTGAAAATGATGTAACAAATGTTGATATATTCTGAAAATAAAGTTATATGTGATGATGTATTCTGAAAATAATGCTATATGTGATGATGTATTCTGAAAATGATGTTATATGTGATGATGTATTCTGAAAATGATATTGTATTCTGAAAATGATGTTATATGTGATGATGTATTCTGAAAATGATGTTATAAGTGATGATGTATTCTGAAAATGATGTTATAAGTGATGATGTATAAGTGATGATGTATTCTGAAAATTATGTTATATGTGATGGTGTATTCTGAAAATGATGTTATAAGTGATGATGTATTCTGAAAATGGTGTTATAAGTGATGATGTATTCTGAAAATGATGTTATATGTGATGATGTATTCTGAAAATGATGTTATAAGTGTTGATGTATTCTGAAAATGATGTTATAAGTGATGATGTATTCTGAAAATGACGTGACAAGTGTTGAAGTATTCTGAAAATGATGTTATAAGTGATGATGTATTCTGAAAATGATGTTATAAGTGATGATGTATTCTGAAAATGACGTGACAAATGTTGATGTATTCTGAAAATGGTGTTATTAGTGTTGATGTATTCTGAAAATGATGTTATAAGTGATGATGTATTCTGAAAATGATGTTATAAGTGATGACGTATTCTGAAAATGACGTGGCAAGTGTTGATTTATTCTGAAAATAATGTTATAAGTGGTGATTTATTCTGAAAATGATGTTATAAGTCTTGATGTATTCTTAAAATGATGTTATAAGTGATGATGTATTCTGAAAATGATCTTATAAGTGATGATGTATACTGAAAAAAATGTTTTATGCGATGATGTATTCTGAAAATTACCTAACAAGTGTTGATGTAGTCTGAAAATGATGTTATATGTGATTATGTAATCTTAAAATGATGTTATATGTGATGAGGTATTCTGAAAATGATTTATACGTGTTGATGTATTCTGAAAATGACGTGACAAGTGATGATGTATTCTGAAAATGATGTTATATGTGATGACGTATTCTGAAAATGGTGTTATAAGTGATGATGTATAAGTGATGATGTATTCTGAAAATTATGTTATATGTGATGATGTATTCTGAAAATGATGTTATATTTGATGGTGTATTCTGAAAATGATGTTATAAGTGATGATGTATTCTGAAAATGGTGTTATAAGTGATGATGTATTCTGAAAATGATGTTATATGTGATGATGTATTCTGAGAATGATGTTATAAGTGTTGATGTATTCTGAAAATGATGTTATAAGTGATGATGTATTCTGAAAATGACGTGACAAGTGTTGATGTATTCTGAAAATGATGTTATAAGTGATGATGTAAACTGAAAATAATGTTATATGCGATGATGTATTCTGAAAGTGACCTGACAAGTGTTGATGTAGTCTGAAAATGATGTTATATGTGATTATGTAATCTTAAAATGATGTTATATGTGATGAGGTATTCTGAAAATGATTTATAAGTGTTGCTGTATTCTGAAAATGACGTGACAAGTGTTGATGTAGTCTGAAAATGATGTTATATGTGATGATGTATTCTGAAAATGATGTTATATGTGATGATGTATTCTGAAAATGATGTTATAAGTGATGATGTATAAGTGATGATGTATTCTGAAAATTATGTTATATGTGATGATGTATTCTGAATATGATGTTATATTTGATGATGTATTCCGAAAATGATGTTATAAGTGATGATGTATTCTGAAAATGGTGTTATAAGTGATGATGTATTCTGAAAATGATGTTATATGTGATGATGTATTCTGAAAATGATGTTATAAGTGTTGATGTATTCTGAAAATGATGTTATAAGTGATGATGTATTCTGAAAATGACGTGACAAGTGTTGAAGTATTCTGAAAATGATGTTATAAGTGATGATGTAGTCTGAAAATGATGTTATAAGTGATGATGTATTCTGAAAATGACGTGACAAATGTTGATGTATTCTGAAAATGGTGTTATTAGTGTTGATGTATTCTGAAAATGATGTTATAAGTGATGATGTATTCTGAAAATGATGTTATAAGTGATGACGTATTCTGAAAATGACGTGGCAAGTGTTGATGTATTCTGAAAATAATGTTATAAGTGGTGATTTATTCTGAAAATGATGTTATAAGTGTTGATGTATTCTGAACATGATGTAAGTGATGATGTATTCTGGAAATGATGTTATAAGTGATGATGTATTCTGAAAATAATGTTATATGTGATGATGTATTCTGAAAATGATGTAACAAATGTTGATATATTCTGAAAATAAAGTTATATGTGATGATGTATTCTGAAAATAATGCTATATGTGATGATGTATTCTGAAAATGACGTTATATGTGATGATGTATTCTGAAAATGATATTGTATTCTGAAAATGATGTTATATGTGATGATGTATTCTGAAAATGATGTTATAAGTGATGATGTATTCTGAAAATGATGTTATAAGTGATGATGTATTCTGAAAATTATGTTATATGTGATGGTGTATTCTGAAAATTATGTTATAAGTGATGATGTATTCTGAAAATGGTGTTATAAGTGATGATGTATTCTGAAAATGATGTTATATGTGATGATGTATTCTGAAAATGATGTTATAAGTGTTGATGTATTCTGAAAATGACGTGACAAATGTTGATGTATTCTGAAAATGGTGTTATTAGTGTTGATGTATTCTGAAAATGATGTTATAAGTGATGATGTATTCTGAAAATGATGTTATAAGTGATGACGTATTCTGAAAATGACGTGGCAAGTGTTGATGTATTCTGAAAATAATGTTATAAGTGGTGATTTATTCTGAAAATGATGTTATAAGTGTTGATGTATTCTGAACATGATCTTATAAGTGATGATGTATTCTGAAAATGATGTTATAAGTGATGATGTATTCTGAAAATAATGTTATATGTGATGATGTATTCTGAAAATGATGTAACAAATGTTGATATATTCCGAAAATAAAGTTATATGTGATGATGTATTCTGAAAATAATGCTATATGTGATGATGTATTCTGAAAATGATGTTATATGTGATGATGTATTCTGAAAATGATATTGTATTCTGAAAATGATGTTATATGTGATGATGTATTCTGAAAATGATGTTATAAGTGATGATGTATTCTGAAAACGATGTTATAAGTGATGATGTATAAGTGATGATGTATTCTGAACATGATGTTATAAGTGATGATGTATTCTGAAAATGATGTTATAAGTGATGATGTTTTCTGAAAATAATGTTATATGTGATGATGTATTCTGAAAATGATGGAACAAATGTTGATATATTCTGAAAATAAAGTTATATGTGATGATGTATTCTGAAAATAATGCTATATGTGATGATGTATTCTGAAAATGATGTTATATGTGATGATGTATTCTGAAAATGATGTTATATGTGATGATGTATTCTGAAAAAGATGTTATATGTGATGAGGTATTATGAAAATGATGTTATATCTGATTATGTATTGTAAAATGATGTTATAAGTGATGATGTATTCTGAAAATGATGTTATAAGTGATGATGTATTCTGAAAATGATGTGACAAGTATTGATGTATTCTGAAAATGACGTGACAAGTGATGATATATTCTGAAAATGATGTTATAAGTGATGATGTATTCTGAAAATAATGTTATATGTGATGATGTATTCTGAAAATGATGTGACAAATGTTGATGTATAAGTGATGATGTATTCTGAAAATGATGTTATATGTGATGATGTATTCTGATTATGATGTTATATTTGATGATGTATTCTGAAAATGATGTTATAAGTGATGATGTATTCTGATAATGGTGTTATAAGTGATGATGTATTCTGAAAATGATGTTATATGTGATGATGTATTCTGAAAATGATGTTATAAGTGTTGATGTATTCTGAAAATGATGTTATAAGTGATGATGTATTCTGAAAATAATGTTATAAGTGGTGATTTATTCTGAAAATGATGTTATAAGTGTTGATGTATTCTGAACATGATATTATAAGTGATGATGTATTCTGGAAATGATGTTATAAGTGATGATGTATTCTGAAAATAATGTTATATGTGATGATGTATTCTGAAAATGATGTAACAAATGTTGATATATTCTGAAAATAAAGTTATATGTGATGATGTATTCTGAAAATAATGCTATATGTGATGATGTATTCTGAAAATGATGTTATATGTGATGATGTATTCTGAAAATGATATTGTATTCTGAAAATGATGTTATATGTGATGATGTATTCTGAAAATGATGTTATAAGTGATGATGTATTCTGAAAATGATGTTATAAGTGATGATGTATTCTGAAAATTATGTTATAAGTGATGATGTATTCTGAAAATGGTGTTATAAGTGATGATGTATTCTGAAAATGATGTTATATGTGATGATGTATTCTGAAAATTATGTTATAAGTGTTGATGTATTCTGAAAATGATGTTATAAGTGATGATGTATTCTGAAAATGACGTGACAAGTGTTGAAGTATTCTGAAAATGATGTTATAAGTGATGATGTATTCTGAAAATGATGTTATAAGTGATGATGTATTCTGAAAATGACGTGACAAATGTTGATGTATTCTGAAAATGGTGTTATTAGTGTTGATGTATTCTGAAAATGATGTTATAAGTGATGATGTATTCTGAAAATGATGTTATAAGTGATGACGTATTCTGAAAATGACGTGGCAAGTGTTGATGTATTCTGAAAATAATGTTATAAGTGGTGATTTATTCTGAAAATGATGTTATAAGTGTTGATGTATTCTGAACATGATGTTATAAGTGATGATGTATTCTGAAAATGATGTTATAAGTGATGATGTATTCTGAAAATAATGTTATAAGTGATGATGTATTCTGAAAATAATGTTATATGTGATGATGTATTCTGAAAATGATGTAACAAATGTTGATATATTCTGAAAATAAAGTTATATGTGATGATGTATTCTGAAAATAATGCTATATGTGATGATGTATTCTGAAAATGATGTTATATGTGATGATGTATTCTGAAAATGATATTGTATTCTGAAAATGATGTTATATGTGATGATGTATTCTGAAAATGATGTTATAAGTGATGATGTATTCTGAAAATGATGTTATAAGTGATGATGTATTCTGAAAATTATGTTATAAGTGATGATGTATTCTGAAAATGGTGTTATAAGTGATGATGTATTCTGAAAATGATGTTATATGTGATGATGTATTCTGAAAATTATGTTATAAGTGTTGATGTATTCTGAAAATGATGTTATAAGTGATGATGTATTCTGAAAATGACGTGACAAGTGTTGAAGTATTCTGAAAATGATGTTATAAGTGATGATGTATTCTGAAAATGATGTTATAAGTGATGATGTATTCTGAAAATGACGTGACAAATGTTGATGTATTCTGAAAATGGTGTTATTAGTGTTGATGTATTCTGAAAATGATGTTATAAGTGATGATGTATTCTGAAAATGATGTTATAAGTGATGACGTATTCTGAAAATGACGTGGCAAGTGTTGATGTATTCTGAAAATAATGTTATAAGTGGTGATTTATTCTGAAAATGATGTTATAAGTGTTGATGTATTCTGAACATGATGTTATAAGTGATGATGTATTCTGAAAATGATGTTATAAGTGATGATGTATTCTGAAAATAATGTTATATGTGATGATGTATTCTGAAAATGATGTAACAAATGTTGATATATTCCGAAAATAAAGTTATATGTGATGATGTATTCTGAAAATAATGCTATATGTGATGATGTATTCTGAAAATGATGTTATATGTGATGATGTATTCTGAAAATGATATTGTATTCTGAAAATGATGTTATATGTGATGATGTATTCTGAAAATGATGTTATAAGTGATGATGTATTCTGAAAACGATGTTATAAGTGATGATGTATAAGTGATGATGTATTCTGAACATGATGTTATAAGTGATGATGTATTCTGAAAATGATGTTATAAGTGATGATGTTTTCTGAAAATAATGTTATATGTGATGATGTATTCTGAAAATGATGGAACAAATGTTGATATATTCTGAAAATAAAGTTATATGTGATGATGTATTCTGAAAATAATGCTATATGTGATGATGTATTCTGAAAATGATGTTATATGTGATGATGTATTCTGAAAATGATGTTATAAGTGATGATGTATTCTGAAAATGATGTTATAAGTGATGATGTATTCTGAAAATGGTGTTATAAGTGATAATATCTTCTGAAAATGATGTTATATGTGATGATGTATTCTGAAAAAGATGTTATATGTGATGAGGTATTCTGAAAATGATGTTATATCTGATTATGTATTGTAAAATGATGTTATAAGTGATGATGTATTCTGAAAATGATGTTATAAGTGATGATGTATTCTGAAAATGATGTGACAAGTATTGATGTATTCTGAAAATGACGTGACAAGTGATGATATATTCTGAAAATGATGTTATAAGTGATGATGTATTCTGAAAATAATGTTATATGTGATGATGTATTCTGAAAATGATGTGACAAATGTTGATGTATAAGTGATGATGTATTCTGAAAATGATGTTATATGTGATGATGTATTCTGATTATGATGTTATATTTGATGATGTATTCTGAAAATGATGTTATAAGTGATGATGTATTCTGATAATGGTGTTATAAGTGATGATGTATTCTGAAAATGATGTTATATGTGATGATGTATTCTGAAAATGATGTTATAAGTGTTGATGTATTCTGAAAATGATGTTATAAGTGATGATGTATTCTGAAAATGACGTGACAAGTTTTGAAGTATTCTGAAAATGATGTTATAAGTGATGATGTATTCTGAAAATGATGTTATAAGTGATGATGTATTCTGAAAATGACGTGACAAATGTTGATGTATTCTGAAAATGGTGTTATTAGTGTTGATGTATTCTGAAAATGATGTTATAAGTGATGATGTATTCTGAAAATGATGTTATAAGTGATGACGTATTCTGAAAATGACGTGGCAAGTGTTGATGTATTCTGAAAATAATGTTATAAGTGGTGATTTATTCTGAAAATGATGTTATAAGTGTTGATGTATTCTGAACATGATGTTATAAGTGATGATGTATTCTGAAAATGATGTTATAAGTGATGATGTATTCTGAAAATAATGTTATATGTGATGATGTATTCTGAAAATGATGTAACAAATGTTGATATATTCTGAAAATAAAGTTATATGTGATGATGTATTCTGAAAATAATGCTATATGTGATGATGTATTCTGAAAATGATGTTATATGTGATGATGTATTCTGAAAATGATATTGTATTCTGAAAATGATGTTATATGTGATGATGTATTCTGAAAATGATGTTATAAGTGATGATGTATTCTGAAAATGATGTTATAAGTGATGATGTATAAGTGATGATGTATTCTGAAAATTATGTTATATGTGATGGTGTATTCTGAAAATGATGTTATAAGTGATGATGTATTCTGAAAATGGTGTTATAAGTGATGATGTATTCTGAAAATGATGTTATATGTGATGATGTATTCTGAAAATGATGTTATAAGTGTTGATGTATTCTGAAAATGATGTTATAAGTGATGATGTATTCTGAAAATGATGTGACAAGTGTTGAAGTATTCTGAAAATGATGTTATAAGTGATGATGTATTCTGAAAATGATGTTATAAGTGATGATGTATTCTGAAAATGACATTACAAATGTTGATGTATTCTGAAAATGGTGTTATTAGTGTTGATGTATTCTGAAAATGATGTTATAAGTGATGATGTATTCTGAAAATGATGTTATAAGTGATGACGTATTCTGAAAATGACGTGGCAAGTGTTGATTTATTCTGAAAATAATGTTATAAGTGGTGATTTATTCTGAAAATGATGTTATAAGTCTTGATTTATTCTTAAAATGATGTTATAAGTGATGATGTATTCTGAAAATGATCTTATAAGTGATGATGTATACTGAAAAAAATGTTATATGCGATGATGTATTCTGAAAATTACCTAACAAGTGTTGATGTAGTCTGAAAATGATGTTATATGTGATTATGTAATCTTAAAATGATGTTATATGTGATGAGGTATTCTGAAAATGATTTATACGTGTTGATGTATTCTGAAAATGACGTGACAAGTGATGATGTATTCTGAAAATGATGTTATATGTGATGATGTATTCTGAAAATGGTGTTATAAGTGATGATGTATAAGTGATGATGTATTCTGAAAATGATGTTATATGTGATGATGTATTCTGAAAATGATGTTATATTTGATGATGTATTCTGAAAATGATGTTATAAGTGATGATGTATTCTGAAAATGGTGTTATAAGTGATGATGTATTCTGAAAATGATGTTATATGTGATGATGTATTCTGAGAATGATGTTATAAGTGTTGATGTATTCTGAAAATGATGTTATAAGTGATGATGTATTCTGAAAATGACGTGACAAGTGTTGATGTATTCTGAAAATGATGTTATAAGTGATGATGTAAACTGAAAATAATGTTATATGCGATGATGTATTCTGAAAGTGACCTGACAAGTGTTGATGTAGTCTGAAAATGATGTTATATGTGATTATGTAATCTTAAAATGATGTTATATGTGATGAGGTATTCTGAAAATGATTTATAAGTGTTGCTGTATTCTGAAAATGACGTGACAAGTGTTGATGTAAGCTGAAAATGATGTTATAAGTGTTGAAGTATTCTGAAAATGATGTTATAAGTGATGATGTATTCTGAAAATGACGTGACAAGTGTTGAAGTACTCTGAAAATGATGTTATAAGTGATGATGTAGTCTGAAAATGATGTTATAAGTGATGATGTATTCTGAAAATGACGTGACAAATGTTGATGTATTCTGAAAATGGTGTTATTAGTGTTGATGTATTCTGAAAATGATGTTATAAGTGATGATGTATTCTGAAAATAATGTTATAAGTGATGACGTATTCTGAAAATGACGTGGCAAGTGTTGATGTATTCTGAAAATAATGTTATAAGTGGTGATTTATTCTGAAAATGATGTTATAAGTGTTGATGTATTCTGAACATGATGTTATAAGTGATGATGTATTCTGGAAATGATGTTATAAGTGATGATGTATTCTGAAAATAATGTTATATGTGATGATGTATTCTGAAAATGATGTAACAAATGTTGATATATTCTGAAAATAAAGTTATATGTGATGATGTATTCTGAAAATAATGCTATATGTGATGATGTATTCTGAAAATGATGTTATATGTGATGATGTATTCTGAAAATGATATTGTATTCTGAAAATGATGTTATATGTGATGATGTATTCTGAAAATGATGTTATAAGTGATGATGTATTCTGAAAATGATGTTATAAGTGATGATGTATTCTGAAAATTATGTTATATGTGATGGTGTATTCTGAAAATTATGTTATAAGTGATGATGTATTCTGAAAATGATGTTATAAGTGATGATGTATTCTGAAAATGACGTGACAAATGTTGATGTATTCTGAAAATGGTGTTATTAGTGTTGATGTATTCTGAAAATGATGTTATAAGTGATGATGTATTCTGAAAATGATGTTATAAGTGATGACGTATTCTGAAAATGACGTGACAAATGTTGATGTATTCTGAAAATGGTGTTATTAGTGGTGATTTATTCTGAAAATGATGTTATAAGTGTTGATGTATTCTGAACATGATGTTATAAGTGATGATGTATTCTGAAAATGATGTTATAAGTGATGATGTATTCTGAAAATAATGTTATATGTGATGATGTATTCTGAAAATGATGTAACAAATGTTGATATATTCCGAAAATAAAGTTATATGTGATGATGTATTCTGAAAATGACGTGACAAATGTTGATGTATTCTGAAAATGGTGTTATTAGTGTTGATGTATTCTGAAAATGATGTTATAAGTGATGATGTATTCTGAAAATGATGTTATAAGTGATGACGTATTCTGAAAATGACTTGGCAAGTGTTGATGTATTCTGAAAATAATGTTATAAGTGGTGATTTATTCTGAAAATGATGTTATAAGTGTTGATGTATTCTGAACATGATGTTATAAGTGATGATGTATTCTGAAAATGATGTTATATGTGATGATGTATTCTGAAAATGATGTAACAAATGTTGATATATTCCGAAAATAAAGTTATATGTGATGATGTATTCTGAAAATAATGCTATATGTGATGATGTATTCTGAAAATGATGTTATATGTGATGATGTATTCTGAAAATGATATTGTATTCTGAAAATGATGTTATATGTGATGATGTATTCTGAAAATGATGTTATAAGTGATGATGTATTCTGAAAATGGTGTTATAAGTGATGATGTATTCTGAAAATGATGTTATATGTGATGATGTATTCTGAGAATGATGTTATAAGTGTTGATATATTCTGAAAATGATGTTATAAGTGATGATGTATTCTGAAAATGACGTGACAAGTGTTGATGTATTCTGAAAATGATGTTATAAGTGATGATGTAAACTGAAAATAATGTTATATGCGATGATGTATTCTGAAAGTGACCTGACAAGTGTTGATGTAGTCTGAAAATGATGTTATATGTGATTATGTAATCTTAAAATGATGTTATATGTGATGAGGTATTCTGAAAATGATTTATAAGTGTTGCTGTATTCTGAAAATGACGTGACAAGTGTTGATGTAGTCTGAAAATGATGTTATATGTGATGATGTATTCTGAAAATGATGTTATATGTGATGATGTATTCTGAAAATGATGTTATAAGTGATGATGTATAAGTGATGATGTATTCTGAAAATTATGTTATATGTGATGATGTATTCTGAATATGATGTTATATTTGATGATGTATTCCGAAAATGATGTTATAAGTGATGATGTATTCTGAAAATGGTGTTATAAGTGATGATGTATTCTGAAAATGATGTTATATGTGATGATGTATTCTGAAAATGATGTTATAAGTGTTGATGTATTCTGAAAATGATGTTATAAGTGATGATGTATTCTGAAAATGACGTGACAAGTGTTGAAGTATTCTGAAAATGATGTTATAAGTGATGATGTATTCTGAAAATGATGTTATAAGTGATGATGTATTCTGAAAATGACGTGACAAATGTTGATGTATTCTGAAAATGGTGTTATTAGTGTTGATGTATTCTGAAAATGATGTTATAAGTGATGATGTATTCTGAAAATGATGTTATAAGTGATGACGTATTCTGAAAATGACGTGGCAAGTGTTGATGTATTCTGAAAATAATGTTATAAGTGGTGATTTATTCTGAAAATGATGTTATAAGTGTTGATGTATTCTGAACATGATGTTATAAGTGATGATGTATTCTGGAAATGATGTTATAAGTGATGATGTATTCTGGAAATGATGTTATAAGTGATGATGTATTCTGAAAATAATGTTATATGTGATGATGTATTCTGAAAATGATGTAACAAATGTTGATATATTCTGAAAATAAAGTTATATGTGATGATGTATTCTGAAAATAATGCTATATGTGATGATGTATTCTGAAAATGATGTTATACGTGATGATGTATTCTGAAAATGATATTGTATTCTGAAAATGATGTTATATGTGATGATGTATTCTGAAAATGATGTTATAAGTGATGATGTATTCTGAAAATGATATTATAAGTGATGATGTATTCTGAAAATTATGTTATATGTGATGGTGTATTCTGAAAATTATGTTATAAGTGATGATGTATTCTGAAAATGGTGTTATAAGTGATGATGTATTCTGAAAATGATGTTATATGTGATGATGTATTCTGAAAATGATGTTATAAGTGTTGATGTATTCTGAAAATGATGTTATAAGTGATGATGTATTCTGAAAATGATGTTATAAGTGATGATGTATTCTGAAAATGATGTTATAAGTGATTATGTATTCTGAAAATGACGTGACAAATGTTGATGTATTCTGAAAATGGTGTTATTAGTGGTGATTTATTCTGAAAATGATGTTATAAGTGTTGATGTATTCTGAACATGATGTTATAAGTGATGATGTATTCTGAAAATGATGTTATAAGTGATGATGTATTCTGAAAATAATGTTATATGTGATGATGTATTCTGAAAATGATGTAACAAATGTTGATATATTCCGAAAATAAAGTTATATGTGATGATGTATTCTGAAAATGACGTGACAAATGTTGATGTATTCTGAAAATGGTGTTATTAGTGTTGATGTATTCTGAAAATGATGTTATAAGTGATGATGTATTCTGAAAATGATGTTATAAGTGATGACGTATTCTGAAAATGACTTGGCAAGTGTTGATGTATTCTGAAAATAATGTTATAAGTGGTGATTTATTCTGAAAATGATGTTATAAGTGTTGATGTATTCTGAACATGATGTTATAAGTGATGATGTATTCTGAAAATGATGTTATAAGTGATGATGTATTCTGAAAATAATGTTATATGTGATGATGTATTCTGAAAATGATGTAACAAATGTTGATATATTCCGAAAATAAAGTTATATGTGATGATGTATTCTGAAAATAATGCTATATGTGATGATGTATTCTGAAAATGATGTTATATGTGATGATGTATTCTGAAAATGATATTGTATTCTGAAAATGATGTTATATGTGATGATGTATTCTGAAAATGATGTTATAAGTGATGATGTATTCTGAAAATGGTGTTATAAGTGATGATGTATTCTGAAAATGATGTTATATGTGATGATGTATTCTGAGAATGATGTTATAAGTGTTGATGTATTCTGAAAATGATGTTATAAGTGATGATGTATTCTGAAAATGACGTGACAAGTGTTGATGTATTCTGAAAATGATGTTATAAGTGATGATGTAAACTGAAAATAATGTTATATGCGATGATGTATTCTGAAAGTGACCTGACAAGTGTTGATGTAGTCTGAAAATGATGTTATATGTGATTATGTAATCTTAAAATGATGTTATATGTGATGAGGTATTCTGAAAATGATTTATAAGTGTTGCTGTATTCTGAAAATGACGTGACAAGTGTTGATGTAGTCTGAAAATGATGTTATATGTGATGATGTATTCTGAAAATGATGTTATATGTGATGATGTATTCTGAAAATGATGTTATAAGTGATGATGTATAAGTGATGATGTATTCTGAAAATTATGTTATATGTGATGATGTATTCTGAATATGATGTTATATTTGATGATGTATTCCGAAAATGATGTTATAAGTGATGATGTATTCTGAAAATGGTGTTATAAGTGATGATGTATTCTGAAAATGATGTTATATGTGATGATGTATTCTGAAAATGATGTTATAAGTGTTGATGTATTCTGAAAATGATGTTATAAGTGATGATGTATTCTGAAAATGACGTGACAAGTGTTGAAGTATTCTGAAAATGATGTTATAAGTGATGATGTATTCTGAAAATGATGTTATAAGTGATGATGTATTCTGAAAATGACGTGACAAATGTTGATGTATTCTGAAAATGGTGTTATTAGTGTTGATGTATTCTGAAAATGATGTTATAAGTGATGATGTATTCTGAAAATGATGTTATAAGTGATGACGTATTCTGAAAATGACGTGGCAAGTGTTGATGTATTCTGAAAATAATGTTATAAGTGGTGATTTATTCTGAAAATGATGTTATAAGTGTTGATGTATTCTGAACATGATGTTATAAGTGATGATGTATTCTGGAAATGATGTTATAAGTGATGATGTATTCTGAAAATAATGTTATATGTGATGATGTATTCTGAAAATGATGTAACAAATGTTGATATATTCTGAAAATAAAGTTATATGTGATGATGTATTCTGAAAATAATGCTATATGTGATGATGTATTCTGAAAATGATGTTATATGTGATGATGTATTCTGAAAATGATATTGTATTCTGAAAATGATGTTATAAGTGATGATGTATTCTGAAAATGATGTTATAAGTGATGATGTATTCTGAAAATTATGTTATATGTGATGGTGTATTCTGAAAATTATGTTATAAGTGATGATGTATTCTGAAAATGGTGTTATATGTGATGATGTATTCTGAAAATGATGTTATAAGTGTTGATGTATTCTGAAAATGATGTTATAAGTGATGATGTATTCTGAAAATGATGTTATAAGTGATGATGTATTCTGAAAATGATGTTATAAGTGATGATGTATTCTGAAAATGACGTGACAAATGTTGATGTATTCTGAAAATGGTGTTATTAGTGTTGATGTATTCTGAAAATGATGTTATAAGTGATGATGTATTCTGAAAATGATGTTATAAGTGATGACGTATTCTGAAAATGACTTGGCAAGTGTTGATGTATTCTGAAAATAATGTTATAAGTGGTGATTTATTCTGAAAATGATGTTATAAGTGTTGATGTATTCTGAACATGATGTTATAAGTGATGATGTATTCTGAAAATGATGTTATAAGTGATGATGTATTCTGAAAATAATGTTATATGTGATGATGTATTCTGAAAATGATGTAACAAATGTTGATATATTCCGAAAATAAAGTTATATGTGATGATGTATTCTGAAAATAATGCTATATGTGATGATGTATCCTGAAAATGATGTTATATGTGATGATGTATTCTGAAAATGATATTGTATTCTGAAAATGATGTTATATGTGATGATGTATTCTGAAAATGATGTTATAAGTGATGATGTATTCTGAAAATGATGTTATAAGTGATGATGTATAAGTGATGATGTATTCTGAACATGATGTTATAAGTGATGATGTATTCTGAAAATGATGTTATAAGTGATGATGTATTCTGAAAATAATGTTATATGTGATGATGTATTCTGAAAATGATAGAACAAATGTTGATATATTCTGAAAATAAAGTTATATGTGATGATGTATTCTGAAAATAATGCTATATGTGATGATGTATTCTGAAAATGATGTTATATGTGATGATGTATTCTGAAAATGATATTGTATTCTGAAAATGATGTTATATGTGATGATGTATTTTGAAAATGATGTTATAAGTGATGATGTATTCTGAAAATGATGTTATAAGTGATGATGTATTCTGAAAATGGTGTTATAAGTGATAATATCTTCTGAAAATGATGTTATATGTGATGATGTATTCTGAAAAAGATGTTATATGTGATGAGGTATTCTGAAAATGATGTTATATCTGATTATGTATTGTAAAATGATGTTATAAGTGATGATGTATTCTGAAAATGATGTTATAAGTGATGATGTATTCTGAAAATGATGTGACAAGTATTGATGTATTCTGAAAATGACGTGACAAGTGATGATATATTCTGAAAATGATGTTATATGTGATGATGTATTCTGAAAATGATATTGTATTCTGAAAATGATGTTATATGTGATGATGTATTTTGAAAATGATGTTATAAGTGATGATGTATTCTGAAAATGATGTTATAAGTGATGATGTATTCTGAAAATGGTGTTATAAGTGATAATATCTTCTGAAAATGATGTTATATGTGATGATGTATTCTGAAAAAGATATTATATGTGATGATGTATTCTGAAAATAATGTTATATCTGATTATGTATTGTAAAATGATGTTATAAGTGATGATGTATTCTGAAAATGATGTTATAAGTGATGATGTATTCTGAAAATGATGTGACAAGTATTGATGTATTCTGAAAATGACGTGACAAGTGATGATATATTCTGAAAATGATGTTATAAGTGATGATGTATTCTGAAAATAATGTTATATGTGATGATGTATTCTGAAAATGATGTGACAAATGTTGATGTATTCTGAAAATGATGTTATAAGTGATGATGTATTTTGAAAATGATGTTATAAGTGATGATGTATTCTGAAAATGATTTTATAAGTTTAGATGTATCCTGAAAATGACGTGACAAGTGTTGATGTATTCTGAAAATGATGTTATATGCGATGATATATTCTGAAAATGATGTTATAAGTGATGATAAAAAATACAAAAATGTAACCCATGCGCACGACTTCATAACTTGTGCACACAAAGCAGCTCTCACACTTTGGCTAGTTCGATGCCGAGTCATGTCCCGAGTTAACTCGTGGAAACTCGTGGTAAAGATCGTGCTAGGCCGTAGTATAACTCGGTCAAGCTCGCGTAAACTCGGGGCAACTCCTGTTAGATCATGTGAGCGGTTAAAAGTTTTGAATATGCTCAAAACTTTTGCCAGCTCGGAGCCAACTTGAGATGACTTGGCCTGAACTATGGATGACTCGTGTAAAGTCACGGACAACATTTTACGCCAATTGGATACAAACTGCAGCAACTTAATAAGAGTCACCCCGAGGACTTTATGAGTCAACCCGAGCCTTCTACGAGTTATTTACGAGCCATGAGGATTTAGAAGCGTCACCACGCGGAAACCTGAACCTGCACGAATTTTGAACGAGCAATGTAAGAGTTAGCAGCGAGTGGCAAGAGTTAGCCACGAGTTTTGTACGAGCTACCTGGGGTTAAGCCGATTCGAGTCGAGTTTCACCGAGTCTACCACGAGCAAAACGGAGTCCAATATGAATACAGTACGAGATCGTCGAGCCTGTCTCCAGTCAGTCACGAATTTGCAAGCATGTTGTTGTCTTCGGCCATCATGCGACGATTCCCCCATTACGCCAAGATTCTCGCCAAAACGCTTTGCACGTGCACAGATCGTTGCAACACTTTGCAGTTCGTGAAAGCTCGTGAGTAGGTCGGGGAGACTTGTGAATATGTCGGGGTAACTGATACTTATATCGCTACTACTCGTAGCTGGCTCGTACTTACATCGCCTCGGCTCAGCTCGCATTTACCTCGTACTTACATCGGGAATGCTCATGGCTGGCTCGTACAGTCACCAAACATACGCCGAGTAGCAAGAGTAAAATACGTGTTAAAGCTGGTGATGAATCTCCATACCTCGGCCCTGAACTCGGCGAGGTGTGAGAGCTGCTTATTAACCCGTGTGCACGAGTTAGCATAACAAGAAAAAAAAAAGAAATTTGCACATAAGGGACATGAAAAGCTAATAATTCGTTTTCGTAACTCGTAATTAAGTCATGTGCACGAGTCATGCGTCCCTGTTATTAATTCGCGCAAATGGAAATATGTTTTGGGAAAAAATGTCCCATTTTACCTATGGCTGCGTGACATAATGGCATAATATCAAACCGGTGACAATGTCAATTTACAAACAGATTTGAACCGTATATCGGTTTTATAGGGTAGGGGGTGGGGTGTATTATGGTGGGATCCAGGGGGATGGAGCGTCAAAGGTTCAAGAAATTAATTGTAATACGAATCCTCCAAAAGAGTGCAAGAGGCCATTTACATTTGGCTCCACCCACAGGGTGTGAATGGCGGTCAGAGAGTCAAGCAATTGTAATGCAACTCCTCCGAAAGCATTGGACGGAAGTCAACTAAATTTGGTATGCAAGTTACGGAGTGCCAGAAGACATTTACATTTGGCTCCACCCGCAGGAGGTGAGCAGGGTGTCAAAAAGTCAAAGCGGTAAACGTGGGTATTTGCGATGATACATCATGGACCGAGAAATCTAGTTTAGATTGCACCTATGAATATTCATTTTCATGATTTTCGCAACATTATGTCTCTTGTATATACTATTTCATTTCAGAGTTGAATTACAATAAATTTCTTGAACTTTTGATCCCATTACCAACCTCCTGAGGGCTGGGCCAAAGGTAAATGTGCTCTTGCACTCCACAATCATATGGGCAAATTCACATACCGAAATTGGTTAAATTCTGTCCAATGGTTTCAAAGGAGTTGCATAACAATTTCTTGAACGTTTGACCACCATCCACGCCCTGTGGGTGGAGGTAAATGTAAATGGCCTCTTACACATACAGTCATTCCGACCCTGACATTGCAGCCAGTCGACATGATGCTTCCCATGGCAGCTCCACATAAAGGCATTCTGACCCTGACACTGCAGCCAGTCAATACGACACGGCTTCCTGTAGCAGCTCTACGAGTGGTGTCAGGCCTAGCTGTCGTGGCGCTCTGGATCAGACTACTCTGCCACTAGCAAATCAGCTATAAGACTATCCTGACTCTTTACAGTAACAATGGGGACCACGGTGAAACACTGAACCAGCTTGTCATGCCCTACAGCCCCTATACACGCTGTCAACATGCATATCCAAGGGCTGGATGGTTCTGCAGCGCACCCTTTTTCTAGCTTGCAGTATCGCAGAGCCTTGTTCAGCTCTGAGTCATGTGAGGCCATGGCAGTCTGCAACTGCTGGAACACATCTGACAGATACTCCCGATCCTTGTAGAAACCTTTAGCTCACAGGAGCTGCTCGACGATGCTCCCGCCCATGATAAGGTATTTGAGGAATCAGATCTGTCCCGTACCAAATTCTAGATAGAGCTTCACAGCTGTCAGCTCCTCTGTCATCTCAGCACCGGAGAGCTGAGCGAGCTCATCCGGTGTCTTCTTCTTGTAGTCCTTCAACTCCCTCCGGAAGACATCATAGTACTTCTCGCATAGCATGAGCCTGGACATGTTTAAGATGTCTCAATAGAGAGATGAATATTCCTGAGTACCAATCTGGACACCCGGCAGATGCAGACTGGGAAGATCTTATTAGCTCTCTCGACAGGGGACGCAGACGTTTAACCGTGTTGTATACTCAGTGCTTAAACAATGACGTCAACGGTACAGATCATGAAGCAACTGCCCGAGAGCTAGGCCAGTCTTCAGAAGGTGGAGAACCTGCTGCGAACCAAGACACAGAAGTTACTGACCAAAGCAAACCCTCTGGCAGTCCATGTCACCAGTAACGTGGCAGGGAATGTGGCCATGGTGAAGATGACAGGTGGAAATGAGGTTCTTCATGCCACCACTGCGGCTGTCCTCACTACAGTGGTGAGTGGGGTGGCCGAGCACTGTCTCAGAATAACTCATTCCATCCCAAAGATCGCCATCAGTGGTGCCTCCTACACTGCCGCCACCAAGATCATGGGTGAACGTGTTACACTAATGGAGGCCGCGGTTCTAGGGCTAGCAATGAGTGCAATGGCTGAGATCATCGTCGCCTACGTTTAAACCTCTGAATAGTGAGAGATGGATCACAAGACGCCTGCAGCATATGAGGCATGGTGTGCTGGAGGGCGGTGTGTAGCAAATAGTCGAGCACGTGGACTGAGGATTGTCAATGCCCGGGAATGGTGGACCGCCCACAAGGCATGCCCCTGCAGAGAGGGCCAGTACCCTGAGCACTGCTACCTATTCCCTTGGCTGACTGCGTGGTCCTCCTATGCCCAACTATTTCATTGGGGGTATGACTAGTAGGTCTAAGTCATCTGTATTTAGCACTATGCCTCTGGCACTCACTGACCTAGAAATCAAAGAGCTAGGCGACCTTGCTCACTTGGGCGAGGAAAGCCTCAGTTCAGAGGACACTGTTGCCCCTATCTCCTTCCTAGACTTCGACGATGAGGATGGCTTCGACGATGAGGATGGCTCCGACGATTGGGCTGGAGTCATCAAGGTTATTGCTGAGGCCTTTGCTGAGGAATGCCTCGGTTCAGAGGATACTGTTGCCCCTATCTCCTTTCTAGACTTCGACTATGAGGATGGCTTCGACGATGAGGATGGCTCGGACGATGAGGCTGGAGTCATCAACGTTATTGCTGAGGCCTTTACAGATGCCTTTGCTGAGGCTGTCCTCGCTACTGTGATGAGTGGGCGGCCGAGCACTGTCTCGGAATAACTCACCCCATCCCAAAGATCGCCATCAGTTGTGCCACCTACATTGCCGCCGCCAAGATCATGGGTGAACCTATTACACTAATGGAGGCTGTAGTTCTAGGGCTAGTAGGAGGTTTAAGCCGTCTGTATATAGCCCTATGACTCTGTCACTCACAGACCTAGAAAGCAAAGAGCTAGGCGATCGTGCTCACTTGGGCGAGGCACGCCTCGGTTCAGAGGACACTGTTGCCCCTATCTCCTTCCTAGACTTTGATGAGAAGGGATAACCGTGGGAGATCCGACGTACCATCCCAGCCTGAGATCTCATCGGGAACACTGATACGGTAGGACAATCGGCCATTAACAAGGCCAAGACTGTATACAAGGGGATGGGCATCAAGGAGAGGATCACGATGCTCGGTATGCTCGGACTCGATGAGGCTGGAGCCATCAAGGTTATGGCTAAGTCCTTTGCACAGGACCTGGTTAAGGATCTCCTGAAACCGCGGAGCTCATTCCAACAGGATGCAGAGAATCTCAAGATAGGCACCATCGGCCTGAGCAATATCACTGTCGATGGCAAAAAGGTGCTACCGCCAGCCTCCAGCTACCAGAGGTGAAGCAGTCAGGGTTCTTTGGTTTGCCGTTTAAGACCACAGGATACTCATGGCCTCCCATGCATGTATCATACAGATACTGGATGTACTAGACACACACTATCTTCTCAGCTGCTGCTGGGATTTCATGCTTGAGGCCTCCATCGCATCCTTCGTATCTGCTGGAAGTGCAGGATTCCCTGCTCTGCAGGCGAAAGAGCTGGTGCAGGAAGTACTGCCGTTTAGTCTCCCAGATAAAGATGAGGCTACCGCTGACCAAGTGCTAACCATCCTCCGCACGCATGTCTGTACCATTCGACAGTAGGCCGGCCGATGCTGGCCAGGTGGTGCTGATCATTGCCCCATCAGGACACGGGAAAACATCTTGCTGCGGGCTCTCCTGGCCGAACATCTACACTCTCAATACATCATTCTGGTGTCTGACTCTAATCACCAAGACGCAGAACCTGCAAGCACTGATGGAGAAGCTGCTGGCATCCCAACTGATAGAACCACTTGTTCTAGTTATCGATGACCTTGCAATGGACCAGAAGGCAGTCACGTACCTCAGCAACATCACCAGGTGCATCCGGCACACAAAGATAACTGTCTTCATCCTCTTTCAGAAGTCCACCCGCGAGATCTCACCGGACATCTGCAACAATGCCCGGTTGCTATACTTCAGCTCCAAGTGTGGGCATGCCCTGCTCGAGACCATATGCGACAGCCTACCCCGCAAGGAGACCAAAGGGGACTTCATCGCAGGTGTACAGAGGGCAGCTGATCTGTACCGCTTCATCTTCAGCAACAAGGAGAAAGGTGAGCTGTCACACTACAAGCCATCTTTGGAAAAGGTGCAGACCTTCACCTACAAGCTGAATCCAGCCAGGAAACTAGCTTGCTCCACGTGTCATTGCTGACAGACTGTCGCAGCTGCCGCAACTTCTTTTTCATTCATCAGAAGGCTGAGGAACTTTGTCTGCGGTCTCCGTCACTTCGTCAGATATTTGAGGACCTTCGTCAGAAGCTTGAGGAACCTCGTCAGAAGCTTGAGGAACTTCGTCAGTTTCGTCAGAAGCCTGTCACTTAAACTCTACCCACTGAGGGTCAGAGTCTAGGGCTCTCTTCTCCTGGAACTTCTCACAGAAGATCCAATTTTTCGATGCGCACCTAGCATCTGACTTGTGAGTGGATTTGATGAGGTAGTCCTGGTAGTTATCTGGGAATTTCGTAAATGCTGGCAGATTCCTGGCCAATCTCCTGTGCCCTCTTTCGTTGAAGATGTGCTCAACAGCCTCCTTGCGGCCAACAGTGACCCTCTCCTGAGTACCTGCCTTGGCTCTTCGCTACAGCAGCACTGCCCTCCTCCCTGAAGTAGTTATTTCCTCCAGACTGGAGGATAACCCGGATATATCTCACTCTTCCTGGCTTCGGAGGTTAAATACGGCACCCCACTTCCCAACTGTTAGTAGATCTTTGAGTTCGACCCTCGCCCTTTGGAGAGCTAGTATAACAGGACTTTTGGTTTATGCCACATGAGTGCCTTGCCCTGGGTGCTGTCAAACTTCCGGTAGAGTATCCGAGTCAGGAGTTCTTTTGTACTATGAGCTGGCACTCCTTCCTCTATGGCGGCCAGTATCTCCACATCAGACGGAGGTGTGACCTTGGCTCGCTCGTGGATAATGTTGATATCACGAAGCAGTCCTCAGACCCTGTCACAGTGGGGCAGCGCACGCCGTGACTGTCATGCTGACTGTCATGCCGACTTGTCCTGCTGCCTATAGGCAATCTGCTGGAGAACTTTACTAAACATGGCAGCCGTTTAAAACCTCTATATACCCAGACCTTAAACATGCTGCAGTATGTCAATATCCAGATGGGGCCATTGAACCCACGACATCGCACCGCACTGATCCTCGGAAGGACCGTCTGACGATCCAGTATACACGATGCGAACCTGTTGTTCGCTGCTGTGAGGTTCATCGACTTTGCAATCTCGGCACAGATCCACGAGATCAAGAGCATGACACTCGAGTTCAAGCTTCAGAGCACAACAGAGCGTATGGTAGAGCTCCTGCAGGTTCTGAACAGGTGTGAGATTGTGCAGAGCAACAGCACCGTGGACACCACCTATGTGAACGATGAGTACCGAGTCCTAGGTCCGCTGGCTCGCGGACCAACCTTCTATGCAAAGGGAAAGGGGTACTACGCTGTGGGGTGCAATGATGGGTTCAAGGAATTCACACTACAGGTAGGTGTCGAGTTGCCCATGACAGTTCCACTCTTAACCCTCCTCGAGAACACACACGTGAATCCAGCTGCCATGCAGGATAGGCTATTCCTCCGGGTGCACACTGAGCAGCTCGCAGATGTGACGATGAATGCTCCAAGACTTCATGTCTGGCATGACGAGAATGACCAGGAGCTGAAGCAAACAGGTTCCAAACAGCGGATCGTGCATGTGGAGTGAGAACACCAGCAGGTCCAAGCCACAGCTAACCAACGGGTAGAGCTGACATTGCATCGTGGTGTACCAGACTGTGTCACTGTTGTGGTCCTGGTTCAGAAGGGAGGAGTCATCCAGCAGGTGGATAAGCTAGACGACTTCAAGCTTGTGGTTGCTGGGACAAATGTTCTTGGTGATGTACGCGAGCTGGCTGATTGTCAACTCTACAGACAGAAAACTAAGTCATATGCACTTCTGTGCCTAACCAGTGGAACGACGACCTCGAGTCGGCACTCGAGGGCCGTCACCACCTCGGGGGCAGGAACATCCCACCTAATCAGGGCAACCTGCTCAGCTTCAACATTGGAAGCCTCATAGCTGGGACCCGCTCATTAGGTGTAACCGTACTTTACTTTGGCTATGCTAAGGTATGCGTGTCGAACACAGCAGGTATTCAGCTTGAGCATGCGTAGAACACGACTCCTGTCGTCACCACTGAAGCTGCCACCACTACTATAAGCTCTGCTGTCTTCTGACCTGTCGATGCTTCATTACCTTCATCTTTACAGCCTCGTAGTACTCATCGAGACTCTCCTCTTTGATGCTCTGGTTGGCCTGAGCTTGGAGTTGTCATTGGCCTGCCTCCCTCTGGCGCATATGCTCGAGTGCTTTGCTGTACTCAAACTTCTTCTTAGACAGCTTCTCCATCGCCTGGTTATGACGCTCATGCTCGACCTCTGCAGCCTTCTTGTTGGCGAAGCTGAGTCCCCAGTTCACTAAAGCAAACACGCACACATTCAAGATTGCAGATGCCATGCTATAGACTACAGTTTAAAGCTACTATATAGCTGTTCTCTAGCGACGGATCCCCAGAGCGATGTATGAACCAGAGGCTTATGAAGATCCAGTCGAGTATATAGATGACGAGGACTATGAGGAGGACTATAATGATGAGGATTATGATGCAGACTACGATGTCGGTGATGAGTATGATGATATAGAGCCTGAATCCCGCAAGCTAGTACACAGAGCGAAAGGAATTTATCGCACTTACATAAAAGGTTCTATCAGTCTGCTGGCAGCAGCTGGGCTCTGATCGCTCTGTGCACAACGAATGTTGGCGAGATGGGCCGCAAGATCGCCAACAATGCTCCCCATGGTGTGGATACGATTTCTGAAGCCATACCAACCATCGCCTCAGGAGTAGGTACGTTCTTCGGAGTCGCAGGTCCTCAGCTACCATACGTTGCCATAGTACTCATGGCCATCTGGTCCGCCGAACATTTAAGCCATACTATATAAGGATGGCATCGCTGTACGACCTGGTCAAGTCCCTTAACTTCCGAGGGTTGGTCGATAAACTACCGTTCAGTGAGGATCCAGCAGAGATTAGACACCAGTGTATGGAGGTGTTTGAGGAGGTCTTCAGTGATGGTCGAATGGATGACGCTGTCTGTTCGTCTGTTTAGAGTTCACCCAGGCCTTATGTGACAGCACGGGAGTGGATGTCAGTGATGAAATCCAGGAGTTTATCAACTGTCTTTCTTGAGGAACTCTACTACCAGCCTGGTGGATATTACTGTAAGCCCCCTCAACTACTCGAGGTTGCACGTCGCAAGGGCCACATCTTCACATTGGAGACAGTTAGCCAGTGGCTCAGCCACCAGGCGATGTGGCAGATATACAGACCTCGTCCACAGTACATCAGGCATGCCAATTTCGATGAAACTGTCCAGAACAGAGTTCACCAAGCAGATGTTCTATTCCTTCCACACGACTTGGTTGGTCGTAAGACCTACAAGTATGCCCTCACAATCATTGATGTCGCCAGCAGGTACAAGCCTGCAGTACCGCGCACAGACAAGTCAGCTGGCCAGGTGGCCCAGGCATTTCAGGGTGTCTACGAGGCTTCGGAAAATCCCCTCCAATGGCCGGAATTGTTGCGGGTGGATAAGGGTAAGGAGTTCAGAGGTGAGACTGCAGTCCTCATGTGGAAATATGGTGTGGCAGTTAGGCGAGGTGAGGCTATCATTGAGCGGTGGAATCGGACACTGGCAGAAAGACTGTTCCCATACCAATACGCCCAGGAAATGGCCGCGCCAAGTGAACGTTCTTGAGTATGGGTGAGAGGGCTGCCTGCTGTGGTGGAGAAATCCAATGCCAAGATTACTAGGCTAATCAGGAAGAAGCCGGTAGAGGCTATCAGATACTCTGCTGTTGTCAGTCACAGCTCTAGAGGAGCGAACAAGGGAGAGGAGTGCCTACCACCTGCTGCTCTGGTTCGGTACCTGTATGAGCCTGGTGAGCTGGAAAGTAGTCGATGGCATGCAGCAGATCCTAACTGGTCGATAGATGTTCATAGGCTTGACAGGTATGTGGAGGCGGAGGGGCGGCCTACACTGTACTACATGGCACGCCAGAATGGAGTGCCTAGGTGACCATTTGTCGTAGAAGAGCTTCAGCTAGTCCCTGCAGACACACAGCTACCACCACCTATGGTGCTAACATGATACTCGATGGGCTCCTTATGGACACCATCTGGCAGCACATGGCGCTTATCATAGTAAGCAGAGAGTCCGAGTCTTTCCTGCTCATATGTTACCATACCCTGGTTGCGCATACGTATGCCTAGGTTTTTAGCTCTGTCCACCCGCCATGTAGGGCGCTGTAGAACCTCTGCCAAGAGACCTCATTCTGCCGCTTTGACATTCCCTTAGCCGAGCACTTACTTGCAGCTGTGCTCTCCACATAGTAGCATATCAGAGCCTTCGAACTCGAGCTTGAACAGTCCCAGAGTCCGTCCAGACCATTTGTCCCAAGCTAGCTAGTCCCGCTTATGGGCCTGGTACCCTGCTCGCATCTCAAGGTGAATGACGTCGTCGAGGTTGAAGCCTGCTATAGCGATATACGTGGAGTCAGTGTCCATCTGCAGGTACTCAAAGCTGTCACAAGCTATGTAGCGGTCGAGGAAGTCGTAGTAGAACTCCAGCATTTGCAGCTTCGCGAGCTCATAAACGGCTATCCCCACATGGAAGGGCCTTCGAATAGTGATTCTCAGCTTATGACTCTGGAGCTCGTATGACTCACCAATATCCTCGAGATCTTTGAACCATGCACTACGCAGGGCCTTGTCTACCATGCGTTCACCCTTCGTGAAGCTGGTGTTGCTATGATGTTCTAGGGCCTCGATGAGCTTCCCGTAGACACTGGTGCTGAGGAGTTTGAAGAGATCTGCCAAGAGCGCTTTGCCCTTGTTTACATCTCCCGAGCGTTACTTATTC
This sequence comes from Chaetoderma sp. LZ-2023a, assembly GCA_034401795.1. Classification (NCBI taxonomy): domain Eukaryota; kingdom Metazoa; phylum Mollusca; class Caudofoveata; order Chaetodermatida; family Chaetodermatidae; genus Chaetoderma; species Chaetoderma sp. LZ-2023a. The sequence goes on along the minus strand of CM067372.1, from coordinate 36,071,824 downwards.
GCTTAGTTCCAGCTCCTTATTCAGATGACCTATTTCTAGGTCATGTGGCCTAATTTTTTTAAAGTGGGTCAATGCGGAAACAACCTCAACAACAGCAATCAGGAAAACACGCATGAATGATTAGAGAAGATTACAAAACAAATAGCTTCTCTGACCAATTTTCTTTCAAACATTTTTAACCACGGTAGCTGCACAAAGTACAACATGAAACAGCCCCAGGGAATACAACATACAATCAGCCACAGCCAAATGTTGTTTCTTACGTGGACAAGCTGGACTCTGGAAGGATCGCTGCCGCAATGACCAAGCCAGATAGCCTCCTCGAACGGTCATTGGGAACAGGCAGAAGTGGTCCCGTGAGGGCCTGGGGGCACGTAAAAAAAGCTATTGTGCAGAGGAGAAACTGAAGGCCTCCGTGTCTAACAAAGGATGAATTAACATCCTACTGTGGTACCGTCTAGTCAGTGCACTGTTCGGGCTGCTGAGATTGGTGACAACCCTAGAGTTTTTGGGCCACCCCTCTGTCTCAGTAAGTTGACATGCGTGGTAAGTGGATGATAGTCCACACTCAAGACACCACTAACCGACCAATACCAGACACCATTGATGGTTTGTTAGAGGTAACTTGCAGGCAATGCTAGGGAAAACGGTCAAAGTTCATATACTGTTGGCAGATAGATATGGATCAGACCGTCGTTTACCCCTGAGCTTGAGCTCAGATGGTGATCACTATCGACTGGTTCACCGGCCGGTCATCTTGATCATGTCAGTTCATCAACCCGTCCCTGGTTATGTATGACCAAGATGGCTCAATGTACAGGCAGGCCATGGCAAGCGTTCATATTGTGAGTCATGCCTTCTGTGATCAGAGGTCATGAAAAGTGATTCTTTGGGAAGCAGGAGGGAATATGCGTGAGAAGGTGTGGCCTGTTGCTTGCTGAGTGGGATAGGGCAGTCGAGGATCCCAGTACGCCGAAGGGTGGATGCCTTAATAGTACGGTCTATTCAGAGCTGTGGCCCCTTGCCAAGATGACCATTTAATGGGTATATCGTACTGGGTCTGACCAGGTCATAAGTCAGCAGCGGTCGTCTGGATCCGTCCAAGTTATATCACTCCCTTAACTGGAGTTGGACCCAGTTATAGCTATCCCTGAGCTTGGATAGGGCTTTATTTCTCGCATATGTGGGAAAGGTACCTAGCCTAGGCTGCATCCTGTGTGAAGTACTGGCCAGTCGTCCAGCATGGCGGAGACAGGAAACACACCAGGAAGGCCAAAGGGTGCATAGCAAGGCCTCCTTCCACCACACCCATAACATACCATAGTACGCCACAGCCAGAGCCCTCGTCAAACTAACAGGGGCACTGAAAGAGGAGTCAATTCAGTGCCCATTACCTAAATCCGGATCAACAGCGGCCATCGGTCAACAACCACAAAAACAAGTAGCTACAGGCACCATACCTAAAACTATAATATCCACACATTATCACACACCAGTAACTACGGTTTCGCCCCAGCCAGTGCTAATGACACATACTGCGTCAACAGCACTGACTTCAATCCCTTCTGTGGCAACCTGTGTCCCTGCACCAGCCGCACACAGAAAACCTTCTTTCCTATGTATAAAGGTATTAGTGGGTTCTAACACCTCCACTGAAACAACGTTTATCCAAGCACGACGTCCAACCACTATGATACCTAACACACGGTATCCTCTAGTGGTATGCAATACACAACCCCAACCACCATCACCTACGGCGTCCAACAGCAGCAGTGGTAGTGATATGGACAGTTCCCAACATTCCTTGTCTTGGACTACTAAAAAGAGCAAACATGCACAAAGAGACAAGCAATTGCCTAGGCGCTGCTTCATCTGTGCTTCTAAGAAGCATGTGTTGATGCGCTGGCCTGGGTGGGAGGCTCAGGTTGCACACTGCAATCCTGCCGCCAGTCCTATCCTACATGCCATATACAAAAATTCACGCTATGCAACAACACCCCCACCCCAGCTACCAGTCCAGCACCATAGCCACCTCCAACACCGTCGTTGCCTAACCAAAAGAAGCAGCAGCATCGACGGTTTGGCCCATGCCACACTCAGCCACCTGCCGCACTCACGGAGGCAAGTGGAAGACAAGCGGTCTGTATAGACGACCCAGCCGCCGCACTGGAAGAGAACCAAGCTATTATATTGGAAACTCTTCCTCAAGCACACCACAAAGTCATATACAAGTGTGCTTGTTTATTTGGCGGCGTTCCCACCAGTGTCACTGTGGATACTGGAGCCTCCGTCCATCTTTAACCAGCGCTTATATGAGAGCATCCAATCTCATAGATAGCCACCCCTTAAGACAACAAACATATTTTTGTTAACAGCCACTGGCGCTAATGTTCCAGTGGCTGGTACAATTAACATCGTGATATCGATAGAGGAGATGCAATTCATACATCAGATTGTTGTCGCCTCTATCCAAAACGATGCCCTTCTAGGCTCTGATTTTCTAAGTGCCTGCAAGGCCGTAATTCATTGCAGACAACAGGAATTATACAGCCGCATACCCTTAGGACGGGAGTCATCATTGTATAATACCTGTGTATTGATATTGGCCTCTACAGCCACAGTTGAGCCGGGACAGGAGGAAATTCTCTGGGCCACAGCACCACAGTTAGGAAACAATACACACACAACAATGTTGGAACCCGATCCTGAATATATGTTATCCTCACAATGTGTTTGTCCATGTATGTTAGTCGACACCACCTATAAGAATCAAATACCTTTTAGAGTATTTAATGGCACAGCTGATCCTATCACGCTTGTCCCAGGCATGCGCTGCGGCCATCTGGTGGATGTGATCTCGATGGAACCACGCCCTAAAACACGCACGCACGCACGCACGCACGCACGCACGCACGCACGCACGCACGCACGCACGCACGCACGCACACAGCACGCTCTGATGATAATTTACCTGAACATCTACATGATTTATATTTGCATGCCACATCTGGATTGACGGCATCTCACAAACGTGACATGCGGTGTTTTCTATATAAGTACCAGGACAGCTTCTCAGCGAGTGATATGGTCGTGGGAGAAACTCGCCTGGTACAGCATTCCATCAACACAGGAAACAATCGACCAGTACGTCACCCGGCACGTCGTCTGCCTATGCACAAAGAAGCAGAAGCGCACAAGCAAGTGAACGACATGTTAAGAACCGGCATAATAGAATCCTCTGCATCTCCATGGGCCAGCCCCGTAGTCCTCGCAGGCAAGAATGGCGGCTCTTTGCGTTTTTGCATTGACTACCATCGCCTAAACGATCTAAGCATTAAGGATGCGTATCCTCTCCCGAGGATAGATCAAGCTTTAGATTCATTGGCCGGAGCCAAATGGTTCTGTACTCTTGACCTTGCGAGCGGCTACTGGCAAGTAGTCGTGGGCGAGACTAATCGCCAAAAGACCCCACATTTGTTTGCAGAGACAGCCTGTTCTAATTTCATAAAATCGTGTGTGGCCTGTGAAATGCTCCAAGCACATTTGAATGCCTAATTGAACAGGTCTTAACCACATTACAATGGGAAATCTGCTTATGTTATATAGATGACGTAATCGTCTTTGGCTCTTCATTTGAGCAAACCTTATGAAACTTGGATACGGTACTGATGCGTTTTTAAGTCGCTAATCTAAAGCTGAAACCCAAGAAGTGTCATTTCTTCAGACAAAGTGTTGAATTTCTGGCCCATATTATATCTGCCGATGGAGTAGCCACTTAACCTGAAAAGATGCGTGCTGTAGCAGAATGGAAGACTACAACAACTGCAACCAACACGCGGAGCTTCCTAGGCCTCTGCTAGTACTATTGCCACTATATTTGTCACTTCAGTGAGATAGCATCGCCGTTATTCCAAATCACTGAAAAGGATAGGCTGCTTGAGTGGACGAGTGAGTGTGGGGTGTCCTTCAAGGCGCTGAAAGAACAATTGATGTCTGCCCCCATTCATGATCATCCGAGCCCTAGCCTCGATTTCATCTTAGACACTGATGCATCTGCTTTTGCAATAGGCACTGTTCTATCACAGGTCGCATAAGATGAAACAAAGCAGGTTCTGGGGTATGGTTCGCGTACTCTGAGTAAAACAGAAAAATGGTACGCAAACACAAAAAGAGAACTATTTGGCGCAGTTTACTTCATAAAATATTACAAACTTTTTCCATACGGGCGCCATTTCACTTTGCGTACAGATTACCCTTTACTACGCTGGCTCAGGAGTCTAAAGAACTATGAAGGCCAGGTAGCGAGGTGGCACGAATCCCTGCAGGCCTATAACTTCACAGGTGTTCATAGACCCGGCAAACTGCCTTGAAATGCTGATGCCTTGAGTAGAAACGGACTCGAGGATGAACAAGAAGTGGCCACCATGATCTACAGTCAATTCCCACGTTCCCAGAACTGTGTTGCGCAGACTTGAATGCAGAAAACCTCTCTCAGGAGCAGGCAACAGATGGACAAACACGAAATATATATGCATGGATCCATGAGAGAATACGCCCTTCCAAGGAATCTGTCAATCCCTTGTCCACAATGGCAAGATACTATTATCAAAGATATAATGTGTGCCATGTGCACAATGACATTTTTTTATATCAACAAACGTATTATAATTCCTGAGCATTTCCAAGTCATGATCCTAGAACAGCCGTATGACAACCCTGGACATTTAGCCGTGGAAAGAACGACTGAAAGAATCAAACAAAAATTCCATTGGATAAATATATGCGATAGTGTGAAGGCATGGGTGGCCAAATGCATACCCTGCCAGCGTCACGCTGTTGGCCAACACCACTCAGCACCATTACAAATAAAGAGTGTTGGTGCACCATGGGAGCGAGTAGCTATCGATGTGCTCGGGCCCTTGAATACCACAGATGACGGCAATAGATACAGCCTCGATTCTCGATTCAGTCTATGATTCCTGGGGAAAAGAACTCACCCTCTTTATATGTAGAGCCCATGTGCCAGAGGATAGAACAGGTGCATGAGCTAGTAAGAGAAACATTATCCACTGTGCACTGACGCCAGAAAACCTGGCATGATCGCTGTGTACATGGAGATCCATATGACGGGGGAAAATGGTTTGGGTTCGCGATACAAGACATTCTGCTAACGTGCCTTGTAAACTGAGTTACCAGTGGAAAGGCCCTATCTGGTAGTAGGTAAGAAGTCGGACGATCTGCGCCCAGGATCCACTTCAATCGACTTAAATCTTGCGCTGGCGGTGACCCAGTGCCTGAGCTCAGGCTGGGCGACACACACACACAACACTGGTACCCAGACCATTGCCTTTATGGAGACAAGTATTCCCGATGTTAGCCCAGTGCACCACGGTGCCAGTTCGACCCCTCACCTTCCAAACCAGGAGTTGGGCGAACATATGACTAACAATGAGGACGATGACGAGCAAAACATATTAATCGTGTGGGCAGTCTGATCAGTAGATTCTCGGCTCGACTATTCCCCATGTGCAAGAGATATGATCAAGTGCCAACCATTGTGTAATGGGGGATAGTCCTCCCCATCTAAGAAGCACCCCTCCCTACACTTCACCAAGCCCCCATGTGAGCAATCAAGACAAACATATAACACAGAACGTCAGATTCACCAACACCACTTGCCTTAAGGCTTAGCTCAATAATTGTATAAATACGCGAACATCATCAAGACACCTATTGCATTTAATATGATAGGAGCAGAATACACTCCCATCACATCTACAGCATAATCGACACCCTTCTATGACATACAGTAACCGTACATCAACCTACCCCTATTCGTTACATCATGAAGAATAGGCATATAGAGTCAGCATCCATCCACACCGCAAAAAGTGGGAAACGTCAATTTTCAGCACACTTACATACTCCATCATCAGATACAGCATAAGACCCACGGCATAACTTAACCAGCACAACATACGATCCAAGCTTCCCCTGCACCAGTCATCACACCACACAAGGACCAGAACAACATTCGCCAGCATATGTGCACCTTCGTGCAAGCATGCAGCAACCTATATCTGCGGCGAAGCATACAATTTCAACAATATCACCAATCCACGCCTCAAGGAACATCTCTCCCCTTGGAAGTGACATCGTCAATACATATAATAATAAGTTATTATCCCAGATATCCCGTAATCTCAGATAACTTTGTTGAGAGAGCAAGATAGACCACAGACTGTCATCAGTAAGCCAGTAGGGATTTGCTACCAACCGCTGAAGCTCCATAATGGACTGGTCCAAGAACGACAGTAAGCTATGATGTCATCCACGCTCTAAGTAACTCTGTCCTGTCTTTATAGTTTCGGCCATTACATAGTGAAAACAATCAATGCCCATCAAAGTTATCGCCGCAAACATTGCGGTGTCACATCCCCGCCGCAATAATATTTACCCACCATGACAGCACAATATTCATCAATAAACAGGCAACCACGCATACTAAATACATCCATCAACAATTCAAGAGATACAGATACTCAGAATGATTGCTTCACAAATCTCCAAACAATGGCATTGTATTATTGTAATTGTGGCACATTTATATGAGCTGTATTGTACCAACTCAGTTCGTGTCTAGGTGCATGAGACTAGTCCCTCTGATGGGAAAGGGATGCTTGCAGCCTGCCCACCCGGTAAACGCATTCATGCTTAATAAAGTGATCAGTAACTTGTCGCTTGTAAGACATGAATTTGCATAAAACTGACCATAGCGATGCGTACATACAGCTGACTATTATAATTTTGATTAAGAGCTAGAAAGGTTCTACCGTACTTACAAATCATTAGCGCACTGGCCGCTAAAGTGACGTCAAAACCCATATGCTGTCATGGGTAGCGTTCTGTCTTTTTGGAAAGTGTGCAAGTACACTGTCATGTGCGTCCTCCAAGCATTGATGGAGCAATTCTATGCACAGAAATTGGGAGTTCAGTTCTCCGAGGTGGGGGTGCAGCATCATGATGTCCAGTGGTATCGACAATTCGTGACCTAACATCCGGTACTAGAATGGACAGTGGTACAATAGGCCATCATCACGAATGGGAGGCACAAGTCCTAATCGCGACAATGTATCTCAGTTTCCTTCATCAGCATGGTGGCGGGAGTTTGATTGAATCTTTCTACCATACTATTGCCACGCTGGTGAAAAGGTGTGGTCCACATTTTCACTATGTGCAAAAGACGGCAGAGTTCCTGGATAAGGGGACTCTCGCAGTTAGTACCTTGATCTGAGTCTAGTTCTAGGGGAATTCCAAAGTGGGTTTACACTGGCGACAGTAGTGGCTTCTTGATTCGGGAGGGCAAAAGATTGCGTCCATTTGGTGAAATACTCTTGAAGAACAAAAATATATTGGTTTCCATTATCCGAGTTCATAAGGGGTCCCATTATATAAATGGCTACACATTCGAAAGGGGTGTCTACTATATATGTTTGTAACAAGGCGGTGTGGGTCTTAGTAGCACGACACTGACACGGGACATATTTGGTGGTCCATTTTTTCATGGCAGCATCAATTCTGATCCAGTGAAAACGAGGTTGAATTCTTCCAAGGGTGCAGTCATGTGCAGAATGTCCCACTCAGTCATGTAGTTGCTCAAGAACTGCTTCGCCGTAGCTCTGGGATACTACAAGATGGTAAAGTATTCCAGTGTGCAGGCGGCACTCTTCGAGGCATTTATGGTAATATTTAGTGGTACTAGAGGCCATTAAATTTGCTTACGAGAGGGATGTTCGCGTTTGCGTAACCAGCTTATTACAGGTCCAAGATGCAGATCGTTTATAAGGGTGGTACATAAGCAGTCAGGGTCCCGTTTTTCAGCAGAAATGAGGGGGAACAGCAACTCTTCGCTTTCTACAGTCTCAATGGGAGGTCAGCAGTGGGGGATGTAGGTGCGGGCGGAGCTTTGAAATCATCAGGCACAGAATAGGGCTCAGGGTGTTTGTAGGATAAAGCATCAGCATTTCTATGTAACTTTTCTTGCCAACGGGCAATCTGTCTTTCAGGATTATGCAGTTTCTGAAGCCAGTGGAGGGATGCGTGGTCAGTTCGCAGCATAAAGTTTTTCCCACAAAGAAAGTGTTTGAAATGCTTAATGGAATTGACTGCTGCAAGAAGCTCGCACTTAGTGGTAGTACAACAGTATTCCGTGCATAAGAGGTGGCTGGTTCAATAGCAAAGGACTTGCTCGTACCCATCACGATTGATCTGTGATAGAACGGCGCTGATACCAGTGTCTGATTCATCAGTATGGAGAATAAAAGGGCATGGAGGGTGTGGCTGTGCTCGTATTGGGGCCGTAACTAACTTCTGTTTAAGGAGTCTGAAGGTGGCTTCGCATTCGGGTGTCCATAGGGGTTGTCGTTTTCATAAGTTGAAAGAGGGGTGCATTGATTTGACTGAATTCGAGCACGTAAGAGCGATAGTATTGGCAAGGTCCCAGGGCACTACGAATTTCTGTGAGTGAGGTAGTCTTACAAGCGCTGGCGGCGGCAACTTTCGCAGGCTGGGTGGAAACACCTTGGGCAGATGCGACATGGTCGAGGAATTCTGATTCCTCGCAAAATAAGAAGCATTTCTTAGGTTTTAATTTTAAATTAGTGACAGCAAATTGGTCGAGTACTTTGTGGAGCTTGTATGCTGCATTAGTGAAAGTGGTTCCAAACTCTATCACATCATCTAAATAACAAAAGCAGATTTTCCATTCCAATTTACAAAGTACCCATTCCATTAGATGTTCGAAAGTTCCAGGAGTGTTGCAGAGGCCATAGGGCATCTTTCAAAACTGAAAAAGGCTGCCACGGCAGACGAAAACTGTCTCCTTTGGTGCGAGCATTTATCCATCTCTACTTGCTGGACCAGGTGGCACCGACGAAGGAGTCTAGGTCATGGTCTACGCATAGAAGTGGGTGGGCATCCTTAACACTGTGGTCGTTCAGGCGTCTGCAAAAGCGGACAGTGCCATCTGCGAGGTGGATGGTTCGATTACGCCAAATTGCAGTATTTCTGTTACTTGTTAGTGCACTTCTTGTTCTTCATGGATGGCAAACAGCAGATGGGTTCTTTCACATGGTGGTAGTTTCTGATGTCGATGTCATGGTGCATAATGTGGGTTTCACCTAGATCTAAATCACGGCTAGAAAAAGTATGTGAATAGTCGAGGAGCATAGCATAAACTTGATGACTTTGCTCATTGCTCAATTCTTACACAGCATGGGAATATAAGTCTTACAAATGGAGAAGTGGAGGAGGGTCGAGGTGGCGTTTTTGGAGTGATAGAAGTCATCTATCTGATAATAAACGTCATTAATGGCGTCAGCTTCGAAAATTCTGCTGCAGATTTGCCCAACTTCTAGAGTGATGGCTCGGGCAGAGGGATTAAGAACATGGTATGGGATGTGCTCGAAATAACGTGGATTAACTAATGCTCGTGGAGCAGCGACCGCAGTCAGTGTGAATTCTTTCTCGGGTTCTAGTATGGCGTAGTGCATGCAAAGATGAAGATTCAAAGAGGAGGCCCAGAGAATTTCTTCTCAGCCGGGTTCTAGCATGATGGTAGTGCTAGGGAGAATGAGTGCACAAGTATGGTGCAAGGAGGAACGTTCGACCAACACTATTTGGCATTCATCGATTTCTAATTCCTGGCAAGCATAGTGTACTATAGCACCACAATTTTTAAGGAAATTGATTCCAAGCAGCATATCGCTTGTGATGTTGGCTACTATGACTCATTGGTTGAATAGGAGATCTTCGATCTGAATGGTGAAGCTGGTGGTTCCAGGGGTGTTCCAGCAGTGCCACAAAGGTGTGTGCATGGTTTCATTAGGGGCGGTGTTTTTCAGGTATGATGTTGTAGAGAAGGATAGTAATGCTGGCTCCAGTATGAATGGTAGGGAGAACTTGAGCACCTTGAATGGTACAGTAACAATGGAGGGAGCCAGTGCTAGGGAGGCAGACAGTCTCTAAAACAGATGGTGGCTGTAGTGATAAAATCCTTGTCTGCAATATGAACTTGACTATGTCTGCAAGTTCCACTGCTTCAGTGGCAGAAGCACGGTCAAAGTAAATGCGCCCAGTCGATTTTCAATGAGGTGCAGTGTCGCAGCTAGTGGGGGAAACGTTCATTAAGGGAGACGGTTCTTCTGTTGGGGCTTCCTGCTGTCGTTCTTCAGCAATTAGAGGGGTCGAGGTTGTGCATCAAGGATAGTGATGCAATTCGTTCATGTCCAAATTGTGGGCATTTAGGGCAGGGACAGTGCGGACAGCATTCTATTATTTTCCATGCGTCAGTAGGCGTTTCTGATGCTGACATTATTGGGAGGGCAGCGCCTTTAGGGAGCTCTAAGCTAAAGACCTGAATGGGTTTAAGTTATTTAGCAGATATTCAGTGGTTGGTTTGGGGGCAGTGTTTTCTATAGGCTCGGTTCCTTCTATTGCACGATTGCCATGCAGAGCTTCTAGTTGGCATGGAGCATTTGGACAGTTTGCAATCCAGTGTCCAGTTCATCCACAGCGGAAACAGTGATCTGATCCAGGCTGTGAGGGCACAGGTCCAGACGGATGGTGGAAAGGTATGCGGGTGTCTGAGCAAGTTGGACGATTTCCAGCAGGTGCTAATTTAGGACTGCCTGGGTTTTGGGTAGCTTGCTGTGTCCAAGCGGCAAGATGTGTCATAGTATTTTGCATAGCAGTGATGCACGAACTCAAGTCTGATATTCTGTATGATTATCTGACGGAGACTTTCTTCCATCAGTAATCGACCAGAATCAGGGCTTTTGGATGGGCAGAGATTTTCTGTACAGCTTTCAGTAAAGCATCCATCTGAGCAGGAGCAGTGTTAGCTGGAGGGTGGTAATGGTTGGATAAGTCAGGTGGCAGAATCATCGACAGGAGGTGAAGATATATTAGTGGTGCATGGCTGATTAATCTTGTTTGTACCGGGCCCATGAGGTCCGACAACTGTATTTACCATGGCTGTGGTGTCGTGTCCTTCGATATTCTCTATTGGACGGATTATTCTTCGTTGGATGGCTTCTCTAGCCAAGAAGTTATTAATCCATATCGCTGCATTAGTCCATGATGTATCTTATATCTGCTTGACATAAGCAGTCTCTCAGATCAGGGTGCCCACTCAAGGCCTCAATAAACCTGTCGATAAGGATCGAATTGTGAGCTTCTTCATGCAAGGCGGCATAGGCCCGCGTCACTAAACATCTGATGCGACTGGCGAGCTCTGAGAGGGCTTCTTTCGCCTCCTGCACATGGTGTGGAGTAGAATGCAGTTGGTTTCAGCTCCAGTGCTATCGCCAAAGCATTACTGAAGAGTGGCACTAAGCTGAGTAAAGGAGCATGGACCATTTATCCTTATTCTGTTAATACCTGATGCACTTTTCCTTTCAGGCGGGTGGCTACACACAGGCCCATGGCAGCATAATTCCTCCATTTAAGCTCTACTATCAAGCGAAATAGGCAATAGTAATTTTCCCACAGGGATTCTCTGTCATACTCAGGTGGTGTGATTGTCTTCAGCCAGTTGCGGCGGTATGACGGTTCCATTTGTGGAGAATAAGGCAGGGGTTGAAATGGAACCTCTGGTGACATATCCCAGAGGCAAAACCTCTGTTCTTCATCATAATCTGATGGCAGTCTCCATGCAGGATTTGCTTTGGTATTTGGTATATTGTAGATTTACGCATGAGGATATTGTCTAGGTGTGGCTGGCCAAGGGTGCTGGTACATTCCAGTTCCTCCTTCCAGCGGGATGATATAGACTGGTACCATCGCATTTGGGCATGGGTGGGTAATCCAGTTATTGGAACTGTCCAAAAATGCTGTCGTGGCAGGATTTGCTTCGTCTGGGCGGAAGTGTTTCGGCATGGTATATTGTAGATTGATGCATGGAGATATTGTCTAGGTATGGCTGCCCAAGGGTGCTGGTACGTTCCAGTTTCTTCTTCCAGTGGGATGATAAAGATGGGTACCATCGGACGGGGTGGGGTGGTGGGTGAGTGTGTGTGTAATCCAGTCATTGGAACTGTCGAAATGATGTCACGACACCCCCATGCCAGTTGTAGCCAGGCGGCTCACTTGTCCCCATCCATGGGAACTATGTGGCCAGTCATCTCACAAGCTGTTCTATCCTTCGAGTCCATCAAGCTCTGTTCCGGGGTGCCAGTCGGGCATGGCCGATCCACTGAGGCAGAGGCTGTCCACTCTCATGAGTTCCATTGAACGACTCTTCGGTATCTGTCCTGGTCTCTGAGCTTGCAATTCCATCACCTGGATACGAAGTTGGGGTTCCCCAGAAACATTTGCTGACTGGAGCGGTCAGCCATCTACTTGGAGACGTGACAGTGTGCATGAGTTTGATGCAACTGAAAGGCTTGGGTTTCCCCAGCAGTCGGGCGTCGGTCTTGTCTCCACTATCTGCAGGCAAATGGTCGGAACTTGGAGCGGCCATCCATTCTATTATCCGTCACCATCGACATGCGATCTAACTTTGGTCTACTTCCTTCTTTTCACTTTCAGTTTGAGCAGAGAAGGGTCGCACTGGTGAGTATGTTCATTCCGGTAGAAGCGGCCTGTGTGGCAGAAGCAGTTTGTGATGAGGCGGCGACTGCTGTCGTGATGGTTATGGAGGCAGTAGCAGTTCCTGTGGTGGTCGTTTCTGTGGTGGAGATTCCTGTGGTGGTAGCATTGGCGGTGATTTGAGTAGTGGCAGCTTCTTTGGCGGTGCTGATGACTGATTCCTTCCGAGAAAAGAAATCCAGTCAGGATAATCCTGCCAGGAATAGGAGGTGAGTGCGGATAAGTTGCGTGCGAAACAGCAGGAAAGTGCTGCAGGTGGCTTTCATCACCACAGGTGGCTTTCTATCTGTCCTGGCTGCGTTCGAGACAAACTCTTTTTAAGCGTCTCTCTATCTCTCTCGGTCGCTAATGTGTTAAGGATGGCAAACGGGAGTGAGAGAGAAGGTGCAAGGGCAGTTTTGCTTAACGTTTTAGGTGCCCTAAAGCTCTATGTGCCATATCTTCTCGTCGGACGAAAGGTTGCACACGCGGTGGCAATAGGAACCATTCATGTCCCAATCGTCTGACGAGTTTCACCCTATCTGAATATCATCACTCGCAAGGTGGGTAGGCCCGCGAGGTAACAGAGGAGTGAGGGTGAAAGACAGCAGCCTTTCTTAATATACCTTGAGCAGTCAGTACGTCTCTAGCGGTTACTATTCATTCCGTCAGTATATATACTGACGGAATGAATAGTAACCGCTAGAGACGTACTGACTGCTCAAGGTATATTAAGAAAGCCTTAAGCATACCGCTAGGAAATAGTTAGCATTCAGCGGCTAACTATTTCCTAGCGGTATGCTTAAGGCTACGTTAGTATCCTAAGGGGTAGGAACATACGGGGGTAATTTAGTAGTTGCCGTCTGGTTGATCCGATATTCTCAGCAGTCATCCGGAGGCAGACCTTCTGTGTTTACCTACGTCTAGTGTTTCAAAGGGGTCTCGTGTGAGATGGCAGTTTAGTTAGCCAGGATTTTTTTTGCGGTTTAAGGCCTCAGGCAGCCGCAGAAGGACGCGGTCAGTTAGATTAAGTGAGAACCTCTACACTCGCAAGGTCGAGCGAATCTTTGGCTCAGAGCCTAGACTGACTTGAGCGAAGTCAAAAAGACCTTGACGCGGTCGAAGTTGCCATCCTTCCGAGTTGCAGACGTGCAAACCGGCCCATGTAATTATAGAGGAAAGAGGTTAGTGGAACCTCTGTCGAGATGATGACAGGCTGACAAGGCACGACACACTTGAAAAAGGTCGCTAGGAACTGGTGTTAACCACCATATCACTTAATTATCCGCTGCGTTGTATCCAAGCAGTCTAAAAAGAAGAAGGTTCAGTAATCAATGGAGAAGATTAAGCCGTGGTGCTCGTTCATTCTTAGGGGATACGCTTAGTACCCTTAAGTGAGTGAATCTAGGTGGCGAAACCTGTTCTACAAGAACAAGAGACAGGGGTCACAAGACCTGTCGGTGCGGTCGAAAGGATGGTGGAGGTTATTGAAACCTCTGAAAGAATGCGTCTGTGGTGAGCGGTCTCACGTGGCATGATACAATATCGTGGCATGGAAACCATTCGCTATGGGCAGGCAATTGGCGATGAGGTTTTCAGATGTAAGAAAGGCAAGCTGAGAGGCGCGGCGAATAGAGGGACTCAGCTTTCGTAGTTCTAACAGTATTTCCTACTCTAAGAGGCTCGTGGTCAGCTGAAAAAGTGCAGATCGAGGGGCGGTGGCGGCGCTGGCGATGTCAATGGCGACAACCCCCAAAATAAAATAAATTTGTTACGTATGTGCCAAGCTTCTGTTGAATATATTGAAACTAATTTGACTGAAAGCTGTTTTTGCCTTAGGCAACACCAGCTTCCAGTCAATTTGGTTTCAAACTATTCAACACGTTACACATGTATACCGTTAAAGTAAAAGTGAGATACAGGGATTATACATGTTCAAATTGGACAAATACGATAATTATTGTTTTTTGGGGTTCCCTCTTATTGAGGGGGGGGGGGGGGGGGGGGGGGGGGGTTGGTGAGGGCGGGGCATTGTACAACATTACGTTTCTGATGACGCGTTCACGTTCTCGTTACCTGTACGCGTAGCATATGGAATTATTGGTTATGGAAATTGGCGATATTTGCCTGATAAAGTTTGACATCAAATAAAAGACAGTAAACTAGCCCCTGACCATGTTACCCTGGTGATTCAGATTTACTTGAACTTCTCCCATACCACTGGTATTGTGGCGTAATTCTTGCAATGGGAGAATCCAGTTTTAGCAGTGTTCTCCCGCCCATCTCTAGTTAAGCTCTGCCCGCACTTTGCCCGTGTTGGGATCGATCTATGCACCAGGAATCTTAATTTCCAGACAACTATACAGTTAAGCTTTTGAGCATTTTAAACTAATTTTGCAGCAACAGCGGCCAGTCAAATTAATTTCAAAATATTCAACAACATGTTTATTAAATAGTAAAGACATACAATTCGTACAACCTGGCGGACAATTAAGCGTGTAAGACAGATCGACAATTCATTATGATGTTAGCCTACACGTTAAGTTGTTGATTATGAAATTGACTGAGAAATTGGATTCCTCAATTCATCATCATTTACGGATGATGTAATGTCGGTCATAGATGAGCGCGTTGATGATGCCCGGATTGAAACAGCAGTAATAAAAAATTAACTAAACAAGCCATTAGTTTGTCATTGCATAGCCGCTTTTTGAAATCATCAATTCAAACGGGTATTACATTTCATCGCGTAGGGCCCTACAGACAAACCAGGCAGCTGTTTCACAAAGTGTACGCTAGTACACTAGGATACTTAAGTATGGAGTAAATATCAAATGAAGCATTCTGATTGGTCTGTTTTCTACTTTACGACAGGGCGTAGCTTGAACTGGCCCCTGGTGTCCCTATCACCACACATATTTTACCGAAGATTACAATGTTATCACTATAGCTTTAGATTGAAACATATCAAATGATCGCCGATGGCTAGGTATCATTACAGGCTACTTATGTCCGCGTGTCCGACCCTCTGATGAGTAAAATATCCACGCATATAAATATGTGTTATTTTGAAGTCATTCTAAAAAATAAAGTTAAAAGATATACCGATATGTCAGTAACAGCAATACATATGTCTACTAAAGCCAAATTCATACACAATCAACTCACCTGGGCACGCTAAAGCACAGGATTAGTTGACATCCAAGTTTCTTAAACGTATATTCCACACTTAGTAGGCTATACGATAAACGTCATCGTTTATTTAACTAGAAAATCTGGCAGTTTGAGCTATATTATGAACTACATCGTATTGTGAACCGACATGGTTCATTCAGTTGTTATTATTATAATCACATACAGTTTGCTTCAATCCGGGCATCATCAAAGCGGTCATCCATGAACGACATTAATATGCATATAAGCTGCATATAAGGTGTATACAGGGGCCGTTTCCTGCATTCTGGGTGATAAAAAGAGCATCTTTATTTTGTTTTAAAATTATAGATCCCTTCATTCTAAGGGAAATTAATGGCACTTTGAAATTTTCAAGGAGCCTAACCGGCTAGCACTTTCACTTGACCTTGCCCACCACGGTGGATCCAGCCTTGCATGTTCATGTAGGTTGTAGCGCTTTGACCTGTCGTATCATGGTTACAGACAGTACAGCCTATACCCTAGGATAGAATAATGAGGACTGATATTGTGGCATTCTTCGGGAATGATTATATTAGGACATATTTTAAAAGTACAATGAATAGATGATATAGCTATCAAATTAAATTAGTTTCAAAATATTCAACAACTTTCTGTATGATAATATCCATTAAATATAAAGCAAAAAAGAGATATTAGTAATTACTCGAATTATTATTTCAATCATTCATTCATTCATTCTTAAGGCCAAGTATCCTGTATGATGGCTGTATCCACATATAAAGGAAAAACCCCACTGCAAGCCAAAGTAATGTCATTGGATGTAGAGGCTGATGTAACATTGGATGTAGAGATTGATATGACATTGGATGTGGAGGTTGATGTGACATTGGGTGTAGAGGTTTATGTGACATTGGATGTAGAGGCTGATGTGACATTGGATGTTAAGGCGGATGTGACATTGGATGTAGAGGTTGATGTGACATTGGATGTAGAGGCGGATGTGACATTGGATGATGAGGTTGATGTGCCATTGGATGTAGAGGCGGGTGTGACATTGGATGTAGAGGTTGATATGGCATTGTATGTAGAGGCGGATGTGAGATTGGATGTAGAGGTTGATGTGACATTGGATGTAGAGGTTGATGTGACATTGGATGTTGAGGCGGATGTGACGTTGGATGTAGAGGTTGATGTGACATTGGATGTAGAGGCGGATGTAACATTGGATGTCGAGGTTGATGTGACATTGGATGTAGAGGCGGGTGTGACATTGGATGTAGAGGTTGATGTGCCATTGGATGTAGAGGTTGATATGGCATTGGATGTAGAGGCGGATGTGACATTGGATGTAGAGGTTGATGTGACATTGGATGTAGAGGCGGATATGACATTGGTGTAGAGGTTGATGTGACATTGGATGTAGAGGTTGATGTGACATTGGATGTAGAGGCGGATATGGCATTGGTGTAGAGGTTGATGTGACATTGGATGTAGAGGTTGAGAATATAAGAAGGCTAATCTAATTCAATGGCACTTGACACTTAAAGGATAATTCCGGGATGATAAAAAGTGTGCTTTATTTGAAAGATTATTACATGTTTAATGAAATTGCGCCAGAATAATAACCAGATAGAAATAGCGTAACCAACTATCGCTAGATAAAGTCGGTAGAATTGACAATTTTTCGCGCATCTGGGCGCTGCCATTTTATCGCGTCTAGTGACGTCAGCCTCGCACCACCGCTATTATTGCTATGACTGGAGGAGCGAGGCCAATAGATGCGCGTATATATTTTAAGGAAGTATACGTAAATGATAATAGCAAACGAACTGCTGAAGCGATTCCAATGATTCTAGGATCTCTAAATAGGTGCCGAGCTCGGAATTAATGTGATATAATGGATGTTAATATCGGACAAGAGGTTCAAAAGACTGGAATATATAAAAACAATTATTCATGTAAGATACGATCTGAGAATATGTTATCCTTTTCTTGGTAAAATTCAACATGAGATGGTTTTTGTCTCGCAGACTATCTTTGCGTATCGTCATTAAGTTGGACTGTGCTTAAAGCTGAAAGAAATGGATATTTGCCTGACCAATTATAAATTTGCTTACGTAAATATTGCCGGAGATACCACCAAATGAATTAACATTTTGACATAAAATCTGGGAATTTTCATATTGCCCGGCAAGCTGTAGTAATTTCAATAATTAAGATATTTTGATGGAATCTTTCCCGTTATGTGATAACATTGTAAAGCTTGGGCACAGTAAATTCTGTCATTGTAGCTGTAATACTCATTCTGATATGGGATGATGGATAGAGCGCATCCTGAAATTTTTGTTTGGAATTTTACTGGCTTAGTATTTCCCGAAGAGTGTATCTTTTGACCCATTGGGCCGATTCTAGCATCCCTAGCATTGGATAAATCTTCGAATTTGCAGCTACAGGTAGGTATCAGAATTATTACAACCGGTTCTGTGGTTCCGGCAATATTGTCATATCATGTTTTCTTGGAATATATAATTACACTGCCTGAGATATACGCTATAACGGTATCTTGAGTAGGCTGAGTAATTTGACAATACGCACGTGTCAAGTGTGCCACTTCATTTAACCCTTATCGCTTGGTGTAAAATGCGTAGTAGCCTACTTACAGAGATAGTGTCGGGGTACATTTTGAAAAGAAAATGTTTCTGAAACGTGTTGCTGTCGTGCACAAAATGTTACCAAAATGAACACATTCTGATAGGATAGAGAAAATGGAATCTATGCTTCGGCTGTCTAGGGGTTAACGATTACCCACCGACTTCGGATACTAGAATTACTTGAAAAACTTACTAGCTTAACTGGACAATGTCATAACGATTACAAATTAGCACGTGTTAGGCCTCCATGCACATACATATTTACTGTACGGCCTTCGTGCTCGGCGGAGATAGCGTTGGTGTGGTGATGACGTCAGGATCTCGTGAAATCCCGCTCTCGTTGCAAGAAAATGGCGCCGCCCGGGAGATAAAATAATACCATGTTTACGATGGTATAATTACTCGTATTATTTGTCTATTGTTTTTATTTAGGATCCAATATGTTAGTCATATAATAGTCTTTCAAGTAAAGTACACTTTTACCAATCCCGGAATTCTTTACTATGTACATGCATAGGATATTCTGTTGAATATTTTGAAATTGGTATGACTGAAAGTCATTGCTGCCTTAGGCAGCGGTGGCTTCCAGTCAAATTAATTTCAAAATTAATTTAGAAATATTCGACAGCTTTCCTGTTTGTTTGCTCTGAGATTGAGATACGGGGAATTTATTGCTATACATTTTTGCTGACAACTATACAATTTATAATTTGCATAGCAATATATGCTATGTAAATATCAAATTCTAAATTATGCCCCGAAACTATTTAGTGATTAATTTTGAATTATGTATCTCACATTGCGAGATGGGTTCAGGAAAATTGCATGTCACAAGAATCTAATAATGTGGAAATTACCTGAATGTGCGCTTAAAAATGGATCAGACTGGAAGTTGCTACATGCTACGTTAGTGATGTTCAGCTTCCCGCCCGATTGATTATCAAGAAGATCAGCAGCCATCCCAAACTCTGGATATATGAAAACTAAATTGTTAGCCTATTTCTACAAACTTGCCTCGTTTTAAATTTTCATTCATGCATGGACTGCTGCTTCAGCCTAGTATTGTCAATATCTAAATTTGTTTGATGAAGCATGAGCTCCAAGCAGGGTAAAAATAAAAAAAGGACTGATTACCTAAACTATAAATGACAGCTTCCATCTCATTTATTGAAAGATGGATATCATATACCAGTATAAATTTGCTTCAAAGTACCAGATAGCAACAATAGTAATGATAAAATGCCATATAATCATATATACATGTTCTTCACGCACTGTTATTTCTTCCAGATGAGAAAGTGTGGCACAGGCATGACGCTCCAACTTTGACAGCTCAAAATTATGGTAAAATTCACAATTTAATTAAACATGCTATAGTTGCGACTCCAATGGCCCTGCCAGAAATAGACTGACAGACCAACGTGTCCTGGCTGCGAGTCGCAACTCTAAAAAAAAAAGCCCATGCTTCAATTTAACTATTGCCATTTGTTTGCTTTCTCCTGCATCAGTGATCTACATGACCATTATATCATCAGAGGCACTAAATCTGCTGATTTTTGCTTTTATTTTATCCATTTTCTATTTATTTTCATTTGGTCTGTCAATGCTCTGCTTCGGTCTACTGCATGTATCATTGTGCTCTTTTTCAGCTTATGATTTGTTGTCAATATCATTTTGCTTTATGCATTGTATATGTTAACTTATACGTTGTCAATGTCTGTGTCATATTTTTGTTCATTTTGCTTTGCTGTTTTGTATTAAGCTGTGAACTTGACAATTCCATGCTGTTGCTTTATGCTGTGTCTATGTCACACTATATGCTCTCAATATCTGTCATATTTCTCCATGATTTTGCTTTTTTCCTAATTTGTCACTATCATTTTGCTTTATGCTTTGTATATGTGTCAAACTGCATGCATTCAATATCTACATTCAACTTTTTTTCTTAAATTCATGTGTCCAATGTCATCTAATTATACATGCAAACTGTGTATTACTAATAAGTGTGTGCGTGCGTGCGTGCGTGCGTGCGTGCGTGCGTGCGTGCGTGCGTGCGTGCGTGCGTGCGTGCGTGCGTGCGTGCGTGCGTGCGTGCGTGCGTGCGTGCGTGCGTGCGTGCGTGCGTGCGTGCGTGCGTGCGTGCGTGCGTGCGTGCGTGCGTGCCTGCCTGCCTGCGTACGTACGTACGTACGTATGTGCATGCATGTATGTATGTATGTGCATCTTATTCCTTCTTATCTTGCTCCTTAATTCCGCCAACCAATCCAGGCTTATACTAGTCTTCAGAAGTGCCGGCTTGCAGACTCAGAGTGGCCTTTCTTGAGGTTCTTACCACTGGAGTGACTGCCAGTCATTCCAGTGATAAGTTCCCGAGAGAGGTCTACACTGGACATACGAATGTACATATATTTTATTTATCCAACAAGAATTTGAATATTCTAATATGTCTTTTGAGCGACGGCTTTCATTTTCCTTTCCATCAGAGGTTTTTTTATCCTAGTTATTTATGCTCTGTCATGCCGGTATAAAAATATTGAACTGCCATCCTACATAATTAGCCATATATACAACCAGACCATTACCCATACCAGTATATCTGCTGCTCCGAAGCCACCAGCTAGATATTATGAAAAATCTAAATTGCTCCCAGCCATCCTAAACTACATGTTTTCTGCCAAGCTGAGGAAACCTTCCGGTAGCCTTTTTCTCACTTGTCCACTTCCCTAAGATTTCAATAGCGAATCGTATAAGAATTATTCTACCCACAATTACACCTATACCTCACTCATCCCTTTCCACCCAATCCTATGCCCATAAAATTCCCTTGTTCTTCCTGTAGAAAACCAGTGAGATGTAACCAATATGCTATACTATGTGATTGCTGTGGTGTCTGGATACTCTTATGCTGCTCAAAGCTTACCACTGCTGAATATGCAGAACTAGAAAACTCAGAGGTGCCATGGTGGTGCATTAACTGCAATAAAGATTTATTTCCCTATAATCACTATGATGATGATACTGATTTCATGTTAGCTATCCTGGACATAAATGAACGACATAACCACATGTATCAATATACCCACCAAGAAACACTTTTTAATCCGTTTAAGCTTAACAAATTCTACCAAAATATTATATCTTACGATGACACTGATAATGAGGAAATTAAATATCTAACACCAGAATGTGACTATATTCTTCAAAAGGAATCTAATGATAATTTAATTAAGAATGTAAATGAAACAATCACATTCTCTCAACTTCATATTAATATCAGGTCTCTTCTGAAGAATAACAATAAACTAGGCATGTTTCTAGATGCAAGCTCTCATGAATTTGATCTAATTGGTGTTACTGAGACCTGGCTGAAACCAGACTCACCACTAAGCTTAATTGATAGACAGCACCATAACTTCATTGAAAAGCATAGACCAGCCCAACACACAACTACAAGTGGAGGTGGTGTAGGCATCTATGTAAAGGATACCATTCAATATACTATAATAGAGGATCTGTGCATGATGGAAGCAGATATAGAAGGCCTTTTTATTGAAATACTCAGAAGTAAATCAAAAAGCAAAATTGTTGCTGTTATTTATAGAGCACCAGGAACGGATAATGATAATTTTATCAAAGCTTTCGATAACATTTTGCAAACTATCCAAAAGGAAAACAAGATAGGACACATTATTGGAGATTTCAACATTGATCTACTAAAACAAAACTGCTTTTATACACAAAACCTACTAAACTTAATTGGCTCATATGGCTTCTATCCACTCATAACAAAACCGACTAGAATTACAGAAACAACTGCGACCATCATTGACAATATCTTCACAAAGAGCATTGTTGAATGGAAAAATCAATTAGGTATTTTTGTTGCAGACATATCTGATCACTTGCCTATTTACTACCTGGAAAAAACAGAAGTTAAACAAAAATCATTTATAAAAGAAAATCTAATGTGTAGGGACTTTGGAATAGAAAATATTGACAGATTTAAGAACGCTATGTCTGCTATAAACTGGAACTACATTATTGATTGTCAGTCATGTGAAGATGCCTATAACACATTCCATACTGTGTGCACAGATGTATATGATCGCGCCTTTCCACTAAAAACAGCTAAAAATTTTTAACAAAACCCGACTAAACCATGGCTAACTAGGGGATTGATAGCTGCTTGTCATAAGAAAAACACACTGTACTTAACATTTATCAAGCACCCTACAAAGTACAATGAATCTCAATATAAAAAATATCGCAACAGACTAAACCAAGTAATCCGGAGAGCCAAAATTAATCATTACCATAATAGATTCATCAATCAGAAAGACAATATCAAAGAAACGTGGAAGTTAATAAAGTCTCTACTGAATAAACAAAACAAGAAATCAGAGACATCAAGATTTATATATAATGACAAAGTTTTAACCAACAACCAAGATATAGCAAATAAATTTAATGAATATTTGATCAACATTGGACCCAGCCTATCGGAAAAAATTAGGAATACCTCTAATACAAATATAGAAGATTATCTGACAGGCAGCTATCAATCCTCAGTTTTTCTAAATCATACTAACACAGATGAAATCTCAAAAATCTTAATGCAAATCACCTGAACAAAAGTGCAGGCATTGATAATTTTAAATGGAACATTTTTAAAAACTGTCTCTCACAAATATTAATCCCATTGAACCACATTTGTAATCTTTCCCTGATGCAGGCTATATTCCCATCTCGACTAAAAGTAGCATGGGTGACACCAATATATAAAGCAAAGGACTCTTCTGACTTCACTAATTACCGGCCTGTCTCAGTTCTTCCACTATTTTCTAAACTTCTAGAAAGACTTTTCTACAATAGACTGATATATTTCTTAAATAAATATTCTATTCTCTATAAAGCGCAATATGGTTTTAGACAAAACCACTCCACAATGCTGGCTCTGATAGATATGTTGGAAAAAATAACAAATTCTTTAGAAAACAAAGAACATATTCTTGGCATATTTCTTGATCTTTCTAAGGCTTTTGACACAATTGATCATAAGATTCTAATAAAAAAAACTATCTTATTATGGAGTGAGAGGAATTGCCCTAAATTGGATAACAAGTTATTTATCAAACAGAGTACAGTGCGTACAATACAATGGAGCTTGCTCTAGCAATAAAAACCTAGTCTGCGGTGTCCTGCAGGGATCAGTACTTGGACCTCTCCTGTTTTTAATATATATGAATGATTTACCCAATGTTTGTCAGCACCTTTCATTAATACTGTTTGCAGATGACACCAATGCTTTTTGCCACAACAAGAATATAGAAACACTATATAAAAATGTAAATGAAGAAATGGAAAAAGTAATAAATTGGTTTAAAGTAAATAAATTATCACTGAATGTCGGGAAAACTAATTACATGCTCTTTACAAAATCTAGAAAACTAAAGAAAAATGACTTGCCAAAATTGTACATTGATAATCAGGAAATACAGGAGGCTGAGTTTGCTAATTTCTTAGGTGTCTACCTGGATAAAGATCTAACCTGGGAGAAACATATAGAGATTGTAACATCTAAAGTGGCAAGAAACATTGGGATCATGCGACGACTTAAATCATACTTACCACCTAACATACTAAAAACACTATATTGCACGTTAATACTCCCACAAATGACTTATTGCAACACTATTTGGACTAATACATATAAAATCAGACTGGCAAGACTAAAATCACTTCAAAAGCAATCCATTAAACTTTCTGCACAAACAGGAGAGGCCCAAAATGTTTACAAGACGGAAAATCTATTAAAACTAGAAGATATTGGTAATCTCCAATTATATACAATAATAAAAGATTTTTTCAAAGGTAATCTACCAAATTCACTGTCTTCTCTCTTTAACCTAAACAGTGAAATACACGCATACAACACCAGATCTAGACACAACTTTCACACAGAATACAATAGAATGGAAATCTCAAAACAAAAACCATCCTTTCAAGCTACAAAACTCTGGAATAACACAGACACGAACACACGTACACGGATTATTAGTTAAAATTCCTGCAAACATATTATTAAACAAATGTTCATTAATAAGTACTAAATCGGGTAATTGGACCTCACTCATATATTAGTTACTACACCTTCATGTGCCCGGACACCACAGCAATTACCAGCAATTCATCATGAAGAACCACCTGTTAACAATACTGATATTACTGCTCTTGCCCTGCCTCTACACTCCGGTTTGACATATTGTCTACATAAAATAAAAGGTACCGGTACTGCTGAATATTCTGGACCTAGTGGAATTTGTGGGAGAATTTTCTGCATAAGGCAGCACTGTCTTCTATTCCAAATGTGTACAGAAGATTACTTACGTCATAACCAAATCAGTTTGTTGCTAGAATCATGTTGGCCATTGTTATCTTTACTGTATCATTAACCATAATCATATTTAATTTAATTTATTTTATTATATTATATTTTATGTGAATGTCTGGCTCCTGGGTCTTACAGACAACACATCCCAAGGGACATAGCTTCTCTTGCTGGGTGTTTTGAAGAGGACTTGACCGGGAGCTGTGGTTGGCTAAGCCACCAACAACTCTCGGTCGGGTGGCTTTTCTGAATAGTCAGCGAGTGTGCAGCTTCTGTGTTAAATCCTGAGTCAAATTGGACCAGCACTCGTCAAGATATACACAGATCCAGAACGTGATCATATCTAAGAGCTCTAAAAAAATCCAGCCATGACAAACACACTAAGAAATAGACTCGAACACAGATTCACAAAGCCGGTTTACTCTCTTTCCTCTAGGGAAAGAAGGTGATAGACAATAATAATAATAATAATAATAATAATAATAATAATAGTAGTAGAAACAGGATGAACTCCAGCCCACCCCCACCCCACCCCACCCACCCTCATCCTCTAGCCCATTCCAATGAGTGAAATATGTTACCCACAGTATGAAGAACAATCAAAAACAAGTGAACCATGTTTGTCAAATGTCTTGTCTTTTTCTCTTTTTTTTTCTCTTCTTTTTCTATGTCAAATCCTATATTATTTGTCTGTAGTTATGTATAATATATTGTCATAATGTCGTATGTCTACTGATGTCAAATCATGTGTAACTTGTATGTTATTCTATGTCAGGGGTCCACAAGCTAATAGGCACAGCCTCCAGTGGACTCCCTGTTATCATATTGTAATTTGTAATATTTACCAAGAGAATAAATCCAATCAAATCAAATTGTCCTTTAAATGACGCGTGAGCCCAAAGCTGCTTTGCGAGCTTTACGGCTAGCAAACAGTCCAATGACAGAATCAAAATCTAATTTTCTTGCTGCCAGTGTTCCCAAACTCTTCTTGACACATAGTTGATCTCAAGACATTTTTAGCTGAGCAGCAATTAATACAGAAGGTGTACGATGCCATTGGTGTGTATCAATGTATGATGTCTTTGGTGTATGATGTCATTGGTGCGTATCATCATATTCGTATCATGTAACAAGGCAACGGCAGCATGAAGGGTTTTGCTTTAGCCTTGCGTATTAAAATGGGATTAAGTTGGATTTGGAAAAGAGAGCTGGGCCCGAGGCCCCTTGACAGACTACGGGCCCCGGGGCAGTGGACCGGCCTGACCCCACCCTCTCTCGTCACCGCTGGATAATATATATCCGACCGGTCAAATACGCAAAAACGTGCACATTGACACACGCGCGCACGCACGCACGCACGCACGCACGCACGCACGCACGCACGCACGCACGCACGCACGCACGCACGCACGCACGCACGCACGCACGCACGCACGCACGCACGCACGCACGCACGCACGCACGCACGCACGCACGCACGCACGCACCCTGCTGCTACACAAACAGTGGGATGGAGCCTCATGTAAATGTCGTCTGTCTTGCAGTTCCCAATCATATGGGTAACTCATATAGCAAATTGGATTGAATTCCATCAAACGGGTTCGGAGGAGACAGCCGGAGGGAACGACTAAAGGGCGGTAAGAAGGACGGATGGAAGCAATTGCAGTATCCTCTCAGTTTTTACGCATGAGGATAAAACTTCAACAGGATGTTTATAATTTGTTAAATAATTGTAAATACGCCAAAGACATACAACATATAGACACATTCGTGATGGAGTTTCATCAAATAACCTACGCCATTTTTTAATGACGTCGGTTACCAGGTGGCGTAATTGATTATGTTACGTTAGCTTACATTATTATTATTATTATTATTATTATTATTATTATTACATTAGATAATTAAGTGAGGGCATAAAGCTTTTCCTATGTTCATATTATAACAATTAATACATAATACATTAAAACATTGCTCACCTGGCCTAAATGCTGATTGCAATGTAAATACCGACGATGTGTAGGGTAAATATGGTGTATATCGCGCACCCATATACTATATAGCACCATAAAAAAGCCAAAGGTTTAACAGCTGACGACACCAATGGCACTACTACTTCTACTTCTGAGTAGAGGGGCGACGAGCTGGACGCTTTTTCCACACCTAGTCTTTTGTTATTTCCATTGATATTTTAACACCTTTTTTCCTTTGATCTCTGCCACCTTTTGTGTCGGATTTTCCTTTGAAACGTCCAGCTCTTCTCTGTTCTGATTGGATGTTAGATTTAGACGGTGGCCATAAACACCTCCCCTCATTAAATCACGTGACTCCTGGCATCCAATCAGGTGAGCTTAAGTGTAATTAGCGTTCTATCGTGTAATGATGATTGACAAGGGTTAATGCATTGTGTAAGGATGATTGACAGGGTACATGTTTGGACTCGTCTTTTCCGAACTCTGGAAACTCATTCAATCATGAAGCCCTACCCCTCGTTAAATCACCTGACTCCTAGCGTCCTATAGGGTAATGACGCTTGACAAGGGTTAATGATGGTAACTACGTGACTTGAAAGGCCCTGATCTCTTCGAGATAGTACAACTCGCAATGGTTAATGTATTGCGTAAGGAGGATTGACAGGGTACATGTCTGGGCTCATCTTTTCCGGACTCTGGGAACTCATTCAATAATGAAGCCCGCCCCTCATTAAATCATGTGTCTCCTAGCATGTAATGATGATTGGCAAGGGTATTTAAATGCATTCAAAGGCCCAGATCTCTTCAAGAGAGTACAATGCGCAATGGTTAATGCATTGTGTAAGGATGATTGACAGTGTACATGTCTGGACACATCCGATCGAGGTGTGGGTCAAGTTTAGCTAGCGATGGGTGGGGCATAGCTAAAATTGGAAAGGTCAATTAGCATGCTGCGGGCAATCAGATATTCCATTATAATTGTTTAATAGGCCATAAAGTTATACGAATTGTATGTGTTTATTGTTTAATAAACATTATCTTGAATACTTTGAAATTAATTTGACTCAGCGCTGTTGCTGCCATAAGCAGTAACGTCGACCCATTAAATTAGTTTCAAAATATTCAACAGTTTACCTGCATAGTTTTCCAGTAATCAAGATTAACTTGATCCCAACACAGAAAAAGTGTGAGTGGCTCTTAGGTAGAGCTGGAAGGAACATAGCTAAAACAGAATTCCTCCATTGGCCAGTGATTAACTTAACACCAAGATGACACGAGATATTCCGTTATAATCGCTTAATAGTCTGTCAAGTTGTATGAATTGTATGGCTTTAATATTTAATAAACATTATGTTGAATACTTTGAAATTAATTTGACTCGGTATTGTTGCGGCCATAAGTCGTACCATCGCCCAGTCAAATTAGTTTCAAAATATTTAACAACTTTGCGCGAATAATATCTTAAAATAAAATAAAATTATAGATATAATTATAACCTAGAATTATTGTCATAATTATAACCTAGAATTATTGAATTCGTTTTCTCATTCAATTTCACATGTATTACCGATATTAAAGGTGCATATTCACACCAAAATGTTTGAAAATAAAATTGTTGAAATTATATACTTTTAGAGGATTAAATTGTGTACCTCAATGTAATGAAATAAAATAAATCTTAACATATGATTATTTCGTTCTATATAAATAAATTTTGTAGGTTTAGTTGTGAATTTGAATTAGGTACTCGTGCCTCTAATTCAATTTGATAACTTGAAAAATTATATTAATTTATACGTAATGAAATCATCATATGCTAAGATTTGTTTCGTTTCATTACATCTAGGCACACAATAGTTAATAGTTAGTTGCTTGATTTAACAAAAAACGAGAGAATCGTCAAAAGCTTAGCCAATAAGTTATTAGACCATAGCCTTATAGCAATTCAGTGTGGAAAGTTGTAATTAAAAACAATGTCCGCATACAAATTTAAGTTTTTTCATGGGTTTTTCTGCAGCTGATAATGTGGTTTTTTTAATATGGGCTTAGAGTGTTTTAAGATAGTGGAGTTAGAATATGTTCAAAGTTGGCGTTCGTTTCCCAGAAATATTTTACTTTGCCATAGTCTCTAGCTGTACAACAGCACCTGACACACCAGGCTCATGACCCCATTGCTGAATTAAAGATCTGAATGAATGATGAGTCCCAGTGGGTGAATGATTGTTAGGGTTGGCAGACAACGCACAAAAGAATTCAATTTTAGACACATTTTCTAATGCGTTTAAGTAATATAACTCGACATTGTCGATAGGCCTTAAAAAATAATTGATACCCATATACTGGTGTTCCCTCTGTCGGTCATGTTGACACCCATAGAATTCGCTAACCGCTAGATTACTGATTGCCAAATTCAATAAGTTAGCGAAAATAGTTGTAGCATTATCTCTGGTAGATTTGGGAATGTTTTAGAGCCAAAACTCTGATAGTCACGTTCATCGATATCTTGATGAAAAATATCAAACCTATATGGTATAGCATTTGGAGGGTGTAAATTTCAACATTGACGGGTGAGTCTGACGATGTAAAAACATCGCCTTCATAATTAGAACTCAACGTATCTTCTTCTTCTTCTATGGATGTAGACTCCTGTTGAATAGAGAGATCTAAATTGACTGCATGATGTTACTGCTTATGGCGGCAAAAATGCCCAGTCAATTTAGTTTCAAAATATTCTGCATAAAGTTTATTAAACAGTAAAGACATACAATTTGTACAACTTGACGGTCTATTAAGCGAGTATAACAGAATAACCAATTGCCTGCAGTGTGCTATAAGAACTTTCCATTTTAGCTATGCACCGCCCATCTCTAGCTAAGCTCTACCCACACCTCGAACATGTTGGGATCGATCGATCTCTGAGCTCCCTGACTATCAATTCCCAGAAAACTATACGTGTAAGCCATTGAAGATTTTGAAACTAGTTTGACTGGTTGATGTTGGTTTAAACAGATTTTAATTTTGTTCTAATGGAAGCATGATAAGATATGCATCTTATAACCACACCTCATATATGCATAAACATTATAATACATTGAAAACCGAAAGAACCATAGCCTATAACCTGTCCAACCCCCCCCCCCCCCACCCCCTTGACTCAACTTAGGCTGGAATTTTCCCCCAATATTGTGTGGCCGTTCGAGGCACGTTAAAAATGTAATCGGTAGTTATTAATCTAACTCGATTGAACATTGTTTAACTCTGTATGACTCTGTTGATCGTTACATGCAGTCGGAGGTGTTTTAAAGCTCAACTAGTTAATTTTAACCGGTTGGAGTAATAACTAGCTGATTGTCCTTATGCGATACATCAACCATTTAGCATTAATCTTGCATGATTGAATGAGCTCCCAGAGTCAGAAAAAGATGAGTCCAGACATGTAACCTGTCAATCATACTTACACAATACATTACCCTAGTCAATCATTATGATAATTACCCGTAACCTCACATCATTGGAAGACAAGACAAGTCCAGACATACAACTGGTCAATAATCATTATGCAATACATCAACCGTGGCACGTTTGGCATGGCTCCAAAAGAGTGTCGCTTAATTACACTCATTAACCCTTGTCAATTATTAAACTAACTACCCTTACCCATTGTGGAATACTAATGGCGTTGTAATGAAATGCCAAAATAACATTAATTCTCATGTCTTTAATAAAATAATTGCAGAATGTGATATGATATTATTAACTGAAACGTGAAGATCAGAATTATCAAATATGTCAACAGATGGTTACACGCACACACACACGCACGCACGCACGCACGCACGCACGCACGCACGCACACACCCACGCACATATATATATATATATATATATATATATATATATATATATATATATATATCACTAAATAGGCAAAGAAACAAATGGATAAAGCATGAGTCTGTAGGGCTTCTAATTTATTTTAAGGACCAAATAGCGGGCCGGTGTCTCGCTAGAAAGTAAAAATCTGATGACATTATATAGATAAAAATTGATAAATTATTCTTTGGTTTAGATGAAAATTTATATATTGCTCTGTGTTATGTACTTTCTATTGGTTCGTCAAGAACAGCTCATGTAGATATTGATGTGTTTGAAAGACTGTCATTGTATGTACATAAAAAACTTCTTGAGGATGGAAATTGTACATTTTTAATATGTGGCGACTTAAATGCCAGAACCAAAGCTCTATCGGATTTTATCGAAGATGACAATGTAAAATATATTCCAGTAGAAGATAGATATGATGAGGAGAGTATGATAGGAAAATGTTCTAAAGACTTGGCGAAGTAAAATGAAAATGGGCATAATTTGTTAAATTTATGTAAAACTACAGAGATTAGGATCATCAATGGTAGAATGGGTATGGATCGAGGCATAGGGGAAATTACATGTATTACTGCACGTGGTCCTAGCTTAGTAGATTACTTTCTTTGCTCTGCAACTAAACTAAGACTATTAACCAATTTTGAAATAGAAGACCCAATTGAGTTGTCTGATCATAAAGTGATAAGATGTGATATATTAGTGAATACATGAGCAGAGGCGAGGATAACTACAATAGAGCATGCAGTTACCACTACACAGTATATCGGGGATGCAAAATTGATAAATGAGTCCAGGACTAACTTGGTAAAACCTGATTCTTTAGAATTACTAAACACACTAGATTTTTTGATAAGGGAAGGTAAGGAACCAGAGGATGATGGTGTACCTAAAATGGTGAGTTTATTCAATACTGCAATTGAGAGAGCAACAAAACACTTATTTTTGAAAACGAGAAAAACATACACTTTGCAAAACAGTAAGTGAACAAAAATACAGCATTACTCACAGGCTTGTGAAACTAAACGAAAACAATTTTTAACTGGTACCGAGAAGACAAAAGCAAAACATTGCGTTTAAATATGATCCGTTCATGAACTGAGATTAAAGGTAGTATACAGAAGCATCGAACGGTGCATTAGTACAATAAAACAATTATTAGAGGTTCAGTATTCGGATCCTAAATTATAATGGAAATTATTAAAAACAGCAGATACAAAACGATCTATAATCATCGCACTCGGTGAATTCAAAGAATTTTTTAAGGATGTAAATAACCCTTATAAGGGCTTTTATCAGGCTGACAGACGTTGTCGATCTTGTGCATGAGTACCAAACAAGTGAAGTACAAGTAGGATTCAACGAGTTAAATAAAGAAATTACGGAAATAGAGATACAAAAGCCATACAGCAGCTCAATAATGGTAAAAGCCCTGAGTCAGATTTGATGATAAATGAATTTTATAAAAATGGAATTGAAATACTTTTACCATATATGCCATTACTTTTAATGGCATTTTAAAAGCAGCATATTTCCCAGAATTTGGTCAGAGGTCAGAAGGAATTCTAATATCGCTTCACAAAAAGGCAATGTAAACGATATACCAAATTATCGTGGTATAACTTTATTGAGCTGTCTTGGCAAATTATTCACGAAGGTTCTCAATAATCGTCTCAATTACTGGGAAGATAAAAATGCTGTATATGTTGAAGTACAGCCTGGTCTTAGGGCTGGTCTCAGTACAATTGACAATATATTCGTTATGCTTGGCTTGATATCACACATTTTGATTAATGGAAAGAAGTTATATTGCACCTTTGTGGATTTTACAAAAGATTTTGATTATGCAGTTCGAGTTTGTGGTACAAATTAATAAAGTTAAATGTAAAAGGAAATATCATTAACATTATAATGGCAATGTTTCAAGACATAAAAACACATGTTCAGGTAAATTCTATGCTCTCAAACAGTTTTGAATGCAGTTCAGGGGATCGTCAAGGGGAAAGAATGTTACTGTTTTTATTCACAATGTATTTGGATGATTTAGAAAAAGAATTTAATGATAAGGATGTGGGAGGGTATTGATCTGATATTTTTTAGATTATATTTAATTCAATATGGTGATGACATACTCATTCTGTCTGAAAGTAGAAAGGGGTTGCAGAGGGGTCTGGCTATTATATTCGATTAGGTGGCGATTAAAAGTTAATGTGGAGAAAAATAAATTTTGGTATTTAGGAGGGGAGGATGTCTTTGTCAAGGAGACAAGTGGTGGTGTGGCAATGAAGAAGTTGGCATAGTTAATAGCTTTAAATATTTAGGTATCACATTTACAACCACTGGTTCGTTTTTGAGGCGAGGCGATGTTTAGCAGAATAGGCTAAAAAAGCGGCGTTTGCATTACATAAATACTGTAGTAAATTTATAGCTTTAACACCAGCCCATTTGTGTCAATTATTTGATAAACTTATTTTACCTATACTATGTTATGGTAGTGAACTCTGGGGATTTCATTCGGCGTGTGATATTGAAATATGCCACCTCCGATTTTGCAAGCAATTACTTCATATTAAATAGCCAACACCAAACACCAAAATGGTTTATGGAGAACTGGGAAGGGTGCCACTAAGAATAATAGCTAGGGAAATTAGCATTTTAGAATATTGGTATACAGTTTTTTAGTTAAAGCTGTCCCGTTTAATGTTTCATATAGCTATGTAGATGGTGTCCTGTAAGGCAAGTATAATATCACCCTAGCAGCTCCTTTTGTGTAGTTTTTCAAATCTACCCAATAATGTAGGTGAAGACGGGGAAAATACAAGACTACAATAATCAATGTGTGAAAGGATATACAGCCTCATGATGGGTTACTTGTTTCAATTTATCCGTAGTTCCTAACATAATCAACTTAGTTTTGTTTGTATTTAGTAACATTTTATTATTTACACACCATTTTTCTACCAACTTCATACCATTAATTAGATTTTCCTGGATTTCAGAGATATTTTTGCTAGCAGCATACATAGTTGTATCATCAGCATACATATCTATAAGGTTGTTGACACACATAGGTAAATCATTGGCATATAAAATGAACAGAAGTGCCCCTAACACTGAGCCATGTGGTGCTCCAATATCGATAGGCAACTAAGATATTGTGTTTAAAATGCAACTAAGGCAACTAAGATATTGTGTTCCTATTTAGCAAACTCTTATATCTTTTCTTTTTGGTTCGGAAATCAATGAGCAGCTTTATGTTACAAGGCTGATTGCATAGTTTCGCGCCTAATGGACATTTCCATTTTTTCCCATGCCCGCCCATCTCTAGCTAAGCTCCATCCACACATTGCTCGTATTGGGATCGATCGATTTCTGAACTCTCTGACTATCAATTTCCAGAAAACTATACAGGTAAGCTATTGAATATTTTGGAACTAATTTGACTGGGCGCTTTTGCTGCCTATGGCAATTAGTTTCAAAGTATTCAATAGCATGTTTATTAAATAATAGGAACATACAATTCGTACAGCGTCTCGGACTAGTAAGAGTTGAAGACGGGCCAAATAGAATCATTTATGACGTAATGATTATGACGTCATCCTACACGCCACTTAGCTGATTATGACGTCATATGACGTCAGATTGGTAGATGGATACTCTTGAAAGGTGAATTGCCCTTTCTTGAGTATGAGGCCAACTCATTTTCTAGTATATCAAAAATATCATCACTTCTTTTAGAGCATGGCGATGTTGTTGGGCTTACATAGACAATGGCTAGAAACAGATCCATTTCTATTATTTAGATAGCTTAAGCCACTTTATTTTACTAGTTGTTATAGGCATCATCTTAACACCTGTCCTGATTTCATTTCTGATAAAAGGCCTCCGTAAACCACCGTAATTTCGTGTTGCATTACGACTTCTATTGTGTTGGTGCCTTAGAAATCAACAACTTACAGTCAAATTGCTATTCAAATCCGTAGCGAGAGTCGATTGAAAATTATGATTATTTTAGAATATATAGACTGAAAGCTGTTGTAGAAACAATTTTCATTCAGATTAGTATCAAATCTGTAGCATTACCTAATAATTATTTTGGCAATAATTTGACTGAAAATTATTGCTGTCATTGATAAAAGCTTTCTCCAATTTTCTCTTGGAAATCGGCACACTTGTGCTGAGCAGTATTACAAATCAGGCTGTCGAATGTACTGCCGTGTGCATATGTCCTACGTGCACGCTTAGGTTTCCAGAGCTGGCAGACAAATGACTATTTGCACGTGCAGGCGGGTTGGTTTTGTTTGAGAAATCCTGGTCTATACTGATAATAGACTAAACGAATATGGCGTCCAATAGTTACAACGATTATGGAGCTAGGGAATTGCATGCTGGGTAGCATAGCATGTTGGGTAAATTGAACGGAAAGCAGCAGACATCTCATATCTCGTGCAAAAGTATTTATATTTAATGGGACACTAGAACTTTAACCTGAATGACAATCATAGGATAGCGCTCATTAAATTTATAACGTCAAACCACAGGTTACAGTTAGAAACAGATAGTTGGGCCAATATGCCTAGATCAAACAGGAAATGCGATCTTTGCACACAGAACGCTATAAGGGGTGAATTCAACTATATTTTCCTGTGCGACCATTTTGCTGACTTTCGTAAAGCTATTCTCCCGAAATATTATATCACGAGACCGAACTATTTTAAATTCCAACAATTACTTTCTTCATGTAAGATTACTTAGCCTACTTGATAAGCTATGCCATCTCATTAAGAAGGTATTAGAGAAGTCTAGCGGAAAATAACTCTAAATTAGCTATGATTATGATAAGCACTCAGCGCGAAATAAATTGTGATGTTTGCCATCTCGTGGTCACTTCAGTTATTCAATTTTGATATTCAATATTTTACGACTCTTATGTGCATGGCCTGGTGCGCCGTTGTGGCGTGAATCAGGCGTGGCATAGCGCGTCAATTTTTAAAATATACATTACATGCAAAGAAAAGCACTCCAAATGTGATGATGTATGGCGAAACTGGTCGCTATCCGCTGAGTATAATGGTCAAAACGAATGTGTTACGGATCTGGGCAGATCTGGTTAACGCGGGTTATGGCAAATTGCCATCAATTCTTTATTTTGTCTGCCGAGAACGGGAAAATGACCAAAACTCCAACTTCAAATGGCTTCATAAAATAAAATCGATAGTTCGGGAAATAGGAGAAGGCTTAATTAATACAGACTTTATCTAATAAAAATCGTTTAGTGAAACTGACAAAGGAAGAGTTACAAACGTAGTAGGCCCTATGTCCAAACCTGGAAAACTCAGCTTCAAGAATCTACCAGGTTAACTTTCTATAAGGAAATCAAGGAGGAACCTCACTTTGAAAAATATCTGATTGCATTACCTGTTAAGGACATCATTATACTTTTTCACTTTAGGACCTTAAACTATAAATTGACAATAGAGACTGGACCATGGACAAGAACAGACAGAAATGACAGACTATGTACTGTTTGTAATAAACTGGATGACGAAAAACACTCTCCTTACGACTACAGCAAATACAATGACGTATGGACAAAATACATGCCACAGTACTATATCACAAGTACAATTGCAGAAAAAAACCAAAGGAACTTCTAAGAACATGCAATGGACCTATTCTCAGAAATTTATGTAAATTGCTTAAATTTGCTAAGAACCCCCATATGTCGATATAGGTATATGTGGGTGAACTTTGTTTTGGATTCATTCATAAAGAGATTCTCAATTGTTAGTTTGCTTGCATCTATTGGTAGAAGTTCGTCAAGGGGTTCATATCGTCAGCATATTCCATCTCTAGCGGCATGCCCAGTATGGGCATTGTGGGGGCTTGGGAGGGGAGACCGCTGGGCTTGTGGGATTTTCCCGCACAGATTTCAATGC